>JAMKCF010000016.1:12073243-12393243 GCA_023634235.1 Pisaster brevispinus
TTGCAATGCGTGATGACACCGTTTCTAGTTGAAATTGCCCACAAATCCTCCCCTTACTCTAGAACTAACCACTGCTTCTTCAACTGCTTCCCTAAAACTACAGAATCCTCCAAAACGTCTCACCAACTACATATTCAATTTAAGAAAATTAAAACTGTTATAAGAGAGAGAGAGTAACCGTTTTTGTTGTTGCTGAACAACCTGTTCTTACAGGTTGTGAACTAACATGCCTTAACGGAGGAAGGGTTAAAAAAATGTATGGACTAAATTTAACGAGCTTAATCCATGCTCGTTTTTATGCAATTTGTACTCGCTGCTAAAGCAAAGCTTCTGACGTGGAGTGTCTTCCAAAGTTGGCTGACAAAAGTGTCATGAGTAATTGCTTTTGTATGTAGATCTGACCTCATACACACTCTCTCTGCATTTGTTGACTGTAACAAGTTGGTCTGGTAGGAATTCTCAGATTAAGCTTTTTAGTTAATTATTTTTAAATTATTCCTGATTCAGTGCAAATACCCACCACTGATCCTTCAACTGCAGAGCCCACCGCTGATCCTTCAACTACAGAATCCACCACTGCTCCTCCAACTGCAGAATCCACCACTGCTCTTTCAACTAAAGAATCCACCACTGCTCCTTCAACTACGGAATCCACCACTGCTCCTTCAACTACCACGTATCCAGGTACACTCATTCATTTCTTTGTCTTACTAAACGATTGTTTTTTCTCCTCCAATCACCCCTCCCAAAAAAGAAGAAAAACAAGAAAAAAAATAACAACAAAACCAAACAAAACAAAACAAGAAACAAACACAATTTGTAATTTGGCAAACAAAAGAAAACTTAATTTCATTAGTTGTTTGAACACCTTGTTGTGCCTGAGCGTTTTTTTCCTATTTATATGTTATGTTGGTCACTACGAGTCTGGAAAAATCCCACCCATCACACCACTAAGACACGTATTGGGTTAATTGTGATGGTGACCGGTCCAAACGGTATTTCTGTAGTAGAGAAAAATAATAGTAACTTGGCACAAAATGCTCGACTGTGTAATCTTTTTGACTTTGCGATCCTTCAAGTAATGTTTTTTTGAGTTGGTGTAGAAATTCTCCTTTGCGTATTTGACTCTTCAAACACCGGGTAATGTCCAAATGTTATTGTTAAAAAAAAAACTCTTTGGTCCTTTAACTTGGACTACGTCCTACCTGGGCTACAGGGCAACCCTTACAATGGCAATGTTCATTGATTTTTGAGCAGTTCTTTATCCTCCGCCTGTGGAATTCGAATCTTGTAGGACTATGTACAATGGTGCCAAATAATGTCCACATGTTGCTGGGACCAGTAACTCAGATAAATTAGGACGTCAGTCTCCTCAGTGGCAGTGCAGCGGCGACTGACGTCCTATTGCTGGCTAGGTAGCTCGAGGCCTGGTGGCACTGGTACTAGGTGGCCATTCTCTGTTGCACATGGATGTAGAAAATACCTCTATTGTTGCATTGAAAACTGCGTCAATTTTTGGAAGACCAAATAAATCCCAATTCTATAAAAATGTCATCAAATTTGATATTCAGAATTTGATTTAAACCTGGCAAGACTTCTTTTGATTCTTCCAATCATAAGTATTAGTGACTGGTTATAAACTTGTATCTGTGTTTGACATTGGTACGTTCATCAGTCTGCTTAAATGGTGGGAACAATGTTGGGGATCAGATTAAATATAGTCTGCTATTAACACTTACAATCCTAACACCCTAACACCCTACACTTCCCTCAGTCTTACAAGCAAACAGGTGCCCCACCCTAAACATTTCAACCCAAACCTATGACGAGTGTCTAGACTGGCTGTGTTTGACTCTTAGACTGTGTGTGCCATGATGACCCATGAAATGCCACCATTCATACGTTCATTAGACTGCTTAAATGGTGGGAACAATATTGGGAATAAGATTTAATATAGGCTGCTATTAATCATTTATTGTTTTATCCAATTACTTTGTGCAGTTTGTTCCTTGGCTTGTGCCCATGTGGAACAAGGAATGACGCAGAGTGCACCTGTGATTGCAGTCAACCCTGGAGTGGAGACACATGTGCAGGTAACTTTCTTAAAAGAGAGGAATAATATAAAATGCCAAAAATGTTTATAGCGCATAATGCAGGAGCCTCTATGCGCTGTATTAATAAAATCAGGAATCTTGTCTAAAAGGTTTACTTCTTGAAAGACAGATGGAGGCAGTGTGTCACATTGTTAGCTTGTTAACTTGACAACGTACACCGTACACTTCCCCCAGTATCACAAGCAAGCACTGGGGCCCCACCATAAACATTCCAACCCAACCCTATCACGAGTGTCTAGACTGGCTGTGTTTGACTTATTATTTTATCAAATGTCTTTATGCAGTTTGTTCCTTGGCTTGCGCCTATGGTGGAACAAGGAATGACGCAGAGTGCACCTGTGATTGCAGTCAACCTTGGAGTGGAGACATATGTGCAGGTAACTTTCTTTAAAAAAGAGACTGGTTGTGTTTGACTCCCAAGGCTTCCTTTAGTCTCACAAGCCAACAGGTGCCCAACCATAAACAATCCAACCCAACCCTTTGGTGTGTCTTTGTACTGACGCTTGTTATTTGTTTCAATCTATTAACAAGAAAACATTGACTTTCCGTTTGACATGTTTACGTTCATTAGACTGCTTATATGCTTATATGGTGGGAACAATATTGGGAATAAGATTAAATATAGGCAGCTATTAATAATTTATTGTTTTATCAAATTACTTTATGCAGTTTGACATTCATACATTCATTAGACTTCTGAAATGGCGTTAACAATATTTGGGATAAGATTAAATATAGGCTGCTATTAATAATTTATTGGTTTGTCAAATTACTTTATGCAGTTTGTTCCTTGGCTTGTGCCCATGGTGGAACAAGGATTGAAGCAGAGTGCACCTGTGATTGCAGTCAACCCTGGAGTGGAGACACATGTGCAGGTAACTTTCTTAAAATAAGAGACTGCCTGTGTTTGACTCCCTACACTTCCCTTCGTCTCACGAGCAAACAGGTGCCCAACCATAAACAATCCAACCCAACCCTTTGTTGTGTCTATGTACTGACGCTTGTTATTTGTTTCAATCTATTAACAAGAAAACATTGACTTTCCATTTGACATTGTTACATTCATTAGACTGTTTATATGGTGGGAACAATATTGGGAATGAGATTAAATTATAGGCAGCTATTAAAAATTTATTATTTTATCAAATTACTTTATGCAGTTTGACATTCATACATTCATTAGACTTCTGAAATGGCGTTAACAATATTTGGGATAAGATTAAATATAGGCTGCTATTTAATAGTTATTGTTTTGTCAAATTACTTTATGCAGTTTGTTCCTTGGCTTGTGCCCATGGTGGAACCAGGAATGAAGCAGAGTGCACCTGTGATTGCAGTCAACCCTGAGTGGAGACACATGTGCAGGTAACTTTCTTAAAATAAGAGACTGGCTGTGTTTGACTCCGTACACTTCCTCAGTCTCACAAGCAAACAGGTGCCCCACCATAAACTTTCCAACCCGACCCTATGACGAGTGGCTAGACTGGCCGTGTCTGACTTTTAGAATGTTGTGCACCATGATGACCCATGAAATTCCTCCTCTTTAGTCACAGGGACCCTTCCGCCCTGCGTTGACCATGTCAGTGTTCAAAAAACCAATATACAAACATCCTATTTTCAATCTTCTTATTCAATTCCTGTCTTTGGCACATTACAATGGGAACATTATGGGGGATAATATTAAATAGGCTGCTATTAATAATTAGTTATTTTATCAAATTACTTTATGCAGTTTGTTCCTTGGCTTGTGCCCATGGTGGAACAAGGAATGAAGCAGAGTGCACCTGTGATTGCAGTCAACCCTGGAGTGGAGACACATGTGCAGGTTACTTTCTTAAAATAAGAGACTGACTTTGCTTGACTCCCCTGCACTTCCCACAGTCTCACAAGCAAACAGGTGCCCCACCATAAACATTCCAACCCAGCCCTATGAAGAGTGTCTAGGCTTGCCGTGTCCGACTCTTAGAATGTGTGCACCACGATGACCCATGAAATGCCTCCACTTTAGTCACAGGGACCGTTTCCGCCCTGCATTGACCATGCCAGTGTTCAAAAGACCAATATATTTTTGTCCTATATTCATTCTTCTTATTAGATTCTAGTCTTTCGCACATTTTAAACCTTCACTCCATGATGACATTTACTTAATTTTAAGGTTGCTTTTCTTCTGTTGTGTCTTTCCACTGACTCTTATTATTGTTTCAATTTATCAACAAGAAAACATTGGCTTTCCGTTTGACATTCAAACGTTCATTAGTGTGCTTAAATGGTGAACACTGGGGTCAGATTAATTAATGCTTTTCCATTCTAAACAAGTTGGTTTTTGTAAAGGCAGATCCACAATGGAGCAAGCAGGATTAAGTAGGTTATCGGATAAAAAACACATATTGTTTTCGGGGACAATACCAAAAGTATGACCTCACCCTAAATTGTATATATTCCTTATAATTTTAAAAACAAGAACACAACAAGACACGAAATAAAAGATGGTTGATATGTAGGCTAGTTAATTAAAATTACAGAGAGGGAAAAAACATGTTCTTTAGTCTTGACTACTGTTGCTTTGGGTTAAATCAGCTATTAATATCCCCTTTTCCCCTACAATATTTTTGAATTTAAGGAAAAAATGTATTGCCTGTTTAACCTTAATACATTCATTTGTCTGCTTAAACGTACAATAATGGGGATTAAATTCAATATACATTTCTAATATATTAATCGTGTTTTCCGTCCATTTACTTTGTACAGATTGTTCCTTGACTTGTGCCAATGGTGGAACAAGAAATAACGCAGAGTGCATCTGTGCATGCGATCAACCCTGGAGTGGAGATTCCTGTTCAGGTAACTTTAAATTGGTTACAATTTGTTTTCTCACTACTGTAATCTAGGTCCTTATGAGACACAACTCTCATAAAAGTGAATTTCCATGTTTTTTTTGTTTTTTTTTCACTTTCCACCTGGCCCAACGTCACCTTCAGCTAAATGCATCTTCAAAAATCTTCTTTGGTTGAAAGACTCCACCATAATTTAGGTTTTCACTGAGCTCGTAAAGTTCGTTCACACTTTATTTGACATTGAAAAGCTTTAAAAAAGGGTTGTACACTTTGCTGGGTGTCACGGGTCAACAACAAACAGACAAACAGGCTATAGTGTGGCCTTAATTATGGTCCCCCTTGATTTGTCTGTCGTTAGTAAGTTAGATATAAGGAACTGCATATGGGCATAATTTATGGTTAAATGCGCTAATGTTGAACTTCACCAATGAAATAATCATAGAAGATAACAATGGTTGAACCCAAAAAAATTCAAAGGTGAAGACAAAAACTTGTTGTCTAGTTTTGATGAATGTTACTGAGTTAATTCAGCTATTCATATTCATTTTTCTTTTATAATTATTATGTTTTAAACTAAAGTAAAATTTAAAACTGCTTATTTGACCTAAATACATTCTGTTTTCTGCTTAAATGAATGTTAATGAGGTTAAGATTAAATATACATTTCTATTAAAATTCTTTCATTTTGCATCCATTTACTTGGTACAGATTGTACTTTGGCTTGTGCCAATGGTGGAACAAGGAATAACGCAGAGTGCACCTGTGATTGCAGCCAGCCCTGGAGTGGAGAATCCTGTTCAGGTAAATTTAATATAATAAAGGAATAATAAAAATACAAGACATTTATACAGCGCATAATGCAGGAGCCTCTATGCGCTGTATTATTATTATTATTATTATTATTATTATTATTATTATTATTATTATTATTATTATTATTATTATTATTATTATTATTATTATTATTATTATTTTTCCAGGAATCTTGTCTAAAAGACAAATGAAGGCAGTGTGTAACATGTTTAGCTCGTAATCTTGCCATCGTACACCCTACACTTCCCTTCGTCTCACAAGCAAACAGGTGCCCCACCGTATACATTTCAATGAAGAGTGTCTAGATTGGCTGTCTTTGACTTTTAGTATGTGCGTGCCTTTTAATGACCAATGAAATGCCTCCACTTTAGTCACAGGGACCCTTCCGCCATGCAATGGCCATGTCAGTCTTCAAAAGACCAATATATTAATTAGTAATGTTTTCATTCTTGTTAATTCAATTTTTGCTTTTCGTACACTACAAACTACACAATGATGACATTAAATTAAATTTAAATTGTACTGACTCTTATTGTTTGTTTAAATGTATTATCAAGAAAGCATTAACTTCGTGCTTGACACCCATACTTTCATTGACGTGCTTAAATGATGGGAACAATGATGGTCAGATTTAATAATACTTTTCCATCAGAAACAAATTTGTTTTCGTAAAGGCAGATCCACAACAGAGCACACCTTTATCTCAAGGTCCTGTGTGAGAAGTGCAGGCAATTTGGTTAGCCAGTCTACCATAACTTTATGGACTACAATACATGTTTTGACCGTATCTGGCAGGGGGGTCTGTGGGCTGTTCTATAAAGATCCAACATAAGCCGGGGCATCGTCAGTGTGCTTTGTAGGCACTGAATAAGGCATCGGAGCATGCTGCGCATTACTGATGACTTCAGTATATATTTACCCACCTTGTTGGGAGTGAGGCAAGAGTGTCTCCTCTCACCAACACTGTGCAACATATTCCTCGAAAAGATCATGACAGAAGCATTGTGTCCCCTTAGACTGTGTCACAACCTAAGGTTTTGCGGATGGCATCCTTCTATTGCATTTCTCTTGAGAGGACCTAGCCAACCACTCACAGCAGGTTGATATAGTCAGCAGCAGATATGGCAGGAAGATCAGCCCAGAAATAGCCAAGATCTTGGTGGAACCAGCATTGAGTGGAACATTTGGGTATATGGATACATGTATCCCATGTAGAGCTGGTCATGTATTTCACTTACCTTGGATCCATTCCAACTGAGGAAGGGATTTTTTTTTCAAGAAAGTAAAAACACGAAAAGCAAAAAGCAAAAAAAAACATCTCATCAGTGCCGACAAAACTACACCTCCTTGGTGATTGCGGTGTTTCTTAATGCTGCCGAATCATGGTCAATGAACGCATAGATTAAAAATCCCATCAATGCCTTTGATTTAAATTGCTATAGAAGACCAATATTCACTACACCTCACATACTCCAAGTGCATAGGTGAGAGAGCTGGTACCAGTCACACCAGACGGCACGCAAAGAAGAGAAAACTTTGGTGGTTTGGTCACATTACCAGAGCCAAGATTACTCTGGCAATTGCTATCCTCAAAGGGTTTGTGGAGGGTGCTTGAGAGTGAGGACACCCAGGGCGATTCTGGATTCGTGACATCAAATACTGGACGGGAAAAGAGATTTGGGAACTTTTCAGATTGGCTGAAAACTGAGAAGAGTGGAGCCATCGTCCAGATTGTAGGGTCGCCTCAACGGCCGCATGGCAAGGGGACATGATGGTGATGATGATGACGTTTATAATTAAAAACAACTTTGTTTTATCAATTTACTTTGTACAGATTGTTACTTGGCTTGTGCCAATGGTGGAACAAGGAACGTCGCACAGTGCACCTGTACATGCGATCAACCCTGGAGTGGAGATACTTGTTCAGGTAACTTCAAAATGATTAAATTGTTTTCCCTTCAAGAATCTAGTCTAAAAAGTTTGTTTCTTGACAGGCAAATGAGGGCAGTGTTTCACTTTTGTAATTTACTCACACCCTACACTCCCCTTAGTCTAAAAAACCAACGGGTGCCCCACAATGATCGTTCGAATGTGTACCCCTATGACCAGTGTATAGACTGGCTGTCTAAGACTTTTATAATGTATTGATTTTGTATGAACTATGGACCACCCCCACTCTTCATGTCAGTGACCAAAAAAGCATTATATTAATGTAAAATTTCCATAGTCATAATAAAGTCCTGTGTCCAAAAAAGAACATTCTATTTTGAGTTGTATTGGTATAAATCTTTATCGCCCAGCTCTTATTGACACTCCTGTATTCTTTAAGTGTTACACTACCTACTAAACTCACCTTAGTATGTTGTGCGAGGATGTCGTCAAACTTGGTATTAAAAAGTGAGACAACTTTATGTTCCAAATAGTGTCAAAATAACACTACAGAAACAGTTGTTGATAAGGGACTAAGGTTATGTGCTCATCAACTGGTTATTGTGGCTTGCAAATGGGCACGTTGCCTTTGGATTTTGTACTTCGGGCAACACAAAGCTTTTGTTTTACATCGCATATTTCAATGTTATTGACAAATCACAAGTAGTGCAATTGCATACCCAACCTTTACCTCATTAATAGGAATGTAGTTTTTAAGGGAGTAAAGTAAAGTGGCTGTCTTTGACTTTTAGAATGTGTGTGCCTTTTAATGACCTATAAAATGCCTCCACTTTAGTCACAGGGACCCTTTGGCCCTGCAGTGACCAAGTCAGTCTTCAAAAGACCAATTTAATAATGTCTTATTTTCCTTCTAATTCATTCAGTTATTGCCTTTCGTACACTACGCTGCTACGTTGATGAAATTTACTTAATTTTAATGTTCCTTCCCTTATGTTGTGTCTATGAACAGACTCTAATTATTTTTTAATATTTTATTAACAAGAAAACAATGACTTCCCGTTTGACAATCATACGTTCAATAGTCTGCTTAGTTGTTGGGAACAATAATGGGGATCAGATTAAATATAGTCTGTTATTGATTGTTGTTATTTTATTGTTTGATATTTTTATGCAGTTTGTTCCTTGGCTTGTGCCAGTGGTGGAACAAGGAATGACGCAGAGTGCACCTGTGATTGCAGTCAACCCTGGAGAGGAAAAACGTGTGCAGGTAGCTTCAGTATGATAACTTCCCTCTCCCCCTTTTGAGAGGATTCTTGTATAACAAGTTTGTAATATTGACCTTGACAGAGAAATTGAGGCACGTTAAAAAATCATGGGTAAAAAAAACCCATATTCTTTAATTAGATTTTAAGTGAAATCAGCCAGCAATATTTTTATTCTCATGGTTTTTTTTTTTTTTTTATTCCTTTTTTTTATTGTACCAGAATACATATAACTGCGTATGTGACATTTAAACTTATCATTTATTATTCTGCCTAAATGCAGAATAATTGGGATCAGATTTAATATATTCTTCTATCAAAAACTTTTGTATTTTTTTGTTAATTTATTTTGTACAGATTGTACCTTGACTTGTGACAATGGTGGAACAAAGAATGACAGACACTGCACCTGTGCATGCAGTAATTCATGGAGTGGAAACATGTGTTCAGGTAAATTTAATGTAATAGCCCTTTTTCTCGGGGGGGGGGTTGGAGGGGGAAATTTTGTAAAAAGAAATTGTTTTAACAGAAAAATTTAGGAAATGTGTCACTGTTGTAAGCTTGTAATCTTGTCGCACCCCACACTGCCCTCAGTCTCTCTAGACTAGCCAACGGGTGCCCAAAGCCCACCCCTATGACCAGTGTCTAGACTGGCTCTCTTCAACTTTTAGAATGTATGTTTTGTTTTGAAACTGTCCATGCCACAGACTCTTCCACCATATACTGACCATGTCAGTGACCAAAATACCAGTATAGTAATGTCCTTTTTTCATTTATGTTCATTCTAGTTTTGCCTTTCTGACACTTTTCTACTACTCCTTAAAAAATTGTACTCTTTGTTTAGCCGCTTAGTTGTGATAATAACATCCTGTCAGACTGATCATAGTTGGTATAACAATCAAGAAATGTAAATTGAATTGAATACAATTTACATTGAATTGTTCTCGTTTTTTTGCACTTGCAAAGGCCCGAGGGGATTGATCATCCAGGAGATCTTAGACAGGACCATTTCACAAAACTTAAATGGCGGGGGGAGGGGAGGGGGTCAGTTCCCAGAGTTTTTTTATGGGCTGTGAATTTTTTTCCTGGCATATAAATGTACACAACATCTGGTAAACCACCATATATACGGGAGTCTTTCAGTGCTGGATGACAAATTTTAAGTATTTCTTGTTTTTTCACTTGCAAAGCCCCGAGTGCCTTGATCGTCCAGGAGACCCTAAACAGGACCAATCCACATATCTTAAATGGGGGGGGGGGGAGTCAGTTCCCAGTGAAATTTGTTCCTGACCTACAAATTTACACAAAATCTGGTATACCACTGCACATAAACACAGAGCTACCCAGATCTAACCTTATGGTAAGTGGAACAATCTGTTCAGCTGTCTGTTCTTTGCAACAGGCTTGGCTTGTCAAGTCTTGTCGACTGGTTGTTGCAGGCCACCACTCCTCCCCCCCCACCCTGTCAGACAAACTGTCTCCACTATGTGAGAGAAACACACTCCTGCCTGCATAGTAAACCACTGAGCAAGAAATAAACAGTGTGGTTATTTACGCTTGCATTAATACTTACAGGGAGTTTAGGGCTGTATTGTGTGGTCCACAGGGTGTTAAAAATCTGTCAGGCGAATACAAAAATATAACACAAACATGAAACTTGGAACTCTTTGTTCTATACTTTTTTTCTTCGTTCAAGACCAAAACAACTCAAATTTAATTAAACAAAAATTTGACCAACATTAATTTAAATTAATTAAACAAAACAAATCAAGGCTTAAGTAATCGCAGACAAAAGCTTGGCATGTAAAAAAGTCGCTAGACGTCAACAAATCAATGGGATATGAATAATGACAATGTTATTGCAACACGAGGGGGCTTCACTAACAAGTGGTTCACTGAAATGGATCTGAGGGTCTCTGGGGACCTACAAGCTATAACGGTTAAATAAACATTTCTTTTAAAATAATTATAGTTTGCATCCATTTACTTTGTACAGATTGTTCCTTGAGTTGTGCCCATGGTGGAACAAGGAATAACGCAGAGTGCACCTGTGCTTGCAGTCAACCCTGGAGTGGAGAATCCTGTTCAGGTAAAATTTATATAGTAAATGAATAAAAGTAATGCAATATATTTATATAGCGCATAATGCAGGAGCCTCTTTAAGCTGTATTCTTTTTTTTTCAGGAATCTTCTCAAAAAGTTTCGATTCTTGAAATACAAAGGAAGGCAGTGTGTCAAATTGTTAGCTTGTAATAATGTCACTGTACACCGTACAATTTCCTCAGTCTCACAAGCAAACAGGTGCCCACCATAAACATTCCAACCCTTTCCTATTTCGAGTGCCTAGACTGGCTGTCTTTGACTTTTAGAATGTATGTGCCCTTTTTTATGATATATCGCCCAACTCACAAGGCCGGACGGCCGCTTCAAGGTGAGGGCTACACTTTATGTGATTTGGGCTGTCAACCCCGATCAACTGTCACCAGGGGCACGATGCCACCTACTCCTGGGGCTGAAACAGGGTTACCCCCTTCACAGTCCGTAAGGATATAGGCATGGATATCATCCACTAGGAGCCTGGTTGGTAACGAGCAGAATGCACTACCTTCCCAACTTTTTACGAAGCAATTATGGTTAAGTGTCTTGCTCAAGGGCACAAGTGTCATGACCGGGATTTGAACCCACACGCTGCTGACAACACCGGAGCTTGGGTCCGGTAAACTATACCGCTCGCCCACGACACGCCACAAATGACCTATGAATTGCCCCCACTTACCACGTCACAGGGACCCTTCCGCTATGCAATGACCATGCCAGTGTTCAAAGCAAACGTAACTCTGGCAAATATTATTCTCCAAGGGGGTGCTTGAAAGTGTGGACACCCAGGGTGAATCTGGAATTGTGACACCAAAGAAAAGACGGGAAAGGAGATATGGGAACTCTTCAGATTGGCTGAAAACTGGAAAGAGTGGAGTCAACGTCCAGAGTGCAGGGTCGCCTCAACGGCCGCAAGGTTAAGGGACATGATGATGATGATGATGATGATGATGATGACAATCAAAAACAACTGTGTATTTTTTTCTTATATTTACTTTGTACAGATTGTTCCTTGGCTTGTGCCAATGGTGGAACAAGGAACGACGCACAGTGCACCTGTACATGCAATCAACCCTGGAGTGGAGACACATGCTCAGGTAACTTTAAATTTTTTACATTTTGTTTTCCTTTATGAATCTAGTCTAAAAAGTTTGTTTCTTGACTGGCAATTAAGGGCAGTGTTTCACTATTGATATCTTGTCACACCCACCAACAGGTGCCACACAATTCTCATTTCAATGAGCCACGTATGACCAGTGTCTAGGCTGACTGTCTGGTTTTTTTTGAATTTATGTTTTTTTTTAACCTATGGACTCGCCACCTTTTCTCCATGGACCATGTCAGTGACCAAAAATATATCCTTGACTTTGATTGTGCTGCTACTCCATGATAATTTGTACTCTTTGTTTAGCCGTACAGTTGGGATAATAAAATAATTAGTCCCAGAGAGAACATTACATTTTAAGTTTTATTGGTATTAATCTTTATCGCTAAGCTCTTAGTGACACTCCTGTAATATTTAGGTGTTACACTACCTACTAAACTCACCTTAGTGTGTTATGCAAGGATGTCGTGCCACATAAAAAGCATGTCAATGAGCCAAACAAACTTGTTATAAAAAAAGGAAGAACATTGTATAATCCAGTTAGCTAGTGTCAATATTTCACTACAGAAACATTAGTTGGTACAGGACTAACATTATGTGCTCATCAATTGGTTGTTGTGGCTTGTAAATAGCCACGTTGCCTTAGGATTTGGTGCATTGGGCTATACAAAGCCTTTGTTTTGTATCGCGTATACGAATGTAATTGAAAGATCACATGTAGTGCAAGTGCACACCCAACCTTTACCTCATGAATAGGATTGCCATTTTTAAGGAATACAGTAAAACACACAGATGGAATGAAACCTCTTTTAATTTAACATTTAAAACTTTTTTTTTAGTGTTGTACAGGAGTAGGACCTGCTATTGAATTATTTTGGATTTCTGTTGACTTGTTTTACTATAGTTGCACTTTTGAGCTAATGCAACATTTTGATTTTTATTTTATCCCTAAAAATGACTTGTTCTTTCAGTGTGTGATAGAACCTGCCAAAATGGGGAAGTAGATTCTGATGGCTGCCAGTGTGAATGTGAACCAAACTGGACAGGCGCTGACTGTTCTGGTAAGTGAGGAGGAAAAAATTCGTCTTTGCCTTACAATCTTCCTTGAATCTCTGAACCAATAAAAATTGACACTTTTTTGTATTGATTTAAACGTTTAAACAATAATTAAACATTACTCACATTTCAAGGATGTACAATAAGTGTAACGTAAAAATAGTCAGGCTTTAACAGTTTTGTTTTTTGGTAGTATTTTTATTTGTGTTTTTGTTTATTTATTTGTTTCTTAAGAGGAGGTTTTTCTTTTGTTGTTTGTCAACATAATGCTGATTTATACACACAAAAAAACTATCAAGAATAATACAATGAAAATCACCTTTGAAAGTTTCAGTTCAATAAATTACCTATTGTTGAGAAAACAGCACAAAAAAAACCACATCAACAAACAATATTACGGTATTTTCAGCAAGAATGTCGGGTTCTTCGTCCTTTAGTGGGTACCACCGCATCTCTGGCCGTATTGGGTGAACGTAGCATTCAAATGGACAACATGCACATGAGATTCAGTCATTTAATATTCAAGTATTTTGACAGACTTTTATTGATTTGTAATGAACATGGACTCTAGTACAGACCAATGGGTTTCAAATGATGCTTATTACCATCACAATTACCATCGTAATAAAATACGATTTCGGGAAAAACACATTTTTGGGGGATTATTACCAAAAGTATGACCTTACCTTTAAATTTATGTTTAGTCATAATAATTTCCTAAACAAGAACACAATTAGACACAAAATGTATAAGATGGTTGATAGTCAGGTTGATAGTCATTATTTGATTAATATTACAGGCCCAATTCTTAATTACTTGTGGGACTTTTAATTCAACAGACAGTTCTCTAGGGATGAGGTAGTGAGTGCAATAAAAACTTCACTAATCCATTAACCTTGTTTGCTTAAAAATGAAAACTACCATTACGTGATGTTCCCATTAACCAACATTTCTGAATTCTACTCACCAGTTTCACTGTGATATCAGCTGTTATCAGTAAAGTAGTTGTAATATGAACATTCTCCCTGAAACCCACTTCCCAAAGGCCAGTGATCTTGACCCACGAGCTGGTGTCAAGTAACCGAAATGCTGAAGAGCAGAGAGAAAGTCCTACTGCTTCTTATTCAATTTCTTAACAGTTGGTAGATTTTTATGATTTAAAGTTGCTCTCTTGGTAACATTTAATACTCTTACCTGATACTTCAAATTGAAAACAAGAATCTGTGAAATGTTGTCCATGGTTGTGTCAGTAAACTCATGACAGGCAGTTACACCCTAAACCACATTTTTGAGAAGAGAGATCTTGTTGAAAACTGCTCACTCCCAAACCGTAGGGACCGAGTTTGCCAAGGGTTATTCACTAATGAGTGTTTTATTTCAGTCTGTAACCACAGCGGCTGTGGTACTGGTGGTATACTGAATGGACAGACATGTGAATGTGACTGCAGACCATTTTGGGGACCTCAAGCAGTCTGTTCAAGTAAGTGGGCTACTCAAAAGTGCATTAGGGGCAAATTGTGTGGGAATTTTGGGCTATAAAATGATTTTTTTATGAGATAAATATGGTATGTAAGATTTGTTGAAGTAGACAAATAATTCACGCAGACATCCCTCGAAGTTATGTAGTTTTTCCGTATACTTTGTGAATTAACTTGGCCCACCAATGTTTTGACTCCACAAAACTATAGACCGTGTTAATTAATGAAGTACAAGGAAAACAACACAATTTTGAGGGATATTGTGTAATTCATTATAATCTACTTTAAAAACATATTTCCAACCATCTTCATTTCATAACAATGATAGTAATATTTTCTACAATGTTTAGAATTGTTTTCCAGAGGAGGACCAGAGCACACTGGTTGAGGCGTTGAGTCACAAACAAACCAGCTCTTTTAGCTTTTACTGAGTGCCGTCCACTGAAAACCACACCAATGTTGTACTCTGGTTACGGTGACCTTTTTAATTGGTGGGTGAGGGCGGGGGTGCTGGAAACCACAGAGCTGCTCAGAGTGCTTGCCAGACATCAATGGCATAGCCTCCTATATATGCACAGCTGGCTGGATTGGTTAAATTTAATCAAAGGGTTGAATGTCTGTGGGCTGTGTTTACCCTGATGCTACTCTAAGACATTAAGACGTATAGGAGACCCCCCCCCTAAATATGTGGAATGGTCCATTAAAGGATACCAAGGACGTTTAACCTTGGAGTTTCTACCTCCATAGTTCAGCTCGCTCTGGGCTTTGCAACTAGGAAAAACATACAAATGTAGTTTGACTCGTAGGAGGGAAGGGGCTCAAATCATTATGTATGTATATTCTTGTACAGTTTGGGGATGAACGAAAGACTTTAAGCAGCTGACTTTCGCGGGTAAATTTAACTGTGCTCAAGCCGAGAACAATGACAAACTACCTGGGTGCCTGCAGCTATCACAAGTCTAGCATTCTTTGAAAGTTTGTGTCTGTTTTTTGTTTACAATTCAGGGTGTTCATTGTACTGCTTCAACTATGGCGTGCTCAACATTAACAGCTGTACGTGCTCATGTTGGAGTCCGTGGGAAGGAACACATTGCACTGGCAAGTTCTGTTCAGTTGTGTTATTTTATTTATTTTCCATTTCCAATTGTATTACAAAATTTTGTATACAGACAAGCATTATATTTAAGCGAAACCGCTTCACGCAGGTTTTTAAAATTGATTTTGTTTTCTATTTACTTATGTGTAGTTTATTTTAAAAGTATTTCCCAAACATAAATGAAGCAACAACTTTCAATTCAATTCAGAGACACATTTGGTTTCATACTGTTATGGAAAATAATGAAAAAATTGGTGCATGGAGTAATGCAAAAATTAAAAAAAACTAGCATCAGGCAGGATAAATATAAATATATATCAAAAGAGTATGTGACTGTTTCGATATACAGAAGCTTGTAGAAAACAGCTACCCCCCCCAAAAAAAAATCGACTAACAAACAAACAAACAAACAAATAAGCAGACACTCACAAAAAAAAGGACAGACGAACAATAGCTACACTGACACATACACATAATTTAGATCAGAGAAAGTTCAACAAATTCCTAGTCGGCGAAAAGATTGCAAAACAGTTTAAGCAAAAACATTTATAAATACACAAGTAAGAGTGATTAAAAGGTGAATGTGAGCAAATTACTTAAGAGGGAACGCTAAAAACTAATCCAATTTTTAAAATTATGTTATGTTTATTTTGTTATATAATAGTGTTTTCAGATCAGATGCAATATCTTTTGGATGCACGCAACAAGCAAATTCACAAGCTGATAGTCGCATAAATTGATGAACTTATTATTTTGACTCAGTTCCTAAAAAGGTTTCAAGCTATCTATAACACTTAAGTTGATTTTTTTTCAAATAAAGGAACCTTTCAACCACATTTTCTTTCATGACTTGGAAAACATAAGTTTATGAATTGACTTCAATTAGGTGGATTGCTTTTTGCATTGACATCATCACGCCGCCATCTTAAAAGTATGACGTAGTGAAACAATGTAATAAAGCAATGGAAACGTACAGCTGTATTTGCCCAGCGCACAGGATTTGCCAATAAGAAACCTACTTTCTAGCTGAGGGCTTCCGACACTCATTTGATGTCATTTGCTAAGGGTTATTACTTTGCAGGTCTCCCTTTTGAACCATTGGTAAAGAAAATAAGAAGCAATGTATGATCATTAAATGTCTTCCTCAAGGACACAGGAGATCCATGTTTGACCAATCTTATATCTGACGAGTCAGGCACTGAAACTTCGGACTTTGTCCAGTGGGCCAGACCATTCAGCCATAGCACTCCACGAATGTAGTTTTTGTCATCTCTTTGTTTCCTGTCCACAGAACTTCGAGACATTGTACCTCCAATAGTCTTTTGCCCCGCCGGACTGAAAGTATGTACAGAAACATCCTCAGTTAGAGTTTACTGGACAGCAATTGCCTTTGATGTGTATGATAACTTTTTCTATGGCTATGGTTTTCGGCCCGTAACGTGTAGACGTGCTGCAGGTAACACCATTGTGACGTCAGGTTCTGTTTTCCCAACGGGTGACACCCAGGTGAGGTGTACAGCAAGTGACATACGTGGAAATGTAGGCAGATGTGATTTTACTGTTACTGTGCTAGGTAAGTCTTAAGAAGGCTACATATCTTAGTGCACTCCTTCACTTGTATATATGATCAATTTTGACGTTTTAATAAGTAATAATAATTGTGGCAAAACAACACAAATACACGCTTCTTCTAGGCTGGGCAAAATGGTGTATATTGACCTTAGTTTATCCCCACCTCCCCATTGAAATTTTAAGTCGGGAAAACTCTGATTACTGTGCTGGGCTCACTTAAATATTATTTTAGGTATTTTAAGTGTAGTTTCTGCTTCTTTAAAGCACTTTGAGGTCTCACATACTGAGCAATTTGTATACATACATGCTTTGTTATGCTCTCGTTATTATTGTATTATACTTGGACATCTTATTGGCGATGTATCAAAAGCAACTAGATTTTTGCCAGAGCTTAAAATCTGAATTTAATCACACGCACCAAATTGAAAAAATATTCCCATAAAGAGATTTAGTAGTAGGCAAAGAGCCTGATACAACAAAACAAACCGGCTAAACAGGCACATATCAACAAATACGTTATGACGTAAATTTGGAGGACTGCTATCATCCAAAAATACTTATGAAGCAATAAACTAACGTCTCTCTCATATTTATGAAAACTGTAAAACTTGTCCCTTTTGCTTACTGTGTTAGCATTTCATTACCATTGTATATCAAGTTCCCCTGACGTGAAAATCATCTAAACAAACAACAACAACAAACAAACAACAACAAAAATAAACAAACAAACAAATAAACATCGAGCTGCATATGAAGAACCAATCAGGATAGTAGCCAAATATACTAAAACTCAAATCCCTCTGGGGAAAATGAGAATGTATACTGGCCCCAAGCTTGCTATCTCAAAATAACCTAATGATTGTATTGATCACAAGCAACCCGAATAAAGCAAATACACATATCCGGTACAATATTACATAATGTTGTTCTGAAGAAATTTGATTGTGCACAAAGAGCAATCAAGCCATGGTATTACCAAAAGGTGGACCTAAAAGGAAAGAGGTGGACAACCTAGTTAATCAATCCATAACAAGCGTACACAAGCCTCGCTCTCGGTGTTTGTCCTGAATCCTTCACTTACATATGAACAGCTTTACAGGTAACATACTGTTGTATAAACTCTGAAAGCACACAATACCAAAAAAGCCATAGGGGAAAAACTAGACTAGAAATACAGTCCTACAATGAATACCTACTTTGCGCAAACTACAAGGGATTAATGCGATTAGTATAACACATTTGATTTTTTACTCGATAAAATGAACTATTTGTAATAAATATTGTCAAAATCGTTTGTTCTCTTAACCTGTCGAAAAGAAAAAACACTTTTCTACCATTTTCCCCACAAAGTTTTCTGGGTAATGTTCTTGGTTCGTTTGATTTGCCCTCCACCCCTCCCTAGACAGCAAACAGAATTCACCTGCCTTTGCCTACATGATTACAATATTTACTGCAAATTTGATTTAGTTTTTTTCTCGTCGGGAAAATTTTATTGAGAATCCTTGTAAGACTTTTGTTTGATTCTCATGTTAAAATTTGCACTGATAAACTTTGTACATCAGGTAGTTTAACATTTCAAATAATGTTACTTGTATACATTGCATTTCTTGCTTTGCCAGTTACCAATTTTATTCCGTATGGACTTTCTGCCGGAGACTCGAGGCTGTCGTACTACCATGAAAGGGTATGCCTATACTTTAGTTTTGGTTTGAACCTTTTGTTTTAATATCTTGCCGCATGATTCTTTTTTAATTGTCAAATATATTTAAGAATGTTATAATACAATGGGCCGACTTCATACAGAGGTAAAAATCATCTTAATTGTGTATCAATCATGGTTGCTAAGCAAAGTGTGATTTCCTACACAAATCACCAATGTGATATTGACAACTCATATTAAGGATAATCTTAGCTGGTTGTGAATTTGATTCCTGGATGTTAAGATAGCATGATATGTTTAGGACATTTTTAGTTTGGCTATCTCTACATCTCAGGTGCTAAGAAATTTCAGACGATCATCTGCATGCTAACTTATTTGTTTGCTTTGTGAATCAAAAGATGCTGTAATCTTTCCCAATTTTCAAGAAATTTTGCACTTCTCCGGCACTGCACATTTAATGGAATCTATAATTTTTGAGATTAAAGAGGACATGTCATCGTTTCTAGCAAACCTACTGAGTATTGTCAGTGTTGAGTGCATTATTAATTTGCACAATCTGAAGATTGCATTGCTTAATTTCAAGATTTTTGGTTGTGATTTTGGCAATCCAAGATTGAGTGCTCAATTTGCAGATTGCTCCTCAACAAAGTCCAGGTTAATTGACCGATGGGTCTCTGTCAAGACCAGCCGACTACCTTTTATTTGAAGAAGTGGTCTGTGGCCAAGCGGTTTAGTGCATCTTTCAATTCTCTATCCTTGCCTTCAATATTTATAGTATTGTTATTATTTAGTTTTATGACATCATGCAAGACAAAGATCAAATTTTCCTTTGTGCCGGTAACTCATTGAGTCGGGCTGTACGTCCCGTAGCATTAGATCTCAAGGGTCTTTCTCAGGATTCTCGCTGCTCCCAAAAGTGCTGCCTTTTGTAGCAGATGTACCCTCTCGTTTTGTCCCTTCATCTAGATGTTTCCCCGGTGCTTTTGGAATGGTGCCAAATAGTGCTCCAACCGCAGGGACTACTTTCACTTCCACCTGCAAAATCGTACGAAGTTCCCTGGCGAGGTTTCGGTAGTTTGGATCGTTTTTACCTCTTTCGCAGCTATCACCTGGCACAGTTATGAGATGCCACATCTTTTTCGTCTTGTCTAAGACTTCAACATCCGGAGGCGTATGCGTAGCTATGTTCTATAATATGATCAGTCTCCGAGAGGATCTTGAACTTGTCTTGAACTGGTTTCTACAACTTTCTCCGGTACATGGCCGTACCATTTTGCAAGCACTTGGACACCATACTTCTTACACAGATCTCAGTGTATCACCTTGGCCATTATGTCATTATTTATGTCCATTGTACTCCATCTGTGCCATCATACTACATTCGATGACAATATGAAATACAATCCATCTGCAATATTACACATTCTACGCTTAGGAGAGACGTTTGCTTTCTTTATTCTTGCCTTCGTTACATTTGTTCTAAGAGACTGGTCTTGCGCTGCAGTAATTAAGCCCTTAGTCTCCACCTTTAGTTCTCCTCTCCTAAACTAAATCATTGACTTGCTGCTGGCCACTTCTTCAGTTCACCTCAAGAACCGACCATGAAGTGGTTTGTTCCTCCAATCTTGATGGCTGTCTTTCCTTTCCCTAAAACAAACAATCTAAATACCCAAAACTCAAACTGGTGATGGGTATATCCTGTACATGTTTCACCCTCGAAATTACGTCCCTTGGATTAAACTCACGCAGAGTATTCAACAGAATGCTCTCATCTCTCAAACAGCCCAAGGTTGACAACCAGTACCCAAACATGTGTGTAAATAAAATAACCGCTATATGTTGCAAAATACTACGTATTCTGCTGCAGGGAAAAGGTCGGTTAATCTAAGAGGGCTCAAGTCACTTGTTGTTTGACTACACTACCAGACTGCTACCAGACTTCCTGATGTCAATTGTGTTTTTTATTGTTTTATGTAGCTCTTTGCAGTTTATTTTTTATTTTTCTTAGTTTTGTCTTAGGTTTTTGCAAGTTTTTATTGTAACATAAGGCCATAGAGCCCCTGATGAGTGTTTCAGTGATGTTAATCAATCTCTTCCACTATAATTATATTCCTTTTATTTCATTCCAGTGTAATTTTCAAAAAGCTTTTACTAGTAAATCTGGTGCAGTTTTGTTAACAGTAAATTGAAAATTTCGCACAAGAGAGCATGTTCAGTGCCACATTGTATCTATAAGGCTCCTTGGTTATATTGTTTATGTTTCAATTTTGAAAAAAAAAACAACAACAACTGTATTTATTAAAACTATACTATTAATAATGATTTTATTTTTGCTGAGCAACACCATCAGCTCCTCAATCTGCTTTGGATTCGGCTAAACATGCAGGATCTGCTGATCGTGTTAACTCCTAAAAAAGGCTTTGCCTCTAATTGCTGCCGTTTTCTTTTTTTAGCCTTGGTATTACTACTACTACTACTACTACCACTACTACTACTACTACCACTACTACTACGACTACAACAGCCGGGATTTAATTTCCTATACCATTTATCCACCTGACTATTTTCCATTCGGCGATAGCCTCTACCAAAAGTTATATGTAAGTTTGACATTACTTTTTTTTTCTTTCTTTTATTTGTATTATTATTTTGTTTTACCTTAACGTATTTAATGGCAACATTTTACCTTTCAACAGTCAAAAAAGAAACACAATAAAAAATATATGGGCAGGTCCAAGTGCCAAAAGTATCAAGAAGTTCGTTTTGCTCCATATGTTTGTTTAATACGGTAATTCATGTGGTGATATCAGCGACTGCGATAACAGAACGAACTTCACCTATCAAGACTCTATATCTACATTCTAAAACACTGGACCAGGGAGACTGTGTTTGCCAGGATGCACGTCAGGTTTTAATTCTGATTGTCTGTACCATATGTTGTGGTGGACGTGGTTGTATAGCTCAAGATAGTTTTGACTAAACTTAGAGATACAACAACAACCTTTAGAATCAACATTTATGTGCTCAGATAAGGTACATTCAACTCTTGTTATAACAAGATTGCTGCTGGGACTGGCCAACTTACCTATTTAAAGCAGGAACGTTATTATTAGGGGACGGCAAAACAAAGAAACACAAAGCAGAAATGAGATTCTGGACTTCAGAATGAACTCTTCAAAAGTAGAATCTCTTTCTAACAGTGCTGAGAGTGGACTGTATTAATTTTCTACAATTTATAAAACGGTCGCCAATTTTTAAGTCATAGGGGACAACATTCTCACTGGTAATAATAAAATGTTTAATACACAAACAAAGTACATAGCCGGGATGGTTATTTTTGCATCGAGGATAAATAATATTATTTGGTTGTAACCCTTACATCAATGTGTGTAAATCACTTTTTGCTCAGTACTTTCCCAAGTTCTGTTCAAAAAAATCCACTGGGGATTTGCGTGGGGGATAAAGACTTTTTACCCTTACACTGAGTGGGATTTGCCTGTGGATGTTTTCACTGAACTCTGCAAAGTACTGAGTGCACAGTACAGTGCTTTTATACACGCAGGTGTATGGGCAAAAACCAAGTTAAATAGAAAACAATTAGTCCAAACACTCAAACCATGGGAGATTCGGTGAACATTATTGATTGAATTGAATACAAACTATTACATCACAACATGAAAGCTGTAAAGTTCCTTTACTACAAAACAGGTGTTTATAGTAACACTGCTTCATCACAGGGATTAACCTTTCATTCAAAACCTGATCACTTAAATGATGCTTCAACAAACTCGCATTTAAGTTTAAAAAAAAAAAGAAATCCTCAGATGTTTTGTTTTTTATTTATTATGGTTAATAGTTCACAGACAACGGCGTGATTCGTCTCTCCAATTCGGGAAGATTTTACAAGAGCGGACTTCCTAATGTACCTAACTCACTCTACGGAAATTACGAGATCATTGCTCCCTTCTGGGCTGATGTGAATCCGTCCTCATTTCGGAGTTCGTCGAGCGATGTATTCTACCAGGTAAGAAAGCATCTTTCCAATATCCAAAAATATAATAGCCGGTTTTTATTTTGCCGAGAGAAAAAAGAAGAAGTTTTAGATAGAAAAAAATAATAATTAATAATAATAAATAATTAATAAAAATAATAATAATTAATGATTCTCTTCGTATGATTCTCTTCGTATAGATCAAACAATACTTAATTTATCCGCGATGCAAGTTAAACCTAGATCTGTGAAAAAGTGGTTTAATGTTCGATTTAATTTGTTTTATATTTGTTTCATGGTTTCCCATCAGCAACGGATGTTGTTGTTGCTAACTTGAGTGGTTAAAGTTCAGCCTAAACTCGCCAAATTGTGATCCCCCAAGATTGCAACTCGTATAGCATCTATGGAATAGCACCTTATCAATTGTATTATGTTATGTTATGTTATGTTATGTTATGTTACCCCAAAGTCACATAGCTGTGGTGCATTGTGAAGGGGTCAAATGTGACAAGTGTCATTAATTAGAGGTTCTCGGTTGAGGTATTTGGGCAAAATGTTAAGAAAACCAATATCAGCGAAAGCGATGCATCACGATGTGTTTCCTGAAGGGGGTTCAAACAGGAAATCCCTACCACCCATTTTAACTTCCCATAATCTTGTTTTCAGGTGTATGATAAAAATTACCACTCAGATATTTCCATGTTATCTCGGATCAGCAATGTAGTGTCGACACACCCTTACTATAGATCGCAGTACAGAAATTTTGTAGCTGAGTGGAGTTTAGTTATTACATGGAGTAACGTCCGAGCATTCTCAAGTGATACTGTAAGTATACGTATTCTAACTTCCGGTTAAATTTGGAAAGCACCAAGCCTTTTCAAAAATATTGCCAATTTCTATGGTGTTTAATATTTGAATGCTTAGCAATGACAGGCTCGTGACACACAATCACATTTACATTGTTTTGTTAAAAATTGCCCAACTAGCAGACAAGGCAACCAAATGCACTGTGCAAACGAAACTCAAGAAACACTTTTGCTGTTAGCAACTAAAATTTCCTGTCAAGAAAGGTGTACTAAATTTGAAACACGAGTGGATTTTTTCCTTGGTGATGATAAACCATATATTAGAAAACATTTTCGAGATGCAATCATACTGATATATAATAGAAGTTTCCACGACGCTTTCATTTATAACAGTCAGACAATACTCGGCAAGTTGGCATCCTTAACTTTTAAAATCTTGTCTCAACCCCCCCCCCCAAAAAAAAAAAAACAACAACAACAACAACAACAACAACAACTTACTTAGCAAAGCAAGTTAAGGGCACGTCAAAAGCTCCGAAGCCAATGTTACATCATACATTGTATTACTGTTCCTTTTCCAGGGGACCAACACATTCCAAGCTGTGCTTGTGACTGATTACGTTCGCGGTTTCGTTATCTTCAACTACCACCCTTGCAACATGAACTGGAACCAATACCTGATTTACAACCCCAACGTTATTCAAGGAATTTCCTATGGATGGCCAAGAAATCCCATTTATTTACCCGTGCCTAGTAATCAGCTGTACACGCCTGGTAATCTGATAGGGAATTCGGGACACCAAGGACGGTGGGTGTATAAAGTTGATACGCTCCCATCTAACTTCAGGAACCCAAGGTTGGAGTGCAGGCGTTGGGCAGCTTTGGAGAGTCAACGGCGAATAACATTTTTACAGTATTTAATTTATTTGTTTACGGCTCACACTTGCCCATGTAGTCTGCGAATGGCAATTTTGGACCGCAGGTTTATCCAAATCAGCCACTACCATATTCTTCCTACACAGTCGAGTTTTTATCACTGGTGTAAGTTTTTTTCCCATCTTTTTTGACTTCTTATTGTTAATATTTTTTTATTTTTTATTATTGTTATTATTTCATCTTATCACCTCATGCAAACAAAAAGGTAACTTTTTCCTTTGTGCCGGTAACTAAGAAAAAAGTTAACACAAAATACCCTTTTCGTCTGGCAACTCAACCCTGTTAACTCTAATAACTTCATGTGGTTTGTTTCCCAAATGGTGGATTTAATTGGATCATGCACAAACCGGTAGGACTGCTGACTGCCCCAGGGAGATTAACTGCTCATCCATTAACTGTAATGACCTGGGTAACTCATTGTAAACAAACCCACTCAGTGAAAAGGATAGATACTTTCCGAGTTTTTATGGCCAAACTCGGAAAATCTGATGATCTGGCTTATCCTCCAATCGCGACTATGTTTGTTATGATCTGGCTGAACCATCTATCTTGACATGGTTTTTAACAATTATTTAATCAGCACGAATGTCTAACTCAGTGCCACACTAACGGGGCTTAGGAAAGTTTGTTAGGGACAAACTGTGAGTCCAAGTGACCACCTTCTGTTACGTGAAACCTTGTAACATGAAGAGATGAAGAGAAAAAAAACGTCTAACCAAAGTTTTTGTGAAGTGTAGTTCTATAACAATTGTCAAATATTATTAGTTTTTAAAGAAAAACAGTTAAAAATAATAATATATGAATTAGCAGCCAGGCAGTTACAATCTATTAAACTTGACGATTACTGTAGATGCTAAATCAGTTTAAAAGTGAGAAACTCCCTATTTGGTTAATTTGTACGAATTTGTGCCGATTCCGTTGAAAATAACATACTTTTATTTTGATTTTGGTTTTTAGACTATTATGCATGTTATGTGCGAAGATTGCAGTTCCCAGGTCTTCCAGGTGTGCATTGTTGTTACAATAGATTCTCAGGAGGCCTTCAGTATGGTGTGAGAAGTGCAGCTGTTGCTTCAGTATTTGAATTCTTTCCACTGAGTCCGCTGTTTTATAACTCTTACCTTTACCGATTGCGGTATAGTAAGTATAGTGATTTATCAACAGTTTACTATTAATTAGACATTGCCATTTACATGTATGTGGTTATGACTAATACAGTTTTTCTTTTGTAATTTCGGGAAACCATCAACATTGGTCGCCACTCTTGAGGTCAAACAATGGAAATGTACACACGTGTCTGCGGTGGGCGCTGTGCACAACTCTCAGCCATCTGATGTTCAGGTCTTCAGTGACCTTAATAAGGGTGGTGTTTGCGGGCTTATGACGGTCTATTGATGAAATACTTCTAATCACGTCATTCATGGAATTGCTACTCAACCTTTGTAAGAGTTGCTCATGCACTAAAACACCTGCAGTGTTGTAACTCGTTATAAGTCAGCGGGACATGACGGCGGGACATACGTTAAGCATTTGGTTCTACAAGTTATTCTGTCAATTGAATCTTTTTGTAAATGTGCCCGGAGTGTTAAAACAGTCCCGTTTCAACATTTTAAACAGGTATTGACATTCTTCCACGTTACTATTGCTGTGAGGCCTCAACGCTTTGCTACTTGTACACAAGGTACAGGCCGATAATGAGGTGCTGGAATTACAGACCGCCATTTTGGGGTGAGTAACATGAAGTTTCAAAATAACAACACAATTCATATTATAACTATCTCACTATCTGACCTTAATTGCACTCCCAGAACTATGTGTTTGATTTAACAGACTGGTAGAGCAATTGGCTTGTATTGGTATTGTTGTTCTCCTTCTCAAAAGGTAGGGTGACGACAGCGACAGTGCCAGCGCCAGCGATAGTGACGACAGCAAAACAGCAACAACAAAACAACACACAATGATAATCTTTTGTAATAGCACCAAATCTGTCAAATTGCGCTCAAGATGCTTTAGGCATTGCTTCCAACTTAAATCCTTTTGAAAGTTGTGAGGTTACCTGAAGATGGCGTGGATGTAAGTTCTGCTTCCTAGGATGAGGGCCAAATTTTCCTCAAGCTATTAAACAGAGTTTGGTTCTTTCAGCTAAGCAACAATTAGAAGGGTACCAGTCATTATCAAAATATGGTACTTTTGCTTGTGACCTTTTTTTGCTGAGCAATCTGTCGTGCTTTATGAAAGTATGCCCATTAAGCAGGCCCTACATTAACTTTTAGCTAATAGTGCCTCAATGTGACGTGTTGTTTTTTGTTTTACTCATTCTCGTATTCTTAAGCTTATTGTTTGTTTTAATTATAGTAACTGTTTTTGGTCTTCCTTTTTCTTTTTTCTTTTTTCAATTTAGTCTGTAATTGTTCCAACTTGCATTAATCAATGCACTTTTTTTGCGGCATTACGATTTGGCATACCAAATAGCCCCTTGACATAATTGTTCTTTTTTGGAAGTTAAACAAGTTTACCATTTGACCAAAAACGTACATTGAAATCCTTAACGGAAAAATAAAGCCGACAATAATAGAGAAGGAGACCTTCCTTTGCTTTGTTAGCTGCTGACACTATCCAGGGAGTATGATTGACATTCCTTTTGTTAGTAAACTTTTTTGAGCTTAATCTCCTACATATGTAATACATTATGTTCACTACTTCAGTTTGTGATACCTTTTGCTTTGTACGCAGCAGGTTTAAATAAAGTAAAAAGTTTCTTTTAACCGTTTAGGGGAAAAACCCAAATGTACAACTCACTTAAATCATTGAAACTGTCATGACATGAACTTAATTATTGTTGTCTTTATCTAGCCTTTGTGTTCCGTGATCCGCATGTCACAACACTGGACGGAGTGGAGTACACTTTCAACGGCTTCGGAGAATACACAATGATTCTTATTCAGAAGGATGGTGCGAGACTGTTTGAGCTGCAAGCACGTACACAGAGGGCGACAAATTCAAAAACGGGTCAGCTTACCGATGCTACGTTCAATGCCGGATTCGCAGCCGAGTACACCAATGATGCAAGGGTTGGTATTTTTGTTTATGGTAACATCGATTTGTTAAAGTAACTGTTATTTTTCCAAACAGATTCCTAACACGGTGGAAAACATTTGCTTAACAAACATTGTGAAGTGAAAACTAATGTGGGTGTAAAAGTTGTTGTTGTTTTTTTATACAAAAGTGACCCCAATTCCTGGTCGCAGGGGGTACGAACTTTTTCTGAGTCCAGCTGACCCAAAAATTTGTCATAACATCGGATTGTTACTAAGATCATGCGTCTGTTGACCTATTCTAGGTTCACTTTGAGACAAAGATTCCGGTCATACTGACTCAGAAATGGGGCAGGGCCCGCGAGAGGAGTTTTTCGTTTTTTGTTTTTTTTACTCTTGTCAGGAGTTCGAGTCTGGTTTGCTTTAACGCTGTTCAGTCACAAAATCCATGTTTTGACAGCTGCTATAATTTACTCTATTCTTGCTATGATTTGTGTTTTAGATTGAAATCAAATTGAATGAGACAGCAACTGGTCTGATAACAACCGTAAATGGTGAAGTAGTGAAGCCAACTGCAGAAGGTAGACATTACCGAAAGCTCAATTAAAGAAAAAGTCTCAAATAAAACATCAATTTCGTCTGACAGCTCAAACCTGTTATCTCCCTGTAATTCCTTTTCTAAGGGTTACTGCCCTAGGCAGACTAACTGCTCATCCTTTAAGTTTAAAGATTGGTTGAAAAGGATGAATAGTTTCCCAAAACTCGGAAATTCTTCAGTGAAGCTTTTCCGTTCGGACAACTAGCCCAATAGAACAAACATACATATAAAAGAATAGAATAAAAACAGATTAAAACAATGCTATTTATTAATTTCTCGATGCAACTTTAAATAAAATAAAAAAACAAATACTGGATGCTATATGAGTGCATTGTTGCAGAATAATCTCAATGTGAAATCTGGACCCTTCTATTAACTTGATGCAAAGCCGAGTGAAATAGTAAAGCCAGATTTCACCGAGTGGTTATATAGTCCGCATCCAATATTTGTCTTGAAAGCTGCTCCTGTATTAAATGGAGGGGTGTCCTGACAGTACTGACCCCTAGCACCTTGCGGAACGTACCTTCACACAATGCGCGTCCACCATTTCCATCACGTTGGGATTCAATTCCCTTGTGTGCATTTTTACTCCTAAAATGGCAGACAGGATAGTTGCATGTTAGTGCACAAAGTCTCTTGCACAAACAGTTGCTGGGATTTGCCATTGTGTATTCCCTTTTTTTTAAAGGAATTTTCTAGTGGGGACCCAGATTATAAAGAAAAAAACGTTGTGGGAACCCTTGTTCCTTCGCTGAGAAATCCCCTCAGCATTGTCTGATGTGCCTACCCAGTACGCGCTGTGGAAGGGGTCATTATTACATATTAAAATAAAGTGTGACATGTCATGCGTGTTCCACCAATCAAATGATAAGAATCTTGGTGTGCGGTATTTAAAAACGAAGACATCTTGATTTATCTGATATTGTTTTTTCAGGTTTACTCTTTGGCAATTTCACTGTATCAATGGAAGAGGATCCGCCCAAAGTCACTGCTGTTTATGAAGAGGGTATTCAGTTTTCAGTCAGTGTGGGGGACGGTTTCGCTGACGTAACTGTGCAGTTGGAAGGAAAATTTAAAAACAGAACTGGCGGATTAATGGGTAATACATAGATCCATTGTGTTATAGTGTAGGATTATGTCTCCATAACACAACTGGGTTGGTGGTTTAAAGAACAAAAACAAAAGCAGTGTGAACTTTTCGTAATTACACCACAAGTTAATGACCATAAAAACTTACTTGGTGAAAAGCACTGGAGAGCTGTTATACTATAAAACATTGATAGAAAAGACCGAATTCGAAAGTAATGTATTTCTAGAGAAAGAGGTAATTTCCACCCGAAGATTTGAATCTGATCCAATGCTTCATTTCTCAGGCATCTAAAAGCACACAATTTTAATTCAACTAGGGTGTTTTTTTTCTTTTCTTTCATTGTTTTCATGCAAATTTGCCGACTAACTAAGCCACAATTTTTGAATGGAATTTCGGTGATGACACATTCAAAAATTGTATCATAGCTGGGAAATGACACAATGAAATTCATAATTGATAATTTGCAGATGAAAATTGATGTTTGCATGTTGATTTATTTTCATTTGAGAAACTGAATTGATATTTACCTAAGGTGTTTGGGATGATGATGTGACAAATGAAGCAACGCAACGAAACGGCACATTGGTCCAACCTACAGGGCCGTCAGGGGAGATGATTGAGGCAGATTACTACAAGTTCGGTGACACATGTAGGTGTATTTTCTTTCACATTGTTTTTTTTCTCTTAAATGGTCTTCATTCTTCGTGGAGATCAAGTCTACATCAGCTATCGTTGTTATTGTTAATATTTGTTTTTGTGTAGAAGCTAAAAAACATACTTAGCATATTTTTGACTGCCAGGATGTGCCTGTCTGTACAGGCTATAATTGGGAGATAATTCCCCCATTATAGATTATTCTACTTACACCCCGCTCCTTGGATAGTGTACTAAAAGATAAGTTTTCAGTGTAACATTACATTTACGTTTAATTATATTTATCTCAAGGGCGCATAACTGAAGACGATTCCCTGTTCTTTTACAATGCCCCTGACAATTGGGCTTCGATGAATGATCTTGACTTCGTCCCTAAATTCCTTGAAGACCTGAAGAGGGAGGCAGATTCGGCGGATCTTGCGTCTGCTGAATCAGTTTGTGGAGGCAATAACATGTGTCTTTTTGATACTCTGGCCACGGCAAATGAAGAAATTGGTAAAGGGACAATGACTTTGGATAACGCGATCAAAGCAGATATAAAATCTGCCAGTAAGTAAAGTAAACTATTTTTATTACTAAAAGTATTATTATTATACTTATCCTCTGTATCCTTATCCTTATTCCTATCCATGTCCTTATTATCATCCTTATCCCTGTCCTTTTCCTTTTCCTTGTCCTTGTCGATGTCCTTGTCCTTGTCCTTGTCCTTGTCCTTGTCCTTGTCCTTGTCCTTGTCCTTGTCCTTGTCCTTGTCCTTGTCCTTGTCCTTGTCCTTGTCCTTGTCCTTGTCCTTGTCCTTGTCCTTGTCCTTGTCCTTGTCCTTGTCCTAATCATTTTCTCTATCCTTATCCTTATCCTTATCCTAATTATTTTCTCTATCCTCATCCTTGTCCTTATCCTTACCCATACCCCTACCCTTACCCTTATCCGTATCCGTATCCGTATCCGTATCCGTATCCTTATCCTTATCCGCATCCTTATCCCTATCTCAACCCCTACCCCTACCCCTACCCCTACCCCTAGTATGAAAGGCAAAATACTTTACCAACAGGCTTTTGTTAATCACCGGAGCTAAATTGAGTAAAGTGGGCGTTGATTATGAAAGGATTACATCTCAACAACATGGTTGGTGGTTTAAAGAACTAAATTATTCATCACTTTTGGTTTGTTTCCCGCCAGCCAATTTCCCGCCAAACGTGACGCTCATCGATGCTATCAACGTCACTGTTGGTGAGACGTTTACAATACAGATTGAAACGTTTGATCCAGACGGGGATGACATCATGTATGGGTTGCTGGATGATACAGTTGCAAATGCATCCATATCAGTTGAAGGTCAGTAAGGATGTGAACTGGAGCAGCACGTTTTAATTAAAGCTTCTGAAGAAAAACAAATGCAGCTGACCACACCACTGGTCTTTAAGGGGGGAAATAATTAAAGTTGATTGAAAAGAGCTCAAAACACACATATACACAATTTTAAGCATACACATTTATATTGTCTTAGGTGAAAAATATAGTATTCTTATAATTTGAGTGGTGTCCTCGGTCAATGGTGTCAAGACAGAGTTGTACCCAGATCTCCCTATCCCTTATGCATGTAGATATTTCAACTCCTGTCACAGACCCAGTGTCCCTTCTTATGTTCCGGGAGTAAGTATCTTTCCACCAATTATGTGATGGTTTGCTTTTTCGAAATTCACTGGGAAAAAAACCGTTATTGGAGTTTTGAATTCAACCATTGACCCCCGCAACATTAGCCTAAAAGTGTAAATTATAATTTGACGGTTGTGTTGGACATTTTGATCTGCACGAAGTGAACACTTACTGCATTATCATGCTAATTTAGGTGTGTTCACGTGGACACCCACGGACAAGACGAAGGTCCAGATTGGCTTCTTGGTATCAGACGAAACTTCCAATGCAACGATGGAGCCCATTGTCAACCTGTGCGAATGCAAGAACGGGGAGTGTAATTTTGGTGAATATGCTGATGGCACAAACCTCATGGAGGACATTTTTCGGGTGAGTAAAATATTCCCACTTTGAAAATCTTTACTCAAGATGGTACTTGTTTATAACTACAACATGAATAAGCATTTTGTTCAAAAACATAGGCTAGATATAAAGGACAACCTGCCTGCTTTCTTGTTCATTTCTTTATTTATTGTTTATAGTGCTTTGTATTATTATTATTAGTTTTATTTAGCAATATTTATTGAAAGATATTTACTGCTACTTCTATTTGCTTGTGAATTTCAAGGTATAATACAGGGTTAGTAAAGATTAAAAAAAAAAAATCAATTTTACTTAGAAAGCTTACTGATAAAGTTCATACCAGAACATTTTTTTTTTCTATAAAATATTTTTCTCACTTAAGAACTTTACGTTTTTAAACTGATTGTTTTTTTTTTATAAACAATGATTGTTAAGGTGGTGCTTTGCGATTGTTCACCTGGGTGGTCAGGTGAGTTCTGCGAATTGAACTTTGATGCCTGTGAGAACGCTCCCTGTTTGACTGGAGTCGCTTGTCTTGATGAAGACCCACCGTCGTTGAACAGTACATGCGGACCATGCCCTGCTGGCTTGGAGGGTGACGGGAAAATGTGCCAAGGTTCGCTGATTGCAATTCATTTAACTCTCCATATAGTTAGGGCCTACACTACCCAGTCCTTTTGTTTCTGTCTGCCACATTACATGGTGCATACTGCACTTAACCATGCCTTTCCTTTTGACTTTTCGAGAGTCCGAACTTTTTGAGAGTCCGAAATGCGCACAAAAGGAAATTACTTAAACAATGGTAGAAATTGAAAATACACATTTTGCGGAGGTACGTCCACGTTTGCAAGGTGTTAATAAGCACAATTGTCTGAGGTTGTTTTTTTGCAAGCCACGCTTACCTGAACCAAGCCTTAACAGCTTTCATATTTAAATTTCTTTTGGTCTCCATAATTTTTATTTTTAAAGTACCGTTATACATAATATATTCTTGTCTCTCACTAAGATTGTATTTTGATTTAAAAAAATATATAAAAAAGGAAAGTAAAAGGTCAATAATTGTCTTTAATTGTGGAGTTCGAAAAAGATTTTACCGAGCCTCGTTATTGCCCATGCCCGCTTGAAGGACCTCTGTTGGTTGAAAGGGAGAGAGGTGAAGCCATCACTGGATAGTAGCGTTATCAAAATAGTTTCGGGATCAACACCAATATCTGCTTAGTTAAGTACTAGATTTTTCTTATGAGAACCGCTCTACTATCGATGCCCTCCGGCGGATTAGACTAGGATTCAAGAGACTGTCTGAGCTCTATAGGAACTTGGTCAGCTGTATATTGTTGTAATACTAATAGTTAATGTTATACTTCTGGTAAACAAGGCTGCGCTCCCAATGAACATAAAAACCCTTATAAAGATGTCAGAAACTAGCCTGTAATCTCATCCACATGGAACTTTGTTTACTCATAGGGGATATACTTACTAGTTAATAACTCTGACTTTTGTACCTGAAGATATTGACGAATGTGAACTGTACAAAAATGACACGGCGAGTAACGGCGGGAAAGGCTGTGATCAACTCTGCGAAAATACCCTCATGGATTTTAACTGCAGCTGCCGCTCTGGATTTTTCTTGTACATTGATAGCAAGAGGTGTATAGGTAGGTTCAAGCACATGCAAAAATAGCACCCTCATCCATTGACATCAATGAATATAATTGTTGAGAGTTGTGCTTGTGGCGTGCACCGTGCAAGTTGTCATTGCTTGACCTCAGTGGTTTAGCCAAATGCAAGGGGGTCTATACAGAGGGGTGTCAGGATCGTTTTGGTGGTTTTCGGACATTTAAAAATTTCTCCATTTTCTCAGTGAAATCACTTACTTGATAAAAATGCTGGTCAAGCACATTCTTTATTAGAAGCTCACTAACTAGGATTACCGGCAACCTCCGATTACAGATTCTTGATGTGGATGATTAGCAAAATGTGCATCCATTTGGCTGATTGTGCTCTTTACTCCAAAAGGGTTGAGATTATGGGATGACTCCTAGGAACGTAAGAACAAGTTTAATTATAGTGTGAGGCGATTTAGATATCTGATTGGGTAAAGAGAGTGCACTAAAGAAAACCACAGTTTCACATTATCTTGTCATTGGTAGGAACATGTTTTGATGAATCTGATGCCTTGAACAGAATCTGACTATTATCGCCAAAGGAATTATGCGATGTTTAATTGAAATTTTCCCTTTTTTGTTAATCAAGACGTAAATGAGTGTGAGCTTCAGACTGACAACTGTTCTAGTGACGCCACCTGTGAGAACACGAACGGTGCATTTAGTTGCAACTGCGTTGATGGTTTTACAGACTTCTTAAAAGATGGAACTATATGCACAGGTATCGTGAGTCTCTTTTATGTCGACCTTGCCTGGTTCAGATTGTGGAAACCCGTTCTTATACCACAATTATTTTTGGTAATACGTGTAACCCTCATTCATTGAGAAACATCTGGTAATAAATGTTCCATTGGAAATGTCAGTGCAAAGCTTTCTTTTGGGACCGAACTTGAATGGTGTACAGGCATATGACATCACACTGAGCTCAATTAATGAAGCCCGGTTCGTACTTTACGTGAAAGCGAAAGCTCATGCACATTACGTGACACAAACAACTAGGTATATCCGCTGTTTTCCCAATTATGACGCAAGGATAATTGCATCGCTTTCGCAACCTGCCCTTTGAGTTCACTGGATTACCTATCGTGGGCTAAGAGGTGTGCGTTGCATACAATGTACAATTTGTTTGTTTAATGCCTCAATGTTCGGGGTCTTTTTCATAAAGCTATTCACAAGCTCTCCACGCATACGCTTAAGACTTCCACATAGCAGGAAAAAGTCATAACAATCAAGAGGTGTACACATCACATTATTGTTGTTCTTTCATCTGCTGCTCAGAACCACCATCAGCAATTTATCAGACCTGTTGCAATAATGGAAGTAAGGCCAGAAGTCCTTGTGTCCGTCTTGTGTTGGTCATAGTGCGCAGTGCGTAAAATTAAAGTACAGGCCAAGCAGCACACACATTTACATGCATCTGTAACGCGTTATGATCTGTAAACATGATGCAAAGAAGTGCTTGGCGTGTATTCCCTTTTTGCACAACGCACTACGGTCAAAGGGATGTCCGGCTTGGTGTGAAATGAAAGTTGCTTCTCTTCAACCAGGAATGTAAACCACTGCTTTAAATAGGGTTCATTAAAACGAGTATTGTAGCAAGTCCTTCTCTCATTAATCAAAATACATTGTTGGTTTTTTGTTCATGCTGCCCTTTGTAGACATAAATGAATGCGATCGAAACGACACCTGTGATACAAATGCTGACTGTCAGAACACAGAAGGTTCATTCATGTGTACCTGCCACCAGGGGTATGAGGGAAATGGAGCCACATGTGAAGGTAAGTCTGTGTGTACTCTTTGTTTTGTCTCGTAAGCCTGGTTGTACATTTTGCAGAAAAGAGTCACTGATTTACAAAAGTTCAGGTATGCAAAATTGCTGATTTTGCATAATCTTAGAGGCTTCAGAATTCCCCTGTACACAACCTCAGTCGTTAAATGTTTGATCACCTGTTTTTCAATCAATCATGCACCAGACTCCCACCCAGCTCTGGCTGTTGTGAATGCCAATCACCACTCGCACTTCGTGTTAATCACCTGCTATACAATCACTCAATAACCAAAAAGCACGCTAGAGAAATGGCTGTTTTCCCTTGCTAATGAATGATCTATCACAGTCTCTCAGAATCTCAATCACTCACTTTTTGGCGTAGAGAGATCCCAGTCACTTACCTCTTCATCTAAGTTTTTTTTTTTTTTTTTGGTCAGTATTTATCAGTTCCTCTGTTAATTTAATAATTACTGATAGATTTGAATGAGTGTGCTAGGAATCTCCATGACTGTCACAAGAAAGCAACTTGCGGTAACACTGAAGGAGCATACACTTGTAGCTGCAACAGCGGCTGGTCTGGTAACGGCACCGTCTGCACTAATGTTGATGAGTGTGGCCGAAATGTTCCACCCTGTCAATCGAAAGCCGATTGCATGGATACACCTGGCTCATTTATTTGCACATGTGATGCTGGCTATACAGGGGACGGGGTGACCTGCAACAGTGAGTACATTTTCAATTGTTGTTTATTAACATAACATAACAATTGACATTTAATCTATATTCAGTTTGCGATTTATATCTACTTTGCTGTGTAAATTTGTCCTCGAGAAATTTGTTGACATTTATGTCACTACCGCAAATTACAAAGTAAGTTGCAGAATTCAGGAGACAGTTCTGAAAAGAACTGTCCAGCTTATTTGTCTTTGGGAGGTAGGAAGTTGGCCGGGAATGCTACATTCGCTTGGGTCTTCTCGTTATTAACTTCACTGCCAATAAGAGCAGCGCTACCTCTTCACTGAAACCTGTGAATCCCTTAAAGAAACAGCATCTCAAACACTCTTCAGTCTCCTAATGATGACTACAGCTGGCTTGTCAAAACGTCGAGACGAAAAACAACTCCGCGGCAGTCAAGTTTATAACCAACTGCTGTAAATTATGTTTTTGTCAAAAAAGTAGCCTATCTTCAATTCTAGAAGAAATGAAAGTCGACCTTAAATTAATGTTAAATATCGGTTGATAAATTTAGAGAAAGTTGGCCTCTTGTACACAAGTACCTGTAATTTGTCTTTGTTTTGACTTGATAATGAACACTGTTTTCCTAATTTACTAGACATTGATGAATGTACACTGGGGACCGATAACTGCAAGCAAAACTGTTCCGACACTGAGGGATCCTTTACATGCACCTGTTTTGATTGGTTCGAGATGAGCGGTGATGGGATTTGCATTGGTGAGTCATGACTCAGTCAAGAGGCCTAGTTTCTTTCTGTAAAAACTGCGAAAATCTGTGAAGTGTTTGTTTGTTCGTTTGTTGGGGTGTTTGTTGAGTTGTTTGTTGGGTAGTTGGGGGTGTTTTTTGTTTGTTTGTTTGTTTGTTTGTTTGTTTGGGTTTGTTTGTTTGTTGGGTGTTTGGGGGGTTGTTTGTTTGTTTGTTTGTTGGGGTGTTGGGGTGTTTGTTCGTTTTTTTAATTTTATTTTTATTTTATTTTTTTATTGCCTACATGTGATCTTTGGAGATTTAAATTTATGTTGACACTTTTATTGCTTTCTGATCGGTGGGGGCACATCAGACAAAATAACTTCGCAGGAAGCTTACTGCCACTACCATTTTTATAACGACTAGGCTTTCAAAAAAGTTATGGTCATTACAAAGGGATGACCTTTTAGTACCTTAAAAAACAAAAACCTTTAAAGGAAAATAAATGTAAGTGTACCAACATTCTTCAGTTGATTGTTTCAAAGTGGTGATAAACAGCAGTGGTTTTTCAGTCTACCATAATAATTCTCTTGTTTTCATCATTTTAGCCAGCATAACTTGTTCCAGCAAAAACTGCACCAATGGCGAGTGTTACAAAACGAATTCAGGTCTAGAATTGTGCGCATGTTTTTCAGGATACATGGGCAATGAAACATGCGAAGGTATGTAAATATTATTTAGTGTTTTTATTTATTTGACTTATTTACTTTTATAGCGCCAATAACAGGTCAAATAGAAAACAACAACAAAATGTTCAGTTTTAGATCTGGAAGGAAAACTCGAGGAGAGCCAACGCAATAGGTGACCAAAAACCCAATCCACATGCAAGGGTCCTGTCTGATGTGGGATTCTAACTTCCACAGGAGTGATAGGAAATAAACCGCTGAGCCATTTTGATCACCAATGTCTTCTATAAACATAAGGCTCATTTGTCATTTTATTCTGCCACATTTCAACTGTGCTATTTGTTGAGATCAACATTCCTTCATTCACAAAGTCATTCGATTTGGCATTTTTGTCCTCGATACTCTGAACTTAACCATTGGTAGAATGTTAAACACCTACGATAAATCTGCAATGTTAACCATTGATGTATTTTGTTCAGATATCGACGAATGCATAAAACAAACCCACAAATGTGCTTCAAGCTCGACGTGCAATAACACTGACGGTAACTATGAGTGCTTGTGTCAGGAAGGCTTCGCTATTAACAATGATTTACGGAGCTGCTCAGGTAGGTGCAGTTCGGCAAATTATCGTTAAATTTGAGATTTTGCAGTGGTCTGCCTGCACTTTCTATTTTATTACACTGTATACATTGGCAAAACAACTACACGGTGCATTCCTCAAAGTAAAACTATGACTGAGAAAACATAAGTACATACAAATTTACAAAATTCTATGAAATACCGAGCCAGTAAGTTGCATGGAGGACAGGCCATCCTGCGAAAAAACCCCAAAACAAACAAGCAATGCGGCACCCAGGTACACTCATCATCTGCTGACAAACAAGAGACACAATTTTCTTTCTAAAAATGAAACATATCAGTCTTGCATGATAATACAGAATCATCATCAGACCTGGCTTTCACAAGAAGTTGACTCCAGATAAGAACTATCCGCAACTTTCAATTTTTTGTTAGAGCGGCAAAATTGCCATCGTAGAGACGGGATACAGTGGCGTAGCCAAGGGGGCCACGTGCCCCCACAAGTTTTCAGTGCCCAACCCCCACGAAAAAAAAATTGCGATAGTGATCACACATTTTTTTAAAGAAACGTGACGAAAGAGGAAAATTTGTGTTTGTATAAACTAATGTAGTGAACGATCGCAATCGGGATCGCTACCGTGGCCACCAAATGCCAAGAACATTAGAGGAATGCTGGCCCCCTGTAGCATCCCCTTCCAAGTTAAAAGTTTGACCCCTACCACTGACAACCCCCCCCCCCCTCCACACACACTTAAAGGCAGTGCCCTCCTCCCCTGTGCTCTCCTACCTAAAAAGTCCTGGCTACGCCGCTGATGGAAACTTGGCTCTCGTTGTCTCTAAACCGTCAGGTACACATTTAAAATGATGTAGAGAGTCTTTAAACCTCTTAAAGACATAACATCCTGTCTTTATTTTTACACACAAAATAACAGGAAACTATTGTCACTTTGCAGTTTTGCTCATCTTCACACAATCTCACCCACAAACTACTTTAAATTACAATAGCTAAATGAGAAATGAAAAATACAATATAATAATAAAATGATGATTTTTCAACAGTTTTACACATGTGATTTTATCCTTAGACATTGATGAATGCATGGTCCCGTCTAGCTCTGCATCAGTTGGGCCATGTGACTTGAATGCATTGTGCATCAATACGAATGGTTCTTACCAGTGTAACTGCACCAAGGGATATACAGGAAATGGCACATACTGTGAAGGTACGAGTGTCTATGTTTTGAGTAGAGTAACCCTCTAGTTCTTCTATTTTTTCTGCCAAAGATGTCACGAGAGAAATTTCCCCTGATCTCCCAGGCATTCAAGCATGTAGATATTTCATCTGTGTTAACAAAGCCAGTGTATCCGCTTTATGTTCACATAGGTTTTCAACCTCTTTTGGGCTCGACCTAGCTTTGGCTCCCAAAGCACAAGGATGACGAAAGCACTGCCCTGCAGACCTGCCTCTTCTTGCGCAGTTTTTTGCACTATGCTTCGGGAGCCTGAAATAAAGATCTGAACTGGTCAAGTGGATTTCCCTCCTGCATCTCGCACAGCATTCTGGTTTAGCAACTTTCAAGTTGTTGATCTGGGACAGCTGCTAATATCCATGCTTCACAAAATAGCAATGATTAAACAGTGCCTCAGAAGAGCTGCAGCGCAGATGTCTACTCATGTTGGTGCACAATACCGTACCTGACAAAACGTGTTTGTGTTGAAAAGAATAGTTGACCCCCTCCCCCTCCCCATGTAACAATTAGAACAATGTTCAGGGTTGAAAAAAGCAATTTACGCTTGATGTTGCCCTGTTTACGTTTCAACCCAACTTTCTTTCTCACCCCTTTGAATAAAAAAGGGCTTATCAGGTAACAAATTTCAGTCTAATGGATTGTTTGAAAATCAGACTGTATCTAAACTGGCGACTACGGCTTTGGCTACAAATGTTGATAAGTGTGTTGCTAGGACGTCCTTGGCTTCAACGCATGATGACGTGGCGGTCTATAAGTAGCTGTAGCTGACATGTGAGCCACCAACTCGTGCACATGGCTTCACATCACAATTATATATCATGGCTGATGATATCAGAGAACTGCTTGATTATATTTGGCATGGGGCATCATGACTTGCAAGAGAAATTGTCCGATTTATGAATGTATTTTAAATCCAACCTGTCATCGTTTTCTTGCAGATATTGATGAGTGCAAAACTTTAAAGAGCCTATGTGCTACAAACAGTACATGTACTGACACAGATGGAAGTTACCGCTGTGCATGTGATACTGGTTACCGTGGTGATGGTTCGTCATCATGCGCGAACATCAACGAATGCACGGAGAACCCTACTGCTTGCCATAAATTTGCAACGTGCTCGGACACAGGTGGAAGCTTCCTATGTACCTGCATTCAAGGGTATCAAAAGAACGAAACAATCTGCCAAGGTAAAACCTTGCGACAAAGTTCTCATTCACTTTTCACAGTTGCTCCTGTTTCTAAACCTTTAATGCATGGATATTGAACCTGTCCATTTTGGTCCATAATAGAAGGCGCAACATAAATGGGTCTTATAAATTAAAAACGTAGCCCTACTTATCCGGTTATAAAATCATTTGTGTTTATATTTGTTCCGTTTCAGATAAAAACGAATGCATGTCTGGGGAAAATCTATGTGCAGTGAATCGGTCCGAGTGCACCAACAATGAAGGAAGCTATACATGTAGATGCAAAGACGGTTTTGTGTCAGCTTTGGGTCATCCTTCGGGTCGACAATGTGACGGTAAAAACCTCTCCTTTTTCTATAAATAATGCATTCAACTTATTTTTATAAAATAAAAAAGGTAAATGTTTTTTTTCTCTGCTCACATTTCGACTGTTTGAATAATTGTAATTGTTTTATTCATCAAAAGTAGTAGCATTGATTTGTTGTGATCACTCATCCTGTCAAATGTTATTTATTTGTTTTCTTTCCTTAATGCAAGTTACCCCCAAAGAGGTTAAAAGCCAGTCTTGGTAATTAGGTCTGTCTAACCTGTACACACACTGTCTAAACATTCTTCTTGTCGAAGTGAATAATTGTGTGGCTCTTTCTTTTTCCATATTGACAGATGTTGACGAGTGTGCGCTCAGTCTAGATTCATGTGATACTTCTGTATCCCAGTGCGCCAATACAAATGGTAGCTATGTGTGTGATTGTCTGCCAGGCTTCAAGAGGAACGGTGAGGCAGACCAGTGCATCGGTAAGTACGGGACAATGTATCATTGCAAAAAAAGGACGTGATGACAAATCACGGCAGAATGGTTTAGCGCATCAAATTCAAGTTTTGGTGGTTTAGTCATCAGTGTGTGGGTTTGAGTCCTGGTCATGACACTTGCGGCATTTAAGCAAGATGTTTTACTAAGCTGTAATATAATAATAATAATAATAATTGAAGATTTATAAAGCGCACATATCTGCCTATAATGGCACCCAAGGCGCACAATAAAAAACTAGAAACAGTAATTAAACGAAATAATGACAAGTATGGAAATGACAGTTAATCGCTGGATTCCTTCATGAGGTATGTTTTCAGATTCTTGTGTAGTGTTTTCAGATTCAGCTGTAGTCATAGTAAAGTGGCATAAATGGGTACCTGTGAGGGTAAAGGTTGTTATTGGTTGAAAAAGTCTTTAGAGCGCCACGGCAGCCCAGGGCTGTATAATGCGCAAAACATGGCTCCTGTATATATCGCAAAATAGAGTTTACTTTTTAAAGATTATGTTTTACTTGTAGAGATTGCTCTCCATAGATATTTCGATAATGATGATGGTGTGCGATACTTCAAAATATTTATCTAATTGACCACAACCTTTCACCCCTTCCCTCAGAAACTATTGTGGCGCTCTACACTTTATTAACCTTTATTATTTATTTGATATTGTATTACCTATTTGCATTTCTTGTTTTTACACGCGTTGGCAACGTCCTTCCCAGTAGTGTACAAACTTACCGCCAGAAGAGTGATTTTAAAATATCCGTAATAAACTGGACAGTTTAATCATTCCGGTATTTAATCAATTTGTGTTAGAGATCTACGCAAGAGTGCGCTTTCAAAAGGCATCAAGTCATAGATCAACTGGTTCTCTCTCTTTGGCTGATCTTGTGTTATGTGTACCTGTATTCATTTAGGGTGATAGTGTAAAAACATGCTAGTTTGAAGTGGATTGCGTCCACACAACATTTTGACATGATGTACTTTTAAGCGCCCTACAAGCACTCAACAATTTAGTGCCATAGAAGTTCTTTTGGTTTGCTAATAAGCGTTGCTTTGCTTTCTTTTCCAGGGGTTGTTGACAAGAGGTATCGATACGGCATGCTACCCATGGTATCGAGGCTGAGGCGTTGCTTATTAATAATTTGTTTCTATTAATTTGGCCTTAGATATCAACGAATGTGAGGAAAGTAACCCATGTGCGGTGACAGCTAACTCAGAATGCGTCAATCTACAGGGGAGTCATGATTGTAACTGCAGAATGGGATACTTTAGAGACACCGATAATACGTGTAAAGGTACCGTGAAGGAACTATTTGTTTATTCACTTGACCTCTGGCCTTAACATAATGTATGGAGCACCTGTTGTTACAGTAAAAAGTATTTTCAATGCATGGATTCTACAGTCTTGTGGAACAATAGATCTTTTTCACAGTGAAACCAGCTTTTTCTTTAATTCACAAGTTCGTCTCAGTTTGAATTCTTGTAACGGCCACTTACCTCATTTAAATTTTTTTAATATTTCATCTTAGTTTTTATTATACTATTTATTGCTTTTCGTGGTCCCTACACAATTAGAATCATTTTGCTTTTCTCATTGACTGAGTTGTCAATAAATCTTTTGATATTTGTTCATTCGATAATGTTTTAGTTAATGATAATAAGAGAACTTAACCCCCACTATTTTATAATTTTTCGACTCAATATCAGCGTTAAGGCCCAAACACATTGTCTACATACTATTTTAAACAAGAAACAGTCCTTCTCATCCAAAGTTAAGTTTCCGAATTAATCTTTAAACTTTAAAAGAGTCTGAGACATTTTCTAAAGTAACTCGCAGCCAGCCCTACCGTAGGTGATTTTTTCACCAAGTTGACCAAGATCAATTATTTTTTTCTTTTAGCTGCACGGGTTGGGTAAGGTGGCAATACGGTGGTGCAAAGAACTATCTCTGTACATTTTGTATTCTGTGTACACATTTATCACAACTATGTGTATAGAAAGCCTAGCATAGTTTACCTATCAATCCAAATTATGGTAGATGATGGTTAATGGTCAAACGGTTGGAAGAAAAGCAAAAAAACTAAAACAATTGGGTGTCATCGTTGTTGTTTGTCTGATCAACAGTGGGACACTCGTACAACGCGTCTGCTGTCTTTGAAGTTATCAATGGTGAGATGATCGATGGTCCAATGTTCAGTCTCTCAAACAAATACTCGATGTACCGCACAGCATTGATGAACTCAGTAAGTATTCTTACACCCCTTTAATGATCAATGAAGACAACAGGGTCCACCTTTCAACTGGTTTACTTCAGCAAAATTTGTGTGCTTATTACTATAGCAGAAAAACTGTGCAAAAGCAAAGCTGTAAAAAGCGACCGAGCGGGCAATATTGCTTACGCGTGTGCATGTTCAGATGTTTATCCAAAAGCCTACACATGACTTTTAGTCTAGATGGATTTATTTATTTATTTACTTATTTATTTAATTACTTCATTACATGTTTTTATTTATTTATTGATTTGTTTCTTTGTTTATTTACTTACTTATTTATTATTTATTCGTTTATGTATTTATTGATTGATTGATTGATTTATGTATTTAATTAATTATTGAGTGTAAATTTTTATACATTTTTACAATAAAAAATAGTTGACCAAGGGCTGTCGATGATTTTTTTGTTTTGTTTAATTGTCATTGAAAGATGTGTACATAAACAATGTGAATGTTAATGACATTTTGGGGTAACAATTGGGAGTCAGTCTGATTCAAATATTTCAGAAATGCTGAATCTTAAAAAACTTCTCCTAAGTGACGTTTCAGTCTTCGATCATCAAATTTGCATAAACAAAAGAGAGCCAAATTGTAAAATTTTGACTTTTCTTGAAACGCTTTCTGCAATTTATCTCTGTAACCAGGCAAGCAAAAATTACAATTGAAGTGTCTTTACCTATGTGTTGAATGTCAGAGAATAGAATGAAGATTTCTTGAAGTAATCAGTGGTTAGCGATAATTATAGAAAGTAGTTGATATTATTTGCACTAAACATGAATGTGTGGACACATTATATGTTAACATATGTTAATGTTTTCCTATTAGATGGATGAAGCGTTTGATAAGTCCTCAGTATCTACAAGTTTTGCCGATGTGGTTATCCTTGGCATCACAGAAACGACAGGTGAAGCCGCCCTTGTGACCCTCATCATAAATTTCAGAAGTCAGGTCGCTGAGAAAAATATTATTGACTCCTTCCTTGGTCAACTAACGGGAAGTTCAGGTGGCCAACTGGCTCCAAACCACAAACTCACCAGAAGGACTTTTATCATCGGAGAACCAAGTATGTACTGAGTTTCAAAATTTTACTCTTGAGATTTTGTAGTTTATGTGGACGCGTTGACCACTCTAAGGGTGTTTTTTTTAGCCTCATGTTTTATTATCATCATATAGTTATGGGTATTAATCTTCTTGCTGAGCAATGTTATGTTCACTTGAAATCCAGCTTGTAAATTAAATGTTTCAAATGCACGAACTAGTAAAGCTATAGTCAATAATTTGTTTACTTTTGTTTTGGGCAAGACATCCCGCTAAGGGTTATGATTGTGGTAAGTCTTGGCGATCTACTGACCGAATCGGACCTAAGTCCTGAAGGTTGAATCATCAGATTTGGGTTTGAATCCCGGTCATGCCACTTAAAAGAAAACATAATTGATTCTCCTAATCCAGGCGTATTGGATCTTGAAAAGGCTGAGACAGTATTTTGTTGCATTAGCCCATTAGCGCTAATTTCAGCAGCTTACGATTGTTTGCTCTTGGGAGTTGAGAAAGTTAGAGGAACGGTCTAAAAAGTATGCCCGATGAAAAGGGACAATACAGTTGTGAAGCATTTTTGTCTAGCTACTAGGATATGTGCGCTATATAAGAGCTAATCAACTAAATATTTCCACTATCGCGGTTTTGACTTGATCTTAACATTGAGAATGAACCTTTACAGAGTGCAATTCCAACCCATGTATGAACGAGGGGGAATGTCTTGAAGAAAACGCAGCAGAAAATGGGTATACGTGCCAATGTCCTACAGGTTACAGTGGTCTCAACTGCAAAAGTAGTGAGTACATCATATTTCTTAAGAAGTAATTGGTGAGGTGGGTGGTCTATAGCGGTTTAGAACTTAGCAGTAGAATGCACGAAATCAATTTTTCAACATCATTAATAAGGCATACACAAAATGGCTGTTGTGCGTTGTACTATTATATATCAATTTCTTTATACTTTGTCTTGCAAATTTTTTTAGTTTTGTTTTATTATTCTTATCATAATTTCCTTCAAAAAAAAGTCAATAAATTACATACTTAAAAAAAATGAAAAGAAATCACTAATATTGTTAGATGTGGAAATGGCTAGACGGAGGAGGAAAATTATTTGGAAATTTCATTCATACGAAACCTGCCAACGAGGCATTATGACTACCTTTTACCTCCGTGGATCCTGGTTCAAATCTTTCCTTAGACAGCAGTATCGCATTTGGTGGTTGTTCATCAGTCCCTACCTGATTGCGTCAGGTGTACCAGTTGGGGTTTTCCAAAGTGAAATGTCACCAGTCTCTTCGCTGACACATTGTATTGTTGTGCATAATGCGCAACCCCCCCCCCCCCCAAAAAAAAAAAAAAAAAAAAAAAAGTGGGTAAAAATGTCCACACCAAGATCCGGGTACCCATAAAGCGTACTGTATAATCTGTAAACCATGCGCATTGCTTAGTGTGTAATTTCATTACTGTGGATTGTGACTACGCACAACGTATGACGGGCAGGTCAATTTGAAGTCTTTAGAGAGTTCCCTTGTCAGATTTCACTTCATAAAAACATTACAACTATTGTCCTCTTCCAGCACCCTGTAGTTCAAGCCCTTGTATGAGTGGAGGAACTTGTATGGACAACTCGACCTCCGGCACTGGCTACTATTGTACATGTGTCGTTGGATACAGTGGGTCAGAGTGTCAAACGAAAGGTAATGCATTGGATGTCTATAACTGAGAAATCCTACAGGGGCGTGTTGTCTTCTGATTGGGCGCTTTGGGCTATAAAAGAACCTTTGTTTTGAAATTAATATGGTTGGGAAGATATTTTAAAGTAAAATATAATGATCGGATTGAAATTATGTGTTATTTGTGTAATTTTATGACGAAACACGGTCAACTACTTTGTAGAACTAATTGTTTTACTTCACAAATGCCGGACTGCTGGTTGAATTTCAAGAGGCGATTTATGTTTGTCCAATCACTACCTCTTAATTATAATACACTGTAGGTGTTTTTGTGCATGAAGCACTCTTGAAAAGAATTAGGAGCAATTCCTAACAACAAACTTAGGGGAGATTTGAAGGCAGTGCGCCCCTTTAAGCCAGAAGCAGAATTTTTCAAAAAAGAGAACTTGTGTAACTAATAATGAACAAAAACAACAACAACAACAACAGCCAGACCTACCTTAAAACCATGACTATAATCCATTACATTCAAGCTTGTTTTAAAAGAATTTACCAAGACCTCTAACTTTTCGTAATAACCTAAACAAATTTTAGATAAATCACAACATCATATATTTCAAGAATGAGTAAGATCACCTGAGAGGAAAAAATATTTATGTTTGTGCTGCAGACTATTGTGAAGCAGGGAACGACTGCAAAAATGGCGCTGTATGTGCTGAATTGCTGTTTGATCCAAGAGGTTATTCGTGTGAGTGTGTCGATGGCTTCACGGGTGAGAACTGCGAGACAGGTAAGGACAAAAATGGCCCGCCGGATTATTGAGATCTATTTAGCTTTACCCCTACTTGCCGAATCAGAGGAACTGTTCCTTTTTGATCTACTCCTCTAGTGCTAATGACACTAGTGCTAAAAGATCTGTGAAATCCAAGCGCCAGCGTTTAAAACGTTAGAAATGCAATCATTTTAACATACCATTCTTAAAGTTAGATCCCAGTTTCAAACTTATGGGTCAGCAATGACTCTCATTTCTGCAATAAAAATAAGATTAATAACTTATTAACAATATACACAAATATAACACAAACAGAAATATCTTTATCATGAGTTCTACCTCTTAAACAATGTAATTGCAGCTTGTACCCTTGACTGTAAGAATGGTGGCACTCCTAACCAAGGTACCTGTGAGTGCGAATGTGGTGGACCCTGGAGTGGGTCCAGCTGTACGGGTAAGTGTCACGTCTGGCTACTCTCTTTGTTTAAGTTGTATTTGTTATGATTTATTATGATTTAATTGTAAGCTGTCGTTGCTGAGCAGTAAAAGAGCACCAGACTCAAGCAGCAGAGCGTGGGTTCGAGTCCCGGTCTTAAAACTGGTTTCCTTAAGCAAGACACTTAACCGTTATTGCTTCCTCCTGCGGACGGGACGTCAAGCCCAAGGCCCCATGTATTGTGTAATGCACCTACAAGAACCTAGTTACACTTATCACTGGGAGAAGGGATTTACCCCCCTTTGTTTCTGGCAATGGGTGCTGAATGCACCACAGCACCTTGTAGAACCATTACCAGGTGCAATATTATTTGGTCTCATAGTTCCCCCCCCCCCAATAAACTAAGATTTCAACTTCGGCAGTTTGTTTCTTGAAGGCATGAAGTTGGATTACACGGAAGCCTGATTTTTTTATTTTATTTTTTTTTTTATTAGTAAAGTTATGCACAAAAAATGCAAATGAGTGCACTAAAACAAAGTGCCACTGTATGAGATGAGGGTGTGAGACAACTTCAGAAAAATTGTAAAAAATACTATGACCTCTGCCTACATAAAGTAAAATCTTGTACAGTAGTGGTTGCAACATCCCCTAAAAACTTAGATATTTATCTTTAAAAATACAACAAAATTGGTGGTTACCAACAGTTTTTTACTTTTCTTAGTTCTTATTTTTTGGTAGCAAAGCCTCAATCAGACTATTGAGAAATGTCAAGAAAATGTTAATATATAAGTTAATAACTTTTGACTATTCTATGAGTCTGAAATTTCAGTTAAGAGTAAGCCTATAAATGTTATTAACGAGTTACTTTCACAATTCCAAAATTGGTGTTTATATATTTATCTTTTATTCAAGTTTGCAACCTTCAGTGCATGAATGATGGCACCCGCTTGGGTGACGGTCTCTGTGGCTGTGACTGTAACGATGAATGGATTGGAGAGTCTTGCGATGGTAATAATGCCATTTGAACAGTGAATGTGCTGGCGTATAGATTGCAGGTGTTGAGCATCGTGATCCCATCCAACTTTGCACACACACTGTAAAAAAAAAAATCAATTCCCTGTTATTTTCAGGTGAATTTATATGGCATCATAATACGTGAAAAATGACATGAGGTTATTATATGCTCTACATGCTATAAAACAAATTGCTATGGTGTAATAACCGTTGATTCCCATATTGGGAGTTAACAAACACACAGCACATTAATGTTGAATAGTGGTAAATCTCTCTACAGTGTGTAATATCTTTCTGTGTATGATTGCCACGCTTCTGTTTTTAGCTCTTGCACTTGGGTTTATCGCAGTAAATTCGTTTTTAGTTTAAGTTATATTTTTAATCGTTAGCTTTATTTGTTTTGTTTCCCCAGTTTGTGAATTGGTTTGCCCTGACGGTATGAACCTTGACAGAAGGACATGCCTATGTTCAGGTAGGACACGAAGCTAAAGTCATACGAAGTCACAATATTATTATTGAACAGACGGTGCAGGTTGCACGCATAATCAAACATTCTGGGACCTGTTTTCTCCCACGTCCATTTATACTTAAATGCGCCCAGGAAACATACTCGCGCTCTTTTACGCTATCCAATTTGTGCTAGACTTGCACAGACTATTGCCGCAAAATACACGTGCACACAAGGAGGCCAGTACTTCCTGCGAATGTGACCGCGAAGCAAATTTTGGTGACGCAATAATCGGCACGCGCTGTTTTCCAGTTGTGACGCAAGAACATTCGCTTCACACAAAGCTATTGTAGGAAATATGAACCTGGCTTAGCAACACGCTAAGTGTTTTTTTGCCTGCCGAGTAAAAAAACCCTGACAAAGTCTTTCCTTTAGTAAACAAGTAACATGGTATAATCTTTTTTTAGTGAAAGTAAAGAGACGCCGAATTCCTAGCAAGCTCGTATTGATATGCAAACTCTCATGTTTATTTTAGCTTGCAATAACACCTGTGAGAATGGTGACCTTAACGGTGACACGTGTGAGTGCTCCTGTGACCCTAATTGGACTGGAGCAGATTGTTCAGGTAAGAAAAATGGTAATATTTAAAAGGAACTTCGTTTTTCAAGGACAAAAAAGTAACATGACTTTTTCATTGAGTTTTTCCCAAAACCACTGAAAAACTAGGTAAAGGCAAAAACATGTGTATGAGATAACTAAAGTGGAGGGAAAAAAATGTTTACAAACTGTAGATACTTGTAAACTAAAACATTACCAACCACAAAAAATCATGAGGTCACACAACTTGTTCAACTTGTTGCAACAAGACCTTTTGCAATAAGTATAGGAAAACATTACTACAGACAAGACAACATTCTCGGTTTGATATTACTATATTTTCATCAACCAGTGCGTCAATGTTGGAAAAAGCAAGTTAAATAAGTAAAATACTCTTCCTAAATTCATCATTACTATGGTTTTATTTTTCAAACTTTTTACATGACAGTTTGCTTAGTAAGTTGTGTAAATGGTGGGACACGGGATGATGAACAATGCAGCTGTTCATGTGATCAACCCTGGACTGGTGAAACCTGCTCAGGTAAATAACTTTGATTTAAACAAGAGGCCGTTGCTGCTTATTTAATTTGTCTGTTTAAGTCCCTCATTGAAGCCATGATACTGTTTTAAACAAATTGTGTTAACTCTGCCAAAAGATTGGATACACGAAATCACAAAATTCCAAGTTCCCTCTTGAGACCTTGGCCAATTATTTGTCAATAGGAAATTACTCCAGGTTGTTAATTCGACTAAAACAATTCCACCAATGACTTCCCCTTAAGAATGCCACTGAGGTTGTAAACAAAATGTATTGGCTTTGGGCTAATGGCCGGAGTGGTTGTAATTGAAAATGTTAGCATATGAGGGCACCATTTTTGTACCGATGGCGGTACCCTTTATCTGCAGAAAATGCCTGTCATTAAATGAAAAGTTGTTCTTAGCGATAATGTTGCTGATGCGTTCCTTAATATGTCTGACTGAGGGGCAGGGTTGTTTATTACCCCTTAGAGTAGAGACACATGCATTCATGCCTTCACTATGGGGTTGAGAAAGTTACCATCAAACTCAGAAATGCGCCCTGTAGAGCTACCATTACCAGATACAATAGGTCAACCTGGGTTATTTGGCTTGTATCATTATACAACATCAAGACCGAATCCCAATGTAGCACACCCAATCTAGTCTATGTTCATCATGTAAGAGACGTTGACTACAGTATGTGGGAGAGACTAAGGCCAAACTCAGTCTTCGCTTTGCGAACCATGTCTCTTCCATAAAGACCAATAAACTGTACCCCGTCTCCATCCTCTCAACAGCCCTAATCACAGTCTCAAAGATGTTGACTCATGGTGATTGAGGCTTGCTATGGTGATACATATATATACAATTAGTAGGGGAGATTGCCTCTAGGGATTCTTGTCTAAAAAGTGTCTTTCTTGAGAGACAAATGAAGGCAGGGTGTCACTATTTTTAGTTTGTAATCTTGTCACACCAAACACTCCCCTCAATCTCAAAAATCAACAGGTTTTACTTGTACAGATTTACTTGTACTCATTTATGTGTACAGAATGTTCCTTGATCTGCGCCAATGGCGGAACAAAGAATGACGCAGAGTGCACTTGTCATTGCAGTCTACCCTGGAGTGGAGACACATGTTCAGGTAACTTGATTACATTATCTGTTTTCTTTTCTTTTTCCTTTTTTTCCTCGAGAATCTTGTCTGAAAAGTTTGTATCTTGACAGACCAACCCAGGCAATGTGTCACTATAGTCAGCTTGTAATGTTGTCACACCCCACACTCTCCTCATTTTCACAAGCCAATAGGTGTCATAACATATATCACTCCAATGTCCACCCCTATGGCCAGTGTCTAATACTAATCACTTGCTCGAGATTTGTCTTCATAATATATATATTTTTTTACTTTAGCGAAAAACATTCAACTGTGTTTTTGACAAAATAATTTCCACTGATCTGCTTAAATGGATGAAACAAATTAAGTCATATTAAACAGGCCCTCTTATTTAAAAACAAAATGTGTTTTTCATCCATGTACTTCATACAGATTGTTCCTTGACTTGTGCCAATGGTGGACTCAAGAGCAACACACAGTGCACCTGTGAATGCAGTCCACCCTGGAGTGGAGACACATGTTCAGGTAACTTTAACACCGTTAATTATTTTTGTACATTTTTTTTCTTTTTTTTCTGGAAACCTTTTTCAAAAAGTGCGTTTCTTTACGGATAAATTAGGAAGTGTGTCACTATTGTAAGCTTGTACTATTATCACACCTACAATCTCCTCAGTTTCACAAGCCACTTTGGGTGCCCCAACTCTAAAACTAGAGAAATAATGTGGTTTTTATGACCTCTGGACCACCCTCAATTACCCTTCCTCCAAACATTAAGCGTGACAGTGACCAAACGATCAATTGAATAGTTTCTTACTTTCATTTTTCTTTCATTAGATTACCGTTCATTAGTCTTGTCGAATGGTGGGAACAATGGGGATCAGATTAAACAGACTCTTCTTTTATAAACAACTGTGTTTATTATATCATTTACTTGTACAGAATGTTCCTTGACGTGTGCCAATGGTGGAACGAGGAATGACGCAGAGTGCGTCTGTGATTGCAGTTCACCCTGGAGTGGAGACACGTGTTCAGGTAACTTTGATACCGTTAATTATTTTGCTTGGTTTTTTCTCTCTTTTTTCTGGGAATCTTTTCCAAAAATTGTGTTTCTTGACAGACAAGTTAGGAAGTGAGTCACTGTTGTAAGCTTGTAATTTTATCACACCCACACCCTCCTCAGCCTCACAAACCACTATGGGTGCCCCAGTATATATCATTCCAACGGCCACCCTATAACCAGTGTCTAGACTGGCTGTCTGGGGCGTGGGCATTTAAATTATGTGTTTTTATAATCTATAGGCCAACCCACTTCATATCAAACTGACGCTTCCTCCATGCACTGAACACGTCTTTGACCAAAATACCAATAGATTAACGTCTTACTTTCATTTTATCCATTCCATTCTTGGCTTTTGTACACTTTGCTACTACTCTAAGGTGAATTGTACTGTTTGTTTAGCCATACAGTTGCGGCAAAATAATTCTGTCTCTTAATGCACATATCAAGCTGATCAAAGTTGGTGAAAAAAAACATTCAGAGAAACTTCGTTTTACGTTTTTTTGCAAATAGCGACAACAAAGTGTGTGAATGTGCAATCATTGAAGTGAATCATTGATGTGAATGTTAAATCATTGAAATTACTTTGTGTGTTTTGTAACATCAGGCCACTTTGTGTATAACTTTATACACATTAAAATGTTTGACTTGAAGATTTTGTTGATTGATCCCTTACACAAACTATTGATCTGTCTCACTTTGAGGGTCGTTGTGGTGCAAAAAGGTGGAGAAAAAAACATGTTTGCTTGTTTTGATGACTGTGTTTATTTGGGTGAAATCAACTGATAATGTTCCTTTTCTGTTTTTTTTTTTTTTTTTTTTTTTTTTTTTAGAAGAAAACATTTAACTGCATATTAAATACGTTCATTGGTCTGTTTCAATGGTAACAATGGGGTTAAGATTAAATAGCCTCTCCCGTAAAAAAAACAATTGTTTATCAATTTACTTCATACAGATTGTTCCTTAGCTTGTGCCAATGGTGGAACAAGGAATGAGGCAGAGTGCACCTGTACGTGCGATCAACCCCGGAGTGGAGACACATGTTCAGGTAGAATTGAGTGTAACCTTATTCGTTTCTCTTGGGGAGGGTTTAAGATTGTCTAAAAAAATTCTTTTTTGACAAACAAATGAAGGCGGCTTGTCATTATTGCTAGCTTGTAATCTTGTCACACCAACACTCCCCTCAGTCTTGCAAGCCGACATTAGCCCTCCCTAGATCACTCCAATGCCCACTCCTATGACCATTTGTCTAGACTGGATCACTAAAACTTGACCAATAATTAGGTTCGCTCTAGGCTCGGAAAGTTCTTTCATACTTTATTTGATATTGGAAGGCTTGAAAATAGTAGTCCTTTACTGATGCTCTTCTGCTGTTTAGTATTATTTCGTTTAAATTTTAAGAAAAACAATATTTAACTACTTATTGTAATTGACATCACTAATTTCATAAGACTTCTAATAGTCTTCTAAAATGGTGGGCATAGTAGGGATCAGGTTAAGTAGACTCTCCTATAAAACAATTGTGTTTTGTATCAATTTACTTCATACAGATTGCTCCTTGGCTTGTGCCAATGGTGGAACAAGGAATAACGCAGAGTGCACCTGTGATTGCAGTCCACCCTGGAGTGGAGACACATGTTCAGGTAAATAAAATATACTAAATTGTTTTCAATTGAAAGGGGGGGTGGGTATTGTCGTTTGTAATAGTTTGTGTCTTGAGAGTAAATGTAGGCAGTGTGTCATTATTGTTTGCTTATAATCTTGTCACACCACACACCTCAGTGTCACAAGCCAACAGGAGTCAGACCATATTGACTCCAATGCCTACCCCTATGAACAGTTTCTAGACTGGCTGTCTTTGACTTGTATAACTTATGTTGTTTTTTATGACCTATGGACCACCTCCACCTACCATGTCACATTGACCCTTCCGTTATGTACTGACCATGTCAGTGACCAAACGACCAATATACTAATGCATTATTTTCATTTGTATTGATTCTTGTGTTGCCTTTTGTAAACTACGGTACCACTCCACAATGAATTGTACTTTTTGTTTATAGCCATACAATTGTGATAATAATATCCAGCGTCTCATATAGAACAATCTATGAGTATTGCCCAACTCCAGGTGACATTCCCGTATTCTTAAAGTGTTACATTACCTATAGAACTTACATTGTGTATTATCAAAGAATGAATCAAACTTCACTGTACATGGCACGTCAACGAACCAAGCAATTTCTTTTTAAAGTGAAGACAATAACATTGTCTCTACGTTGGTTCCAAGTAGCTGGAGTCATTTTTAAACTACAGAAACAGTAGTCGATATATTCCTAATATCATATGCTCTCTTCTTTTTCAACTGGTTGTTGTGGTTCGTTCATTACTTGTAAATGTGACGGTGATTTTTAAAAACTAATATGTACCCCAGTGCTGTAGAATTCGCTTTTTATATCGCACGACGTAATTGAAGGAAAACAATCTGACTGTATAAAAAGGAGAGTCCTATCCTGGCACGGTTTTTCACAATTTCATTTACTTAAATGAATGTCATTACATTATCAAATCAAACTTATTTTGTTCATTCTCGTCTCTTGTTCAAATCAATTTTAAAATAGTATGTTTGTTTTTGGCAGCGTGTTCACTGACCTGCTTAAATGGTGGAACGAATAGTGAGTCGGACTGCAGTTGCTCGTGTGCTCAGTCATGGAGTGGAGCCACTTGTTCAGGTAAAATTTATATCCTGGCTGAGTAGTCTGGTACACTAGACTTCAAGTTCTGATTGCACTTCGAAACAGGAGAGACTGGAGACCAGACAGAGTAGGAATGTTGGTTCTGATTTAGTGGAAACATCTGCAATAATGGCTGCCGTTGTTTGTCCCCAGTTCTTTTGGTCCCCTGACGGTAAATTAACATGGGCTGAAGGAAAGATGTTTCAAAAGAGCGTGCTATCAGACAAAATTTCCTCCGGGCATATTACCTTGGGGGGGGGGGAGACAGAATCTTCAGCCACACATGCTGCATTTGTCTCAGGATGGCATAGTAGAACTTAAGAAACCAATACTTATATATGTCTGTTGGCTCGAACTTGGTTCTCTGAAAACAGAAGACAAACAAGGCACACCGTTTTACCATCGAGACCTGTCTCACCTCCTACTATACTCTTACTACTATCATCGGACAATGTCGCCTTCGGCTAGCTGGTCATGTTTTCTGCCATAATGCGCCAACGAATGAGGTCCTTCTCTGGAGGCCTGATGCTCCTTGTCGTAGAGGTCGTCCCAATATGACCTTGAAATCATCTATCAAGGCTGACAATTGTCTAAGCATTCTATCTCTCTCTAACAGTATGCTTTATACAGACAGTTGGGCACAACTTGTCAAGTCATTACTGTAGTATGGATGAACAAATAAAATAGTGACTATAAAGAAAAAAACACTACATTTCATTTCATTTGTCCATGTATTTTCTTATATTCATTAGATTGTCATCTAACTGCATCGTCGTGTATGAATGGAGGAACTTTTGACCCTGGTAACTGTGAATGTATATGCCCAATGACTCATTCTGGAGCAATGTGTCAAGGTAGTATTCCCAATGCTTATATATCTCTTAAATTTACGCTTATACCAGGCTCATTATATTGTGTTTCGCAAATGAAGACACCATTTAAATTACTGTGCACAGACTCCCAGATGATAAAGCATCAAAGTTACTTTGTTGCCACTTTTGATTAGTGTAAAATTTATACACATTATATTCTTGATAACTAGAACTTGTGGTTGAATGTTCTCTTTATACAATTTGTTGATTTGTTGATTAGTCTTACTTTATAAGGGTCATTGTGGGGCTCTACACAAAAGTGAACATTCATTTATTTTATTTTTTCAATTACCACCTGGCCCCACGTTATCTCCAGATAGATACTCCTTCATTGCCATTGGTTGAAAAGCTTATCCATAACTTATATATGTATCGAATAAATGGTGTGTGTTATCATTTTCCCCCGTGGTTTTGTCTGCCGTTAGTATGTTAGATATTGGGAACAATTTGGGAGAAAAATTAGGGGTTAATTTCGCTAATTAACTAGATGTGTAGGTAAAAATCCAATCACTAAATTTAAACTGCAGTATCATTGATTCAAAGAGTTATAACTGTGCCATCGTTTTGTTTGTTTTGTGTTTGAATCATGTTATTATGCCATCTGCGCCTTTCTATAATCATAAATAATTTCAGTTTTCCAGATCTCAATATTTGACTTACTTGTAACCAATTTATTTATTGTGTTAGATACCAGCCCCTGTATTGGTGACACCCAGTTGTGTCCCAAAACTGGTCAACAGTGCTTGCCTGCCCCCAGTGCCCCATTCTACCAATGCCAGTGTAGAGCAGTTGACAGATATCTTCAAAATAATGATGGGTCGTGCACTGGTGAGTTACGCTTAAATGTTCTTTAATGTGGGGTGTCGTATGAGTAAGTCTGTTAAGACAATAATTAAGATATAAAAACCTAGGTCCGCCACTTGAAATGTGTATTTTTAAACCAGCGGTAAGAACAAGGTTTGATGCTAAAAGAAAACAAAAAACAACAACCAAACAAAAGCAACCTGTAGTCAGTGTTTAATTAATAGTTGTATGACATTAAAAAATGTACGCTTTTCAAACCTTTTTTTTTCAGACCAATCAACATCAACAGTACAGTTTGCTATTTCCATTATTCAGGACTTCAAAACTGTTCTTAAGAATCCATGGAGTACAGCATTTAAGGCCCTGGCTGCAATTGTTGAGAGACTGGTAAATTAATTGATTCAATGAATGTTGATAATATCTATAAGTTATTCATGTCTTATTTTATGTCGCTTATTGATCCAAAACATATTACACACAACAACAAAATGTTTTCAAGGGAAACTTACTGGATAAGCTTTAAAGAAATTTGTTGATACTTTTTGTAATAATTGATTGCTTCAATGTTGTGTGTTTTGTACCTAAATTATACATCACTGTAAGACTGCTAGTGTTTAACCAGGTTTGAAAGCATGCTCATACTTGAGTATAATTCCCTCATTATTCATAGCGTAATGATAAGTGTTACATTTGTTACATGTTCTTTGTCTGAATGTTCATTACTGATCTGGGATTTTTTTTTGTGTGGTGTCAATAAATGCAGTTGTTACGAAGCCTTCAGAATAACCCAAGCACGCGGAACATCATCGCAGTGAAGGTTATATCATTCAGGAGTGGTAGTGTACTTACCGATGTGACATCATTCTTTAATGGCACAGTCCCCGCATCAAATACTCTTATGGAAGCTGTGTCAGGCATCAGTATGCTAATGGAAGGAATCACAACTTTAATGCTCAATACAACTGCTGCAAGTTTAACAGGTACCATATTATTAGTGAAAATTTGATGTTTTTTTACAATGAAAATGACACAAACGTATAGAAAGTGACAATCCTGTAGGCCTTCGCATAGGCTATGTGTAAAAGTTCTGTTTACAAATGTTTACGATTTCCTCCCCAAAAATTCAGCAAAAGTCAATCGAACAACGTTTTGACGACTCCAGTTGTTAAAGGATTTTTTTTAATTCATCACTTAAAATTGACAATCCGTTATTGGGTCAATATCTCCTGCAAACTCAGAAAAAGTCCATGAAAACGGGATCACTGCGCCTTCACTTCCGCCCATGTTTTCAGAAAATCGAAAATTTCAGTTCAGCGCCCCCTGCTGTCCGTCTATAGATGGTATATGTATGTGGTTATGCAGCTCTGAGCATGCAAACATTCTGGGTAGGTGGATTTACCCGGTGAATCTGCTGCCACCCTGCAACCGCAGAAGTTTCCTATGTTTGATTATTTGAAAGTCCATTCATAAGGTGACAATTCTATTTACAAATATCTACAATACAATTTAAATTAAAATGTACACTTTCAACGCTTTCTTGCCAATTATGTGTTAAATCAAAGTAAAACAAGATATATTAATGCAATGAAATTATCAACAGAATGTACAAACAGCTACTGCTCTAACGGAGGGACATGTGAAAGAAGTGGAGACTTGCCTCCACATACCTATTCCTGCGCGTAAGTCTGAAAATCTTAAATTACTAATTAATAATTTATTTTGCAAGAGTTATCAAATGGCAAGTTGTTTTAGTAATTGTCTCTTAGCAAAATTCATAGCCGAAAAGCGCCACCAAGAGTTTGGTCTTGGGAGAAATCATGGAGAAAACTCAATATTCTTAAAAAAAAAAATACCCTTGGTTTTAAAACAAAAAGTTTACTTTTTAAAGGAATCTTAACAAGTTTTGTGTGATTTTAAAACATTAAGTGCTGCTCCAATTCACTTTGTCCATCCTTTGTAGGTAAAGTTGCAGAGCACTAAAATTACGTTTTGAATTTTGCGACGTTTTGTAACTTTTCTTGGGCCACGTCTGAATTAAGTGATTTCGGCTACGGCTGTGTGTGGCAATTGACCGCAGCAATAACTTAACAAATCAGCCTCGTTTGTATTCCATTCATAGCCACTGCACAAACCACTCTGTCAAACACAGCCTAATTCTATGTTGACTTGCCATTTTATCAAAAATAACTGAAAATGACATTCCAAGCTGATTTTGTTCACCCTTTCGAGTATTTGGTGGATCAGGTTCACTCCGGGGTTTCTTTCCTAGACCCCGGCTCGACTCCCACCTAATGCAGACCGGAGCATTGCATTTGGAATTAGTATTTAGTCCCTACCTGATTGCGTTTTCCCCATTTGGGGTTCTCCCCCACATCTGACACTGAAAATTTCATCTCGTTTCCATAACATCGTCTTGGTTGCGTTATTTGAATGTGTAATAACATAATTATTTCAACCGGATCTATACTTCAGTAGATTGTTATAAATGTAAGCTTTGAAATCACAAGTCGCAAGTCACCATCATAGATGAAAAAAACCCAACAAAAACACGCTTTAAAAAACAAAAAATAGATAAATAAAAATACCTTGCTTTTGTACAAAATCGACTTGTGTTTTTTTTTTTAAGATGCCAGACAGGATTTTCTGGTGATAAGTGTGAAACACCTAGTGAAGGTAAGTTGCTTTTTCTAAAAACTAAAATTCCTGCTGCAGCACGTCCAACAGTTTTGTTGGACGTTGCATATTGTTTTTGGATTGGTCTGACTACACAACTCAACGTTTTTAATTAGTTAGGTGTTGTTATTTTGTAATCTTTATCCGTTTTCCCCGCTGTGTATATTGAGTGTCTGTACCTTTTAGAAATATTTGTATCGGCAGACTGAACCTTTATGTTATAGAAACAATTTCATTTTCCTTCTCAGTCTAGCCTTCTCCATATTTATCTTTTATCTCTTTTGTGTGTTTAATTAAATTTACAGAGAAGTAAATCCAACAAAACCTTGATCTTCCTACCTGTCATTGCAAAAGAAAAAAAAACCAAAAAAAAAAACCATTTACTTGATGCATGTTTGATGTTATTTGCATTTTTACCGATTTGCGTTGATGCTGTTGTCTTCACACCATACGTCGTCGTCCTCTGTCATTTTTGTACCTGCCAATGAAGTAAATGTTGATGGTGCTGTAATAAGATGGGTCACGACACATTGTTCGGTGCTTTCTTGAATAGTACGCCGTGACGTTTATCGCACTATACCATAGAACAATCATAGTAGTTTAAGTAGTAAATCTCCAGGGAAACTGACTGGGAACATTTTAAATGATTAGGGGGTTGACATTACTATTTTGTTATAAATACTACTAGTTGTAGTCTGCTCAGTTTTATTTTTTCGCTTTGTCCAAGAATAGTGTTTATATTGCCAAATATAATTGTATTTAACAAGTGTTGTTTTAAACTCCCAAGTTAGTTGTAAATACTATCGGTGACTTTGTTTTATTTATTTGTTGACTTTATAGGTGAGTTATCAAGTTTAGCCATAGTACTCATCATTGTTGGAAGTGCTGTCCTTGTCATCTTGATACTTGCCATGTTGGTGTGTTTCTGCGTCTTAATGAGGCGCCAGTACGAAAAGGGGCTCGGTCCACAAAGCGAAAGGTTGGGACGGCCCTACGAATCAAGACGTAACAATGGCTTTGAGGAGTATGACGATCGTAGCCAACACTCATCCAACCGTGATGAGGGTTCGAGGCGCATGGAGAGCTTGATGCAAGTTATGAGCCAATCACCATACTTACAGCAGGTAATTATCTTATGTTTGTAACCATGTGCAAATTATAACCCTGCGGGTATATTGTTTTTAAAATTTTACTACGCAACTAGAGGGGTGCTTTAGCTGATAGTATCAAGGAAAACACCCTGTTTTACACTAACGCTGTTTTGTATCTTCCTGAAATTATTTTTCTAAGAGTCTGCAGATATCAATCATTAGAAAAACAACATGAACAAATTTGTTCATTCCGTCTCGGGGGGCTTGCTGTTTGTTTTTTTTTTGGTTTTCTTAACACTGTATATGCCCCCAGGGATTTGCAAACAAAGGCCTTGGGGCGAAGCATTCAAACGGCTTAACATGCAAAACAAACTTTCCCAGACTATTAAACATGTTCCTGTTTGTTTGCAATGATATGATGATATACTATAGAAACAATACTAATATATATATAAAATTAGTAGGGGAGATGGCCTTAGCTTTCGATCCAATCCGGACCTTCGTCAGAGGCTCCTCTTTTTGCTATAAATGGATATGTTTGTATTTGTTCTTGTTTATGCCTCTGACAAAGGTTCGGTTTGGATCGAAAGCTAAGGCCATCTTATATATAAGACCAAACTCCGTCTCCATCCACTTTATATATATATATATATATTAATAAATATTGAGTTGTTAACTTATTTCTGTTTTTGTGTTGCTGGCTACATTAGGGGTTTCATCTTAGCTCACTTCACAATTAAACCGTGTGGATTTGTTCACGACTTTGGGTAAAAGGGATTTTGCTTTGTTCATTTTTTCGTTCAAGTTTTGTTGAAAAGTAAAACGTGTTTTTTAAATATTTTTTATTCCCTTGTCTTTAAGATAATTTATTATCTTGCGTGACATGGTCTTTGAACTTAATGTCTTAAAACTTAATTTTACAGGGTCTGCCTCATCAACATGATTTCATCCGGCCATACATGATGACTGGAAATGAGGAATCCCGGCGTCAAACCCAAAGGGTAAGAACTTCTAAGAATGAAACATTTCACACACACAACAAATGTCCTTCCAGTTTTGTTGCTTTATTCTTACTACAAAAAAAATCACATTTATGACAAAGTGTTCTTTATTTTGTTGTTAAAGTTGACTATGTTGTGATTTTGTGCAGAGTGACGGTGGCCCCGTTGTTGCACGCAACCCTCTTGCATCCATGTACTAGACTCCAAGGAAAAACAGAAGACTGCTCACATCAGCTCCACTAATTACACGGTAGCTGTTTGCAAAAGTGTACGACTGTTTTCTGATCGTTAGCACAATATAAAACAGCATAACTACCTAATTGTATTGAATCCTTGCATATGACGTCACAAGCCCCCAAAAGCCCTCAAAGACCCTTCATTGGGATCAATAAAGTCCTGTCATTTGCTGAGAGCTGTGCACGGCGTGTACACGCATGTATGTGTCCATTGTTTGACGTCGGTTATGGTTGCCCACACAAGGAGTCTATTTAGCTATATATATATATATCGGTACCACCTTTATGGTCCAGTGATCCAGCCTTTCACACTGACCATCCTTTGTCCTCACTTCTTCACTCTGATTGGTTCTTGGCCACCCCATTGTTTGTAAATTTACAACTCTGATTGGCTATATTTTCCAGCTTTTTTCTGGATACTCTCCCTTAATCCTCTGCTCCTCTTTTTGCTATAAATGGATATGTTTGTATTTGTTCTTGTTTATGCCTCTGACGAAGGTTCGGTTTGGATCGAAAGCTAAGGCCATCTTATATATAAGACCAAACTCCGTCTCCATCCACTTTAACAGCCTTAATCACAGCGCCAAAGATGTTGAACTCATTGTGATTGAGGCTTGCAATTGTGATGACACACACCGCAAACTCAGAGAATCACACTGGATTCACCAACTCAAGACAGTCCAACCCTTTGGACTCAACGTAAACACTGGTGTTTAATAAACTCCCACCACCCTCCTTACACCTTTGCTTACTTTTTTTCGATATAAAATAAATACATTTAGTATAAATAACAAGTTCTCTCCACTGGTCTATTTTTACGCTATTTCTCTTGCATACTTCATTGATGTAAAATAGATACAGTTATTGTCATTTACATGTTTTCTCCACTGGTCCATTTCTACACTTCTTTTCTCTCTCTCTCAAGAAGTTTTAAATATCAACCTGTCAATAACCTATTCCCTTTGCAGAGGATTTAATAACCTGCTCTCTCTGCAAGTTCCTCTTGCCTAGTTTTAACTTCTTTTACTAATTCTTATATTCTTTAATTACTTTGATGTTTCCTCCTTTTGTTAGTTGCATTATCTTATGCGGCTTGCCCTCTAATCCTACCCTTTCACGCTTCCCGCATTGTAATACCTACAATGCGGTACCACCTTTATGGTCCAGTGATCCAGCCTCTCACACCGACCATCCTTTGTCCTCACTTCTTCACTCTGCTTGGTTCTTAGGCAGTAAATTTACAACTCTGATTGGCTATATTTTCCCGCTTCTTTCTGGATACTCTCCCTTAACCCTTTGCTCCTCTTTTTGCTATAAATGGATATGTTTGTGTTTGTTCTTGATTATGCCTCTGGATCGAAAGCTAAGGCCATCTCCCCTACTAATTTTATATATATATATAAAATGGTGCCTGATGAATACGGCCTTGCATTCTAAAGGGGCACATTACCCTCATCTCTCTCAAAAGTTTTGCTTTTTCGTAATTACTCCTTATCTTTTTTTAAGAGATGTTTATGCGCACACAAACGCCTAGTCAAACTATATAGTCAGTAGTGATCAACAAAAACATAAATTTGCCTCTTGAAATACGACCAGTGGAACTATTTTGTAAACATTTGGTTCTACAAAAAGCAGACCATGTTCTGTAATGAATGTACTCAACAATACACAATTTTAAGGGATATTTATGTGGATCTTCATAATACACTTTTAAAATATTTTTCCAACCGTATGGATATAATAACACTCGATTTGTAAAGTCAAAAGTGCCCAATCCAAAGGCATTGTGCCTCTACAACATTTTAGTTTTCAATATTTTACTCAGATTTAAAAAATAATGATTCTCATCGTTCCATATATAATGGTGTTGGGAACTTTGTGAACGTTAGATAAATTAGGTAACCTAATATTAATCACGTTTCGCATTTAAAACGAGTATCAATAACAATAGTAACCTTGATTGGAAATTGGTTTTCGAATGTATAACATTTTACATAATGTACTCATGTATCAAATTTAAAAACGTAACTCAAATAGTAAAAAAGTATAGGCGTAACATTGAATAGGAGTAAGATCGATAAAACTCTATGTTGATTATATTAGATAAAATTGTTATAACCCATACTAGACCATGTGTGAAATGGATACTTGAATAGAACTTTTTCGATTTTGTTGCTTTTATAGTGTAGTAAAATAAAATTTTGCATTCGTATAATAAATCATAAATTGTTTTGAGAATGTTAATTAATGATCATGACTGATTCATAATGTAGTGCGCAACCAAGATTTTGCAAATCAAAAGTTGTATACTCGCGGTGACATTCTTACAGAAGTCACGTGGTTGTTCAATCAAGTTTCAAGTGTATACAAACAATCTAGTCTTGGTTCTGGTTCCAAGACCTTTGCATCAAAATTGATCAACTCCATTTAAATAAACGTTCACTGAAGTAAGCTTCCATTCTGTGTTACGATTGGTCCGAGGTGACGTAGTTTGTAAGTTTGCACTTTCGGCCCGTCTGCAAGCCTTTTCAGCCGGTTGGTGGCGCAGAACTGAGGGGCATCCATTGCGACCACAGTACCACACCACCGAACCACTGGTGGCAGCGGAAACTGACTCCTAGCCAAGCAAATGGACTGAAAAGGTCCAATGGAGCTGCTATATATTCTGCACACATAATACGACCAAATCCACCTCGCTTGTTAGTGTTGGTGATCTATCACCTTATACCATGATACCATCATGAGCCGTTCATATACGGTGCGCCTTTGCTTGAAAGCCTTACTTATAAGTGACGGTGGCTACGATAATAGGGTGGCACAGTCATGACAGTGTACATGTATATCTACACATACCAGGTATGCTCTTTTGTTTCATTGACTTATAGGTAACTTTCATCACTGGAAGGTTATCAAGTAGTAATGATTCTTCTATCTGTAGAGTTCTGACTTTTGTTTCTCGAAATGGGGCGTGGTGTACCACCTCTTGTGTCTTCGCTTGGAATCTCAGGAAATATTTAGAGGATTTTGACACAGCAGCCTCACCATATAAAATTAAAACAAACTGAAAGACATGGAACTGAAAAGTATTTAAACATGGTATAGGGTCTTTCCTCTTATCCTTAATTCATGCAAATCATGTCTGTATGCGAGCGACGAATTGAATAACACCTCACACCAGTAAGTCATTTCATCCTCAAGTATAAGTCTCTTGATAGTTAGAGGGTACGTGGGGCTGTCCTTGTCAAATACATAACGAGGGTCATCTCTGATAAGAAAGTCGTCAGGGAACAACACTCGTTAGATAGTGTCAGCGTAAATGAAATCACTCTCGGAAAAACTGCTGTTCTTCCATCTTAATAGTAACATATTATCATCCTGAGGTGTACATGTGAGTGTTGTAGTCGCACCAATATCTCCCCAGGGACTGCCTAAAAAGTAACTTGTCCTGCGGCAACTGTTGAAAAAAACCCCAATGGAATTAATAGTGGATTTTTAATAAATCTTTCAAAACAAAATTAATCAGCATTTATCAATCTTGGAAAGTTTATCCATTCTGATTGGTCGCTAGGGGATTACGTGTCCAAGTATAAACTTGCAATATGAACTCGTTAGTTTACTAGTTAAAACCTTTTCACCGAACTTTGATTCTCTTATATGAAATACATTTGCATTCTCATGTCATGATTATGATAACCTAGATAATGTTAACTGTGATAAGCAATAACATTAATAATGGATTTTTAAAAAAACTTACAAACAAAATGAATTAAACATGTATAAATGCCTGGGACAGTTTGTCCATTCTGATTGGTCGAGAGGGGATCATCACGTGGCCAAAATCAAACGTAAACACAGTTAACTTATTAGTTGTTTTAAAATCTATTTACTGGACTTTGATTTCCTTTATATAGTACTATACAGGTTACGGTTTACATTATCATGCCATGATTATGAGAAACTGGATAAGTTTTCCTCCAAGCCTCGCTTTGGTAACAATATATAGCAGGATAGTGGCCCCCATGATGTGAGTAATAAACAACGTCGATTTGCAGGTATAAATGTGTACCATTCCCTCCAAAATAGCCAGAGGGAAACTTCAGCTCAAATATCAGAAATAATCAACACACACGCTGTAAGACAATACACTAACCTGCCAGTAACCATGCCAAGTAAAGTGCCCAGACACACGCTTTGCAGCTAGACGATGCCATAGCTCATGATGTTTACTCGACTGTAGTCAAAGGGTGGGGGGGGGGGGTAGGCCTTGTCCAAGTTTCCAACTATCACCGTTGATTCGGCGTATAACAGTTCACTTCCTGGTTCAACAAGCGCCGACTCACTGAACAACCAGGTTGGTCCATAATTCTCCCGAGGGAGTCCTGAGTGATTTTTTAACGCGTGAAACCAACCTTTACAATTATTTCGGATTTCGTGTCGCATTTATTACGCCCTCTGTTGACGCTCTGTAGAGGATAGGGCTAGAGTCTTGCATGGTTGTCCTAGAGTGAAAGGGAAAACGATTGAAGATGCGCATCATCTGGATAACGTGGAATCCGTTGGGGAGGATAACATTTCCCATGAACTGTCTTACATACCGCTTCACGGATGTGGTTTGTATGGTTCGTCCAGATGGGGCTCTGTCACTCATTGTCATCACAATTGAACAAGACAAGAAAGCACAGAGAGGATGCGATGCTATGCTGCTTAAATGGCCATTAAAAAAAGCTTTCTTGGTGAGAAGCACTTCAGCTGTTGATAGCATAACCTATTTTGGTCCCTTTGACAAAAACCCGCCCCCCTTTCCGCCTGGGGGACTTTAAAACTGTTTTAAAATAAAATAGATCAATTTAACCGGAACCTACTAAAATATCTGCTGTAACAATTTTGAGAGCTTTAAGATGCCTTCCGTGACAAAGCACTAATTTTAGAACGGAGTGTGTCAGGTAACAACAGCGGAGGTGTTGACGTTTGACTCATCGGCACGAGCTGTAGGTATAGCAACCGATGAAGCAACTGGTAATCGTGTTATTTTTTCATATTTGTTGACAAAAGTGAACTTGCGGCGTGCAATAACAAGGTTGGCTCTTGAAGCGCAATACGAAGGACAAGCATATTATTTAACAAGCCTGGACAGACTGTTAGTGAAATTCGGATGAACATAATTATCTGGTCTTGTTTTTGTTTTTTTATTAAGACACCACTCGTCATCACCGCTTCGATAACAACCTCTTAATAAATGTCATCAATCGACTTCACATTGCCTCTGCAAAACGATTTGACTAAACAGGTCTTTGAGCAATAAAACGTGGGAAACGAACTTTGCAGACTCTGCCGAATTCGGCGATCAGTATTCCTTTTTTGCATTGGATATTGCATAAAAATTTGCAAAAATCAACACCAGTATCAGACAAGAAAACCAAGCGATTGAAAGGTAAGTAGCTAAATTTGATTTTTAACCCTCCGTGACACTATCGCTCACTTGTTGAGTATAAACAGTTTTTAATTAAAAAGTCGGTACTCCGCCATTTTTTATTTTTTTTTTCAAAAAAAATCTAAAAAATTCCAAGTTCTACAAGTGCACCTAGCCAAATAGCATGCTAAAATGTCTTATCACTATCCGGGATTTGTTTTTCACTAATCCAACAATGACCCGCTCTCCAGGAATTCCCATAGGAATTGTACAGCAATTACTCAGCCTTGCTAAGTTGTGTAAACAAAGGACGTTATTCAAAGAAATGGTTGATTGAGCGGAAAGAGACATGTGGACTCATCTCAAAATACAATTTTGCTTGAATTGATTTGATTTAGTCAAAGGGTCTATATCTAATGATGTGGCTGATTTAAAAGTGATTTGGTTCTTCACAGAAATGTATTACACGCTAAAATCAAACTGTTACTCAAACAGTAAGGCAGGGGGAAATGGTGTGATTTTTATTTGATGGTGTCACGCAGAATTAAGAACAGCTTCTGGGACCATTTCACCTCCTACAAAGACAAGGTTTCGAACATTATAAAAACTTTATACATAAATGGCCCAACGATTCCCTCAAGTTGTAGTTCTAAATAAGAAGAGGCAAATTTTCAACTCTTTTTTTTAAATGTGAAATGATCCCAAATTAAAACACTTGTTAAACTTAAGCGGAACATTTTGTAGATTAGATTTAGCGATATTTATTTAAGCCAAACAAAAAAGTACGTGCGAGAAGCCGTCATCACTGCTTGGTAACGATCGTGTCTGTGGCTGGCCGCTGTCAATGAACCTCGCCTTTGGTTCGGTCCCCTAACAATGGCCAGCCACCAGCCAACCAAGCAGTGAAGACCAGCTCCTCACACTGTGATTGCCATTAACTAGCACCATAACAAATACAAAACATAAAAATCATCCCAATTTGAAATGTTTCTTTCGCAGAAATGTTTGGATTTTGAATTCAAGGGCCATTGATATTCGTTTTTGCTTGGGGCCTATTCTCTATGTGATTGTAAGCTACAAATTTTAACTATTTATGCATTTTTTTCAAGAACCAGATTATAATCTTTATAACTTAAATGCACAATAAATATAATATACACTTTGCTTGGTGGCCGGCTTTATGCGTCGCAATAGGCCTAAAACCCACGCATCCGTATTGCGTATTCCGTATTGCGTATTTGCCTATACACACCAAGCAACACGAACACGTCCACACGAGCTTACTGGAGTGCCCCCGTGGGATCTTTTACACAGTGGATCAATGGACCCAAAAATGGAGTTATTCAGAGAGAAGACAGTAATAGAACAACAATAGACCCCCTTGCATCGGCCGCCATCGATGATCAAACGTGCACGCGTGAATATCTACCATTTGCGCGGGGGTGTGCACAGTTCCCGTTGTTTGTCATTAAAGATGGCGGTCAAGGACGTTGTGTGCAATCAATCTATAGCAGGACCGCCGATCCGGCCAAAGGTTGTGTGCCGTAATCAGTATATTGAAAGATAAACGCATTGATGAGCGATTGAATTTTTGCTCTAGCGTGCTCGAGGAGCTATGTCTAAGTCCGGTCCAAATTAAAGATACAACAATATTAGTTAAAACCAACTAAACAGTAACACACTTGCAAAAAGTAATTTAGTTCCGCTCTTAAAATTAAGCTATCTTAAGTATTCCCAAACGTTTAGTTATACATTCTTCTGATGCCTCATTTTTGCATAAATAAATAAGTAAATAAGTAAAATGTAGGAACAATTGTATCAATGTTTTTCAAAGGCGCATGCTGCTTTGAGTGGGGAACGTCAGAACATAATCAGAAGTGAGGTGTGAGAGAAAATAATAATTTCCCTGTCCTTGGGAAGAAGCTGTTCGTCTAAAGATGTCATCAATAACTATTGCTTCGTATGTCAAACTCTGTCAGCAAACGCCCAGAATATAAACATAGCGTGAAAGTGAATGAAAGAAAACTGTCACATAATGCGAGACCTACGTATCTACCATAATAATTGTCATTATTTGTTCACTGGTGGTGACTTCATTCACTTACGGTTCACGGTATGATGGACGAATTTGAGTCACGTATCGTTTAATTCAAAGATTTGTTTCATTCTTGAAACAAACTGTCGAGCCCGGGATTGCAAAAAAAAAATTATTATAAATATAATTAGTGGCTGTTTAGTGACATACGTAGGCCATGCACGCAGAAGTTCAAGTGCGAACGACTCTATAGTCATGTCAATGTGACCGGCGACTCAACGTACGTTATCATTTTCTGATAACTGGTCCACTTTGCACTGTGCTATAACAAAGGCTACTGATTACCAGCGATGCGACCGAGCCCGGTAGGCTAGTTCCAAATAGTCGACGAGCGTATAGTCCAACTACCGTCGACTAGATAGAGTTCGAGCATACTTGTCGAACTATGGTCAATGATAGTACTCGGCCCTTGTAAGCCTGAGCCCAAGCCCTGACGTACCACGAAAACATCCTGACGCACCAGACTAAGTTACGATGTTCTTTGAGCGTAGCGTAAGTAAGGTGCCAATCTTGATACTGACGTCATCTTTCATAAAGCAAGATAAACCACAGCCTCGCTACCATGGGCAGCGCGCCGTATCGATACCTCTCGTTGCTAAACCCCTGGGAGGGAAACACTAAAAATCAATGCTGATTGGCTAACCAAAATGTACTGCTTTGCGTGCACGCTTGTTAAAAACATTCGAACGCTTGTAGGGCGCTTGTCGGGCGCTTTGAACGCGCGTGTAAAAATGCACGTATTTCGACGCAATACGATTCAAATGAATCATGTTTTTACATGGTCTCCCTAAACTGCATACAGTTAGACGAATCACAAGATCGAAAAAGAATGAGAGGGGGCAGTTGCCCCATAACTTGATGCGTCCTTTGACAGCGCGCTCTGCGTCGTCTCTAACACAGAATGGATCAACCACAGGACTAATTAAAATATCCAATATGTTTGGATATTTTAAAGGCACACTTCCTGGGCTCGATTTCACAAAGAGTTAAGATTGATCTTAAATGCAAATCCATCTTAATTGCTAAGCAACGTGTGATGTCACAATGCAAATCACTATGGTAATACCGACACCTCATCTTAAGATGACTCTTAAGTGCTTTGTGAAATCGACCCCAGGGGTTACAATCGAGCAAGGCATTCTGGGAAATAAAACAAAATGGCGCGTCGAGATCGTACACCACTGGGAACGAGGCTGGATAAACCAGTATTGCTTCGTATTTCAGATAGGAAGCAAAGCCCCCGTCATGTGTGTTGTGTAATGAAAATGAACCTCCATGACAGTATTTCTGGCATTGCCGGAAGCAAACCACGCCACAGTTACCTTTAAAGAAAAATCAGAAATTATATTAAAAAACGGGTTTCCTAAAAATAACTCTTCATATAAACCAAGCTGAAAAAATATTGATGATTTCAATTTTGGACGCATCGGTACACGTTGTAGTGAAGCAAAGGGTGAAATAATTGGCAATAATAGTTTTTTTCATGGACAACAGGTCGAGCTTGCGGCGTGCAAAAAAAAAGACAGGCTTCAAAGAAGCACCAAACGAAGGACACTGGGTAGTGTAAGGTGCTCGTGTTGAATATTTCGTTGCTAATTAGTCAAGACAGTCTGGTAACTTCAATCAGCATGTACATGTTTAATCTGTTGTATACGGTGCATACGACATTACATGATTACTACACTGTAACCTATCGTGGTTGGGTGTGTGTGGTGTACATACAGGCGCGAAGTCAGTGAATTTAACGCCATTGTCCCTTTTTGGGGGTGGTCAATTGACCGCAAAAGTTTCGTTCGAGGTCCGCAAAAATGCGAATTTTTTTCATTTTTATTTCCTCAAACCTTTACAGTAATGTACTGTGGACTTGGCTACAAAAATGATTATCACGGTATGCATGTATTAATAGTTGTTTCTAGGCTGATTTTTACCCTTGTACGGGCAGTGAATAGTTACACACCAGTGTGCAGACATTTTATACGAAGACAATAGGTGTCCAACCACTAAAGTATAGGGTTTTTTTTGTTGGGCGTATAATGCACAATATCAAGATGTCGAGGTACAATTGGCCTACTTGATGATTGAGCTATAAAAATGTAACAAGGGTAAACAACAAAAATAGACAATAGTTGTTCGGCTGTAGGCCGAACACCAATAAATTATGTACAGATTCTTACTCAGGAATAATCCTTGCGCTTGTCTGAAAGATTTTGCTAAACTGACCATTACACCTATCCACGCTGAATGATTGTCACAACAACTCATTCCCTCAAGGGCTCTTTACTCACATTCTTGGGTTGTCATGACAACAATTCGCGCCTTAGTCGTTTTACCCAGAAACTCAAGTTTGTTTTCCTGATCTGCTTAATTAATTGCCATACCAAGGTTGGAGCTGACGCAGAAGTCTTTAGCTGCCCATAGGTTACGAATCGCAGTCGATTTTTGTGTGCGTTCCAACGATAACAATAATTTATTTTACAATAGACTTTTATCAAATGGAGACGGGCATCTGAGAGCCAGGAGGCTGAATGTTTTAACGTGGTTACGGCGGGTGGAGATAGCCTCATTTGGAAACCATCGGAGGAAACGTTAGGTAAACAACTATTTTCTCCAGTTGCTGCTAAAATCTAAAATATATTAACTCTGCGTGACACCCTCAAAAAAAATCACACCATTTCGCCATGCCTTACTTGTTGAGTAACAGTTTGATTTTAGCGTGTAATACATTTCTGTGAAGAACCAAATCACTTTTAAATCACCCAATCACTTTTAAATCAGCCACAGCATTAGATATAGACCCTTTTGACTAAATAAAAACCAATTCAAGCAAAATTGCATTTTGAGATGAGCCAACATGTCTCTTTTTACTCAATCAACCATTTCTTTGACTAACGCCCTTTGTTTACACCACTTTGCAATGCTGAGTAATTGCTGTATAATTCCTATGGGAATTCCCGGAGAGCGGTTCAATGTTGGATTGTGTTAGTTAAAAACAAACCCCGGGTAGTGATAAGACACTTGGCATGCTATTTGGCTAGGTGCAGTTGTGGAATATGGAATTTTTTGGGAAAAAAATGACGGACTAATTACTTTTTAATTAAAAACTGTTACTCAATAAGTGAGCGATGGTGTCACGGAGGGTTAAGTTGAGTGGATTCTTTTAAAACAGTGTCTTTGTTGATGTAAGTTCGCAAAAAAATGCCAGTGTTAAGAAATGTCGTGATGTAATAAAGAAAAGAAAAAAGACAACAATCAAAAGACAAACAAAAGAAACAAAAACAAAAAAACCATTCATATTTATTTAGGTAAATATTAACTTTCGGCCTTATATACGTAAATATTTATGTGAATATTCAAGATTTCGGCAGGGTCGCACATACGATAACATATTTACGTGAATGTTCACATTTTATGTGCTACATGGCAATGTAGATTCTTACGGAAGTATTCACAATTTGTGTTTCCGAATCGCAAACATGCACGTACTGATTCACGTTTTCGGCCGTGTCACGAATACGCAACAATTTACGTCAAAATATATTTGTTCGATGTTCCTTTAAAGCCGCCGAAATGTTCTTTTACTTGACTTTGTTATCTGTCAAACTTACATCTTTTGCGGTGTAAATGTACAGCAAGGTCTGTATTACTATTGTTATTTTTATCGTAGTTTCGTGTGGACATCATGGGTGCCGTACATCTATTTTTCAACACCCTCCTGCTAGCATCGGTCGTCATAGCCGTGAGGACATCCTTCGCTTGCAACAGAACATGGCCGTCGTCAACGCGGGAACACAACTTGCGTAGAAGCAAAACCCATGAGTTTTATCAAGGCACCGCGCCAGGCCACGTGCTTGTTGGGCATGACTACCGCATTGCAATGGCGCGCTCATACGTGACGTGCGCCGTTTTGTGCCTGGTTGATGAGGCATGCAAGTCATTTAACTATTGCATGGATGGAAAACTCTGTCAACTCAACTCGGCGGTGTACTCCGGGAACACTACCACCTTACAGAAATCTAGCAGCTGCATCTACTTTGACGAAAGTTTTCACAAAGGTAATAGAAACGGTTACTCAAGTTACTCAAGGATACTCAATGATACTCAAAGCTCTTCGACCGTTTGTTCCCATTCCTTAAACTGACTGAATTCCTTTTGAGTATGCATTCCCGGTAGCCGAACATAACAAATAATTACATTTAACTATGCAGTTATTTTGTCTGATGAAAACTTGTCTTTGTGCCAACAGGTAACCGTTTTCCCATGGCAGATGAGAAACCTAGTGCCTCGACCAGCGTGACTGAGAATCCAACTCAAACTACGATGACTCAGTCCCCGATAATCAAGACCTACGCACCACCCCTCGTGACCACGACCCTCGTGACCACGACTAGAGGTATGTGTTGTCGTCTGATACTTTTCATTATAAACAGAGAACTGCTTTCTTTTAAAGCTTTGCATTTTTGTTTATGACTTTACAAATAATACTATTTTACACAAATCGTCGCCCGTACCGAAACCTGACCTATCTGACTAAAATCACACATTTTTGCATTGTTTTTTTATTACTTTTGTACAAATTATTAACATACTCTTTACTGTTAACACTTTAAGCAAATTTCAGTACCTATTAGTTCTAACAGTTTTGTAAAAACGTTGTATCACTAGATTCGCCATTTTGCCTTTCCACGAAGTGACCTATCTAGATACGCCACTTTACCAATGATATACTATTTGTTTCATATTACTCATACACAGATAGTGGTCACTTGAAAGTGTTGTCATAATAAACACAACATAGGCATTAAAACCTGATGATCCCCTCTCAGAAACTCGGGGGATTATCAACAACAACTTGTGGACTAAAAAACTTGTCCATTCCACAATCTGAAATGTTTTTGCATCGTTGGGCTGGAAATAAACTTGTCAAAATTTCTAACATTTGGAAGCGATCCACCGTGTAAATATATATTATTGCAATCTTTCAGTTGCCGTGGAGTCTTCAGCGTCCCTTTGTCCACAAATGTACACCACTCAATCCGGCTTGAAATTGTCTTCACAGCTGCTGGACGTGCCGTTCGTTTTTGATTTCACCCTCACCAGTGGTAAACAAGTATCCGTGGAGTTGTCAACGATGAACAATGTTTATACTTTAGGTAAGTATCAATACAAGTTTGTTAAGGCCGAACCTCGAGCCAACTAAAATTAGAAAACACCCCTTGCCTACGACGTCATCAGCCTAAAACAGCGCACTCGCTGAGAAATGAGGACTTATCATTGGCTGAGAGGTAAATTATACAGTTCGTGCACGCGTGTACGTTTCCAATCTTTTACTTTAGCGACGGCGGCCAATACAGGGAGTCTGTGAGCAACCCCCGAAAAAGCACCATAATCAGTGTTTTCCCGCACTACTAAGACAATCCGTGTCTGCATCGTATTTGTGTGCAGATGTAACACATTATTCGGAGCATTCCAAGTGTAAATACCAACTTTGTTCGGGATTTACAATAAAGTGCGCCACCAATAGTTTTCTACTGGAGAAGTCCATTTAAAGAAAGTTTAATAATATAATGAGGGGAGATGTCAAGGATGCTGGGGTCCTGGTGCGAATCGCAATCTTTGCTGTGGAATTTTGACTGATTTTGATACGTGTATATTGACTGGTTTTGTTGCAAAAGCATTTAAAACGAAATGATGAACCCATTTTCTTAGTGATTCCTTTCTTCCTATCTCTGACATCACATATTCATTCAAATATTACAGTTTTGATTCCGAGCTCTTACGGAATTCGCTGATAAATTTATTCTCATTTTGTTTTTTTATGTATTCAAAACAGAAATCATGGCCTTATCCATCAACTTATTTGGGAGTGGATCCTCTTCAAGCGGCTCCTTGAACGCCGTAGGTAACCAGATGCATTTAGAGTTCGGCACTAGCTCAGTCACCGTGAATGCGGCTGGATCTGAACTCTTCATAGGGACTAGTGGCCAAGAAGCAAGTTGTACGCTTACGTTGATGAGCACCGAAGAGGCAACTTGGACCATTGATTCATGCGATGTAAAGTTTTATAGTTAGACGTCTAATATACGAAATATCAAATAATGAATAACGGTCTTACTGATAATACTTTTTTTAAATTTCAGCATCTATACACTCTGAAAACTGCAGGGTTAGAATTTGCCTTGATTGCGGGTGTCAGGTGTCAGGGGGCCTGAGCCATTTCCGGTCAGACTCATCCGGAAAGTGATTTAAAAACTGGACTTTAGCTCAGATACTGCCTCATTTTGACCTTTTGGGGGGTCATTATGGACCTGATTCCGGGTCACACTGACCCAGAAAAGGGTCAAGTCCCCTAGGACCCATATCCGGTTCAACTCTGACCCGGAGTGTATCGGTTAGTATTTGTATGTAATGTTGTATGTATTGCATTGTGCGCCTTAAGTTTCCAACGAATATGGGTATTAGTTTAAATTCTCAAAATCAAAGGGTTTGGGTGAAAGAAAAAAGAAAAAAAAAACATGAACGTGCTCAAAGCTTCTTCAAAAATGGCCACTAACGGACCTAATCTTAAAACGTCAGTGGTACTGGTTTTTATATATATATATACATTTATATAGTTCGGGTTTGAACAAAGAAAAATTGACTGGAGCGGGACTTGAACCAACGACCTCCGGATTAACGTACCGGCGCTCTACCAACTGAGCTATCCAGCCCTATGTTGGCGGTCTCCCTATTAGTCAATATCTTTGTTCGGGGTGCCAGTCAGAAGCCATACAACCGTTAACTGCCGTGTAGCCAGGGATCACACCCACGTTTACGATTCAACCTGGGAAGCGGCAGCCACGGGATCACCTTAAGGGGATGCGACTTTTTAATATTAAATAGCTAGTCATGAACCACAAGGGAAACTGACTGGGAAATTTTATTTAAATAGTTCGGGTTTGAACAAAAAAAAATTGACTGGAGCGGGACTTGAACCAACGACCTCCGGATTAACGTACCGGCGCTCTACCAACTGAGCTATCCAGCCCTATGTTGGCGGTCTCCCTATAAGTCAATATCTTTGTTCGGGGTGCCAGTCAGAAGCCATACAACCGTTAACTGCCGTGTAGCCAGGGATCACACCCACGTTTACGATTCAACCTGGGAAGCGGCAGCCACGGGATCACCTTAAGGGGATGCGACTTTTTAATATTAAATAGCTAGTCATGAACCACAAGGGAAACTGACTGGGAAATTTTATTTAAATAGTTCGGGTTTGAACAAAGAAAAATTGACTGGAGCGGGACTTTAACCAACGACCTCCGGATTAACGTACCGGCGCTCTACCAACTGAGCTATCCAGCCCTATGTTGGCGGTCTCCCTATTAGTCAATATCTTTGTTCGGGGTGCCAGTCAGAAGCCATACAACCGTTAACTGCCGTGTAGCCAGGGATCACACCCACGTTTACGATTCAACCTGGGAAGCGGCAGCCACGGGATCACCTTAAGGGGATGCGACTTTTTAATATTAAATAGCTAGTCATGAACCACAAGGGAAACTGACTGGGAAATTTTATTTAAATAGTTCGGGTTTGAACAAAGAAAAATTGACTGGAGCGGGACTTGAACCAACGACCTCCGGATTAACGTACCGGCGCTCTACCAACTGAGGTTCATGACTAGCTATATATACATTTATATATACATAATGAAAGGCCTTAGTGATGCAATAAAATTACTCATCCCACGACTCTGACTGAAACAAACCATGTTGATGCTTGGTTCGTAAGAAGTAGGTCTACATGGATTTAAATCCAGTTATTTTTGCTCTAGCTAGAAAGCATGTAACTCATGACAAATATCTTGCTAGTACTTAGCATTAAATACCACACACACAAATCCCATTGTTAGAATACATGTAAATGTTGTCACTCACTGTGGCATCATGTGTGTATGACCAGTGAGGAATCATCCGTTGTGTTAACGTAGTTTACCTTTGTGTACGAAAAGAGTGCAATATAAAACTAAAGTGATGTGAGTCTGCATTGTTTTTTGCTGAAAGTGTTTATGGATTTTAGTTGATTTTTTTTTCATTTGGGGAAGCATACACCGCAGTTTATATATTGCAGTATTTATTTATTAGCGATAACATTTTTGTGAAATATTCACAGATAAATGTCTTTTGTCTTGTATATGAGTATTGTCTAATTTAATCTTAGAAGTCACCATGTAACTGAGATGATCATATTACAAAATTAATACAGGTGAGATGATTGTCTCCGGTCTTTTATTTGTCTATTGTCTAAAATATTATTGTCTTCAAGTTGAATCGTAAATTGTCATACTTCTGTGTTGTTTTAAGGGCGTGTAGTTTAAGGTGTTTCTTTTTAATTGGGTAGGGATAATAAGCCCGCATTCGAACTGATGGCTATGTCTAGGTTCCAGCTGCGGCTGTTGCTAACGGTGTTGCTATGGACGTCCTATCCTCCAACGTATGATGACGCCGTGATTCAGCCGTAGCCGTAGCCGCCACTTTGGACACGGCTTAAGCATGGTTCTGCGCGCACAATGTCACATTCTTGCAAACTGTATTATCATTGCGTGTGGTGCAAAGAGTGCCCGGATGACTTTATATCGCTCTCAGCCCGGGACAAATCCGTCAATCAGAATTATACGTTGCCTTATAAATAGTTCGAAATTGGTTTCTTCAGCGTTTAAGCTATGGGGAACCCCTCACAGTAGAACGTTTGTCGCATGATTTTACTCCCTTTTTCCGGAGGGGGGGGGGTAGAGGAGCTAAGGTGGTTTCTGTTTCAATCGTTTCGTACAAATAGAAACCCAAAAAGCACACGACATTCGAAATTTAGAATCGTGGCCGTGTACATTGAGTACAGAAAATGCAACTCACTCGGCTCTTTTGGCGTAATCATTTCGACCTCTATCAATTGTCTTCTATTTCTTATTTCTGCTGTTTCCTTACAGTACGTATAGCCAATTACTCTTAACCTTGCTCAGGATTTCAATAATGGACACCAACAACGAGACAATGAAAGGAGATGGAAGCTTACCTCCACGACACGAGCTGTTGGCATGGCATTGGAAGAGCTGGGTTTTGGGTTTCCTTAAAGGGACAGAGTGGTTTCAATTTGCCGATTCGTGTAGAGTTTCACTTGAAGTTGCATCCTTTAAAGTTGCGTGTCACTAGTTTTGCCGTAAAATCATTTTCTCGAAACGAATTTGGACCGGAGAAGCTGCTTCAAAGCGACAATTTCGAATACACTTTTGCACTAAAAAGCCATTATACAAAATGCACGAAACAACCTTAAACAAAAGATTATTGTTGGTAAATGACTGATGGACGTGATCTTTTTAATTTTTAGGTTTTGTAAACTACCACTTAAATATCATTAGCGATTTTTTTTTCGTGCGATGCCTTAATTTGAGGCTAACAAACCTTTAAAGTCCTTTTTTAAATGAATGATTTCAAAACTATTCCTCGGTCAACTGGATGAAACAAAGGACCCGAATAAACGAATCTTTATTTGTTTAACTAATTTCCTTTATATTGTGGGTTCATTTTGTTCTCCTTGTTTAACAGAAACACTGTTTCTCCTTTTGATGTCGCCCACATGCGTGCATCATAAAATTGTAATTATTGTAAATGCGTGCATCAGTGCTGTTTTATTATTCAATTAGATTGGCTCCTTTAACAGAAATACAGAGAATACGCGACCTTTGCTCGACTTATCAAGAAAGCCGCTTTGGGATTTTTCAAAAGACGATCTGAAGGCCACAAAGCAAGTTGCTGATGGTAAACGGCAGAACCGAGTTCGTGTGAATAGTTGACAATCGGCAACCATTGATGCGTTTGTGCGTCTGTTTGACGTCACTTCACCACTTCCCTGAAATAGGTTTGGTTTCGGGAAAACCGCTTTGCACATTATTTGGAATACTGATTCTATCGGCAGGTAAGTTTGATTCAGTAAAACTATTCCTTGCTCTAAAACAAAATCTCCAACAGCTTCAGATAGAGTCATTTATTAATTTATTTTTATATAATTTGTTTTATTTGTTATGTTATGGGCCTATGTTTTTTATTGTATTTATGTATTTATTTATATATCTGTTTACTTATTTGTTCATTTATGCATTTTTTTAAATGTATTTATTACTAGCTCCCTGAAAAATATATCGCCTGAGCCTTAGTAGCCGGGGCTGTCAAAGGAAAGAAACAAGTCCAGTGTGACGGTCGTGTTTTTCTGTCCTGTCAATTTTGTCGATTTCCGGAGTTTGTGAACAAATTATGTCGTGTTCTCCGCTCCCAGTGTTGCAAGGTTCGGAGTTGATTACATGTGGGAGATCGTGCCGCTGTTAGGGGGATTGTAGTCTCGAGATTTGGCCGTATTTGTTGTCAAGTCTACATCACAACCAATGATCTCACCACGGACCATGTACAATTTGCAACAGTGACTGCACACTTGGTTGAGTCTGTTATTTAAACCATTGTCCAGGACCCAAATGCCATTGTCCTCATTCATGGAGAACTGACCATTCCATCCAGCTTTGTGTTTAATGGTGGTGCAAAAATTCAATTGATTCCATGGCAAACACGTAAATTTATCGGTGCACCCCACACGTACAGGGCCCAATTTCATAAAGCTTGTAAGCACACAAAAATGCTGAGCACAGACAAATCTTGCTCAGCAGAAACAGGTTACCAGCCAACATTCCATAAAGTTTACATTGATGCCACTGTACCCAGCTCATTTCTTGCTAACGAAAGACATTTGCTGTGCGGAATTTTCTGATTAACAGCTTTATGCAATTGGGCCCATGTCTTAACTTATCCGGGTATTGTTTATCTTTATTTAATTGTTTCTAAAACAAACCTGGACCACTCTGGATTGCGTGTGATCCTCTTCCGTACCAAAGTATTTTCTCAATATTTGTGTTATATTAAGTTTAGCGTGTTGGTCAAGGACGCAAGAATCTTGAAGAGGGTTAGAACCCACCCACCCGTGCATCATGTCTGCCATGAGTTGGTCAATTTACGTCACCGTGTCATCAGTTGCGGCTATGGTGGCAACGTCATCATTTGGTTGCAGCGATACACCACGTCTATCGGGGTCACGTCAGCGCAACTTGCTTACGGGCAACTCCCACAGGTTTTACCAGGGCACTGCGCTTGGCCTATCCCTTGCTGTGCACGCCTACCGCAACACGACGGCGCGTTCTTATGCGTTGTGCTCAGTGTACTGCCTGCTCAGTGACAAATGCAAGTCATTTAACTACTGCATGGACGCCAAGCTCTGTCAGCTCAACTCGGCAGTGTATTCTGAGAACGAGGACACGCTGATGGAATCTAGTGGCTGCCTCTACTTTGACGAAAGTTTGCATGAAGGTAAGGACTTGTTTATCGGGTACACCCGTTTGCCTCACCCTTTATTAACCAACCGGATATTTTAGCACCATTCAGACGATACACAAATATAGGTTTCTTCGGATCTTAAAAATGCGTATTTATCGTCAGCTTTTAAATTCAGATTTCGTCCGTGATATGGTTACCGTATGAAAAGTTCACTCCCTCTACAGTTGAGGGTGAGGAGTTTTTCCCAAAACCTTTTTGATTTGGTTTTCTTTATTGAAAAATTCTACTGCAAAAGCTTTCATAAAAAATTGGTTCGTTTAATATTTTTTCAGCACTTCCTTGTCAAGTGTACGCAACTATAGCTGAAACCGTTAAGTTTAAGAAAAAAATGGCGGCGCCTGTGCATCTTGAATTCGTTGTTGTCTCTGATGATGAAGTCGACATAGATTTCTTGGGAAAAGAACGTAATTTCGAAGTTGGTAAGTATGAAGTGTAAAACTTTGCATGTGTGTGTGAACATGTCTACGCATTCAAACCGAGGACTTTAACAATAGGGATCCGGGAAAATGACACATCGGGGACAGTCCTCTGTTTTTTCGTGTACAAAACTAATGGGAACGTCGCTAAAAAATGCAAGGGATGTCCTCGGTTTACACCAATTACAAACATGTGGGCTTACGGGAGCGCCCTTGTGGGGTTATTTTCTACAATGGAACAATGGACCCCACAAGAGAATTCTTTAGAAAAGGGAGTGATAAAACAGCAATAGCAGGACCGCACAAACCGGATCCGTAAGAATGTGTGCGTGCGTGGGTGTGTTTGTATTGCGTGAGGGTAGGATTACGCAAGGGCCCTTGTGGGGTCTTTCACAAAATGGAACAATGGACCCAACAACTTTTTTATAAGTTCAACTTGGACCCAACAGTGGAATTCTTTAGGAAAGGGAATAATAGAACAAAATAGTTGGACTCCACAAACCTGACCCGTAAAGGTTACCTGTTCTTATGTTGTTGTTGTTTTTTCTTTCTTTCTTTTTTCTTCTCGTTTCTTCTCTTCTAATTCTTTTTCTTCCTAACTCTAATTCATGTTCATCCTCCAGTTTCAAAAAGTACAAATTTCGGAGGAAAAGTATATGAAAAAATGTTAATTAGCTTATCCCATAGGTAACACACACAAAATTGTAGTTTCTGTTAGCAATTTTATGTACGTTCATTTTAATTGTTATTGCAGCAGTCGATATAATTGGAATAGCCCCATACGGGTGGTTTTCAAATTCAGTTTCCTCAACTTCGACACAATTTAAGGAGAAAACATTTCCCTCAAGGTTTAATATTTTGGTATAAATTTGAAATGCAGAGACGTTCCAGTTTGTATGATAAGCACAGTATTCTCAGCATTCTTGTGCAGACTTTGTGGACAGTTGGTTCGAATCCCACCCGAGTTACTTGTGGTGTCTTTTTTTCTCGAGACTCTAAAAGTACTGAGTGTACAATGCTTGTCTTACATTACCTGTATATACGGGCAGAACAAAGCCAATAATCCTAAACGTGTTTTTGTGTTTCACAGAGCTGCAACCCACTAGCTCAATTATCAAAGAAGAATTTGATAATGGATCACGGATTTCCACTATGAAGAAGATAAACCTATTGGCAACTGTGGTGGTTGTCGACTACAACAACACGCATATCACCGTAGGTCAAAAGGGAGCCCCAGAATCTCAGTTCAGCCTGACGTTCCCAATAAATAACGCCGCCACCTTGAACGTTCGAATTGAAGGCGATGGTAAAGCAACTTGGACATTTTATTGTCCGTGCGAGGTACGTTTTGTTTGAGAAAAGATGACAATTAGTCTTTTAATTAATAGAACACAGAAGATTAGAAGAACTGGTTCAAATGACTGTGGATGAAAAGATATGTAAACAAAATTGTTGGTGGCTCGAAAGGCTTGAGGTTTCAAATTCAGCAATGAAATTGTCTAAAGCTTTTAATGATGAATAAATAAACTAGTTAATTAGTGTGCCGTTGTAGATGCCCTATTGTAAACTATAAACTGTGAAAAGGGTTTGTAATTCTAAATAAATAGAAAAAGTTTGCGGTTCAGAACGAAGGGTTTTAAGTCAGAAGTTTGCACAAGCTATTGTGTAATGCTTTTAATTATCAGTAGACTAATTAAATAATGTGTGGTTGTAGATGCCCCTTTCTGCATTTGTTTATATGTTCATTAATCTTTGAAAAGGCATAATGAAAGAGATAGCCTGAAAATTATGTAGAATACTTTTAAAATGATATTTAATGTCTTTTTAGAATGTTGCGGGGACAGTCCCTTCTCAACATTGAATGGCAAACTAAAAACTATGAAATAGGGTTATAATTCAAAATAATAATACAAAACAATAGTTAAAATAAGCCAGCGATATCTCACTTAGTGCACAACAACGAATTTTTTATTTGGGATAACAACTGACATAAAGGGAATGTGTTGCATGGTCAAAGCAGGCTGTACGTGGAAAATGTGCGGCTGTACATGGAAAATCTCTAAAGATAAGATATACGGAGCGAGGTCACGCGAGAATAGTATCGGGTGAGAGTTCAAATTTCCATGTACAGCCACAGGCCTGTTTTGACCATGATGACTCAGCCCTTTTACACGCCCTGACGTCATCACAAGATAAGTCTCGATAGCGCCATTGAGATCGGATTCCCTGGAGTTTCTATATAACATGCATTGCACAAAGTCGGTGACGAGCGCGCGCTGCTACACGCGAAACATTATCTACTCCCCAAAATGGCAGGTCGCCTGCAGAAAGAAGCAGCGTGTGAGGTCACTGCAAATGGTCCAACTGAATAATGTAAAATGACAACACTTGGTAACCAGATGCATTTAGAGTTCGGCACTCGCTCAATCACCGTAAATACGGTTGGATCTGAACTCTTCATAGGGACTAGTGGCCAAGAAGCAAGTTGTACGCTTAAGTTGATGAGTACCAAAGAGGCAACTTGGACCATTGATTCATACGATGTAAAGTTGTATAGTTAGGCGTCTAATTCTAATCATACGAAGTATCAATTATTGAATAAAAGTCTAATACTGCTAATACTTTTTTTTAATTTCATCATCTATACACTCTGAAAAACTCTAGGGTTAGAAATTACCTGGATTCCAGGTGTCAGGGGGGCCTGAGCCATTTCCGGTCAGACTCATCCGGAAAGTGGTTTAAAAATTGGACTTTAACTCAGATACCGCGTCATGTTGACCCATTTTGGGGGTCATTATGACACAGTTTCCGGGTCACACTGACCCAGAAAAGGGTCAAGTCCCCTAGGACCCAGATCCGGTTCAACTCTGACCCGGAGTGTATCGGTTAGTATTTGTATGTAATGTTGTATGTATTGCATTGTGCGCCTTAAGTTTCCAACGAATATGGGTATTAGTTTAATTTCTCAAAATCAAAGGATTTGGGTGAAAGAAAAAAGAAAAAAAAACATGAACGTGCTCAAAGCTTCTTCAAAAATGGCTACTAACGGACCTAATCTTAAAACGTCAGTGGTACTGGTTTTTATATATATATACATTTATATATAAATAATGAAAGGCCTTAGTGATGCAATAAAATTACTCATCCCACGACTCTGACTGAAACAAACCATGTTGATGCTTGGTTCGTAAGAAGTAGGTCTACATGGATTTAAATTCAGTTATTTTTGCTGTAGCTAGAAAGCATGTAACTCATGGCAAATATCTTGCTAGTACTTAGCATTAAATACCACACACACAAATCCCATTGTTAGAATACATGTAAATGTTGTCACTCACTGTGGCATCATGTGTGTATGACCAGTGAGGAATCATCCGTTGTGTTAACGTAGTTTACCTTTGTGTACGAAAAGAGTGCAATATAAAACTAAAGTGATGTGAGTCTGCATTGTTTTTTGCTGAAAGTGTTTATGGATTTTAGTTGATTTTTTTTTTCATTTGGGGAAGCATACACCGCAGTTTATACATTGCAGTATTTATTTATTAGCGATAACATTTTTGTGAAATATTCACAGATAAGTGTCTTTTGTCTTGTATATGAGTATTGTCTAACTTAATTTTAGAAGTCACCATGTAACTGAGATGATCATATTACAAAATTAATACAGGCGAGATGATTGTCTCCGGTCTTTTATTTGTCTATTGTCTAAAATTGTCTTCAAGTTGAATCGTAAATTGTCATACTTCTGTGTTGTTTTAAGGGCGTGTAGTTTAAGGTGTTTCTTTTTAATTGGGTAGGGATAATAAGCCCGCATTCGAACTGATGGCTATGTCTAGGTTCCAGCTGCGGCTGTTGCTAACGGTGTTGCTATGGACGTCCTATCCTCCAACGTATGATGACGCCGTGATTCAGCCGTAGCCGTAGCCGCCACTTTGGACACGGCTTAAGCATGGTTCTGCGCGCACAATGTCACATTCTTGCAAACTGTATTATCATTGCGTGTGGTGCAAAGAGTGCCCGGATGACTTTATATCGCTCTCAGCCCGGGACAAATCCGTCAATCAGAATTATACGTTGCCTTATAAATAGTTCGAAATTGGTTTCTTCAGCGTTTAAGCTATGGGGAACCCCTCACAGTAGAACGTTTGTCGCATGATTTTACTCCCTTTTCCGGAGGGTGGGGGGTAGAGGAGCTAAGGTGGTTTCTGTTTCAATCGTTTCGTACAAATAGAAACCCAAAAAGCACACGACATTCGAAATTTAGAATCGTGGCCGTGTACATTGAGTACAGAAAATGCAACTCACTCGGCTCTTTTGGCGTAATCATTTCGTCCTCTATCAATTGTCTTCTATTTCTTATTTCTGCTGTTTCCTTACAGTACGTATAGCCAATTACTCTTAACCTTGCTCAGGATTTCAATAATGGACACCAACAACGAGACAATGAAAGGAGATGGAAGCTTACCTCCACGACACGAGCTGTTGGCATGGCATTGGAAGAGCTGGGTTTTGGGTTTCCTTAAAGGGACAGAGTGGTTTCAATTTGCCGATTCGTGTAGAGTTTCACTTGAAGTTGCATCCCTTAAAGTTGCGTGTCACTAGTTTTGCCGTAAAATCATTTTCTCGAAACGAATTTGGACCGGAGAAGCTGCTTCAAAGCGACAACTTCGAATACACTTTTGCACTAAAAAGCCATTATACAAAATGCACGAAACAACCTTCAACAAAAGATTATTGTTGGTAAATGACTGATGGACGTGATCTTTTTCATTTTTAGGTTTAGTAAGCTACCACTTTAATATCATTAGCAATTTTTTTTGCGATGCCTTAATTTGAGGCTAACAAACCTTTAAAATCCGTTGTTAAATGAATGATCTAAATTTTAAAACTATTCCTCGGTCAACTGGATGAAACATAAGACCCGAATAAACGGATCTTTATTTGTTTAAATAATTTCCTTTATATTTTGGGTGCATTTTGTTTAACAGAAACACTGTTTCTCATTTTGATGTCGCCCCACATGCGTGCATTATAAAACTGTAATTATTCTTAATGCGTGCATCAGTGCTGTAACTATTCAATCTCACAGCAGAAATTAATAAATATTAGACTGGCTCCTTTAAAAGAAATTCAGAGAAAGCCGCTATGGTGTTTTTCAAACGACGATCTAAAGGCCACAAAGCAAGTTGCTGATGGTAACGGCAGAATCGAGTTCGTGTTGACAGTTTACAATCTGCAACCATTGATGCGTTTGTGCGTCTGTTTGACGTCACTTCACCACCTCCCTGAGTTAGATTTGATTTCGAGAAATACGCTCTGCACATTATTTGGAACACTGATTCTATTAGCAGGTAAGTTTGATTCAGTAAAACTATTCATTGCTCTTAAACAAAATCTCCACTAGCTTTAGATAGAGTTATTAATTTATTTCTATATAATTTGTTTTATTTTTTATGTTAGTTTCCTATGGTTTTTTTCAATGTATTTTTCGTATTTGTTTATATATCTGTTTATTGATTTGCTTTTTTATGCATTAATTTCTTTACGTATTTTGTTCTTCCTGGGATCACTCAAAAGCACTCAAGGGCAGTTTCGTACCCGAATTTTAGTGTTCAGGGGATTCAAATAGTTTAAACAAATAAATGTTAACAAAAACACCCGGTGTAGGCCTAGTTGCAAATTCAGTCATTTTGGTCATCTATTTTATTCCTCAAATTATCTTAGCTCCCTGGAAAATATATCGCCTAAGCTTTAGTAGCCGGGGCTGTCAAAGGAAAGAAACAAGTCCAGGGTGACAGTCGTGTTTTTTCTGTCCTGTCAATTTTGTCAATTTTCGGAGTTTGTGAACAAATTATGTCGTGTTCTCCGCTCCCAGTGTTGCAAGGTTTGGAGTTGATTACATGGGGGAGATCGTGCCGCTGTTAGGGGGATTGTAGTCTCGAGATTTGGCCATATTTGTTGTCAAGTCTACATCACAACCAATGATCTCACCACGGACCATGTACCATTTGCAACACTGACTGCACACTTGGTTGAGTCTGTTATTTAAACCATTGTCCAGGACCCTAATACCATTGTCCTCATTCATGGAGAACTGACTATTCCATCCAGCTTTGTGTTCAATGATGGTGCAAAAACTCAATTGATTCCATGGCAAACACGTACATTTATCGGTGCACCCCGCACGTACAGGACCCAATTTCATAAAGCACACAAAAATGCTGAGCACAGACAAATCTTGCTCAGCAGAAACAGGTTACCAGCCAACATTCCATACAGCTTACATTGTTGCCACTGGTACCCAGCTCATTTCTTGCTAAGGAAATAAATTTGCTAAGCGGAATATTCTGATTAACAGCTTTATGAAATTGGGCCCTAATCTGAACTTATCCAGGTATTGTTTATCTTTATTTAATTGTTTCTAAAACAAACCTGGACCACTCTGGATTGCGTGTGAACCTCTTCCGTACCAGAGTAATTTCCCAAGAAAAAATATTGTATTAAGTTTAGCGTGTTGGTCAAGGACGCAAGAACCTTGAAGAGGGTTAGAACCCACCCACCCCACAACATTGCAACCAGTATTTGAGTCCGTCACACCTTATGTAGCATCAGAATTGAGGGATTAAATTGTCATTTATTTCAGATTGTTTGCGCGCATCATGTCTGCCATGAGTTGGTCAAAAATGTACGTCACCGTGTCATCAATTGTGGTTATGATGGCAACGTCATCATTTGGTTGCAGCGATACACCACGTCTATCGGGGTCACGTCAGCGCAACTTGCTTATGGGCAACTCTCACAGGTTTTACCAGGGCACTGCGCTTGGCTTATCCCTTGCTGGGCACGCCTACCGCAACAAGATGGCGCGTTCTTATGCGTTGTGCTCAGTGTACTGCCTGCTCAGTGACAAATGCAAGTCGTTTAACTACTGCATGGACGCCAAGCTCTGTCAGCTCAACTCGGCAGTGTACTCTCAGAACGAGGACACGCTGATGGAATCTAGTGGCTGCCTCTACTTTGACGAAAGTTTACATGAAGGTAAGGACTTGTTTACCGGGTACACCCGTTTGCAACACCCTTCACTAACCAACCGGATGTTTTAGCACCATTCAGACGATAAAAATATGGGTTTCTTCGGATCTTAAAAATGCGTATTTATCGTTAGCTTTTACTTTCAGATTTCGTCCGTGATATGGGTCCCTTGTGAGAAGTTCGCTCGCTGTACAGTTGAGGGGGAGAAGTTTTCCCAAAAAACTTGTTTGATTTGGTTTAATTTGTTGAAAAATTTAACTGCAAAAGCTTTCATACAAACTTGATTCGTTTAATATCTTTTCAGCACTTCCTTGTCAAGTGTACGCAACTAAAGCTAACAAAGTTGAGTTTAAAAAAGTGATGGCGACGCCTGTGCATCTTGAATTCGTTGTTGTCTCTGATGATGAAGTCGACGTAGAATTTAAGGCAAACGGACGTGATTTTGAAGTTCGTAAGTATGAAGTGTAAAACATTGCATGTGTGTGTGAACATGTCTACGCATTCAAACCGAGGACTTTAACAATAGGGATCAGGGGAAATGACACATCGGGGACAGTCCTCGGTTTGTTTCGTGTACAAAACCAATGGGATCGTTGCTAAATAAAACATGGGATGTTCTCGTTTTACACCAATTAAAAACATACGGGCTTACGGGAGCGCCCTTGTGGGGTATTTTCAACAATGGAACAATGGACCCCACAAGATAATATTTGTTCAACCTTGTATGACCCCACAAGAGAATTCTTTTAAAAAAGGGAATAATAGGGGTAGAACAACAATAGCAGGACCGCACAAACGTTATCCGTAATATTGTTTGCGAGCGTGTGCCCTTACACTCGCCAACTTACAGGGTATTTTTAACAACGGAACAATGCTACCCCACAAGGTTTTCTTTGTTGTAGTGGTACCCCACAGAGGATTTCTTTATGGGAAAAGGGAAAAATAGAACAACAATAGCAGGACCCAACAAACCGGATCTGTAAGATTGTGCGCGTGTGTGTGTGAGGCTATGGATTACGCAAGGGCCCTTGTGGGGTCTTTTACAAAATGGAACACAGGACCCGACAGCGTTTTTATTAGTTCAACTTGGACTGAACAGTGGAATTCTTTAGGAAAGGGAATAATAGAAGAAACAAAAACACTAGCAGAACCCCACTGGACTGGAATTCACAAACCTGATCCGTAAAGGTTGCATGTTACTATGTTGTTGTTGGGGTTTTTTTCTATCTTTTTTTTTCTCGTTTCTTCTTTTCTATTTTTTTTTCTTTTTAACTCTAATTCATTGTTCAACTTCCAGTTTAAAAAAAGTACATTTTTCGGAGGAAAAGTATTATTAAAAAACGTTAATTAGTTTATCCCATAGGTAACAAAAAAGTTTTAGTTTCTGTTAGCAATTTTATGTACGTTCAATATAATTATTTTTTAGTTGCAGCAGTCGATAACATTCGAATAGCCCTATACGGCTGGTTTTCAAATTCAATTTTCTCAACTTTGACAAAATTTAAGGAGAAAACATTTTTAATATTTGGTATGAATTTGAAATACAGAGACGTTTAAGTTTGTATGATAAGCACAGTTATATCAGCATTCTAAAGCAGACTGTGTGATGGACAGTTGGTTCGAATCCCACCCAAGCTGCTTGTGGAGTCCTTTTTCTCGAGACTCTAAAAACACTGAGTGTACATTGCTTGTCTTACATTACCTGTCTATACGGGCAGAACCAAGCCAATAATCCTGGACGTATTTTTGTTTCTCACAGAGCTGGAACCCACACGCTCAATTATCAAAGAAGAATTAGGTAAAAGACAGGTTTCCATTAAGAAGATAAACCTAATGGCAACCGTGGTGGTTGTCGACTACAACAACACGCATATCACTGTAGGTCAAAAGGGAGCCCCAGAATCTCAGTTCAGCCTGACGTTCCCAATAAATAACGCCGACAGCATGAACGTTGGAATTGAAGGCGATGGTAAAGCAACTTGGACATTTTATTACCCGTGCGAGGTACGTTTTGTTTGAGAAAAGATGACAATTAGTCTTTTAATTAATAGAACACAGAAGATTAGAAGAACTGGTTCAAATGACTGTGGATGAACAGATATGTAAACAAAATTGTTTAGTCGTTCGAAAGGCAAAGGTTTCAAATTCAGCAATTAATTTAATTAAATTCAAAGCTTTTAATTATAAATTCATAGACTAGTTAAATTAGTGTGCCGTTGTAGATGCCCTATTGTAACTAAAAACTGTGAAAAGGGTTTGTGATAAAAAAAATGATAATAATTATTGCGGTTGAGAACAAAGGGTTTTAAGTCAGAAGTTTGCACAAACTATTGTGTAATGTTTTTAATTATCATTAGACTAATTAAATAATGTGTGGTTGTAGATGCCTCTTTCTGCATTTTTCTATGTTCATTAACCCTTGAAAAGGCATAATGAAAAAGATAGCCTGAACATTATGTAGAATACTTTTAAAATGATATTTAATGTCTTTTTGGAATGTTGCGGCCACAGTCCCTTCTCAACATGAATGGCAAACTAAAAACTATGAAATAGGATTATAATTCAAAATAATAATAATAAACAATAGTTAAAATAAGCCGGCAATATCTCGCTTAGTGCACAACAACTCAACGAACCTTTTATTTGGGATAACAACTGACATAAAGGGAATGTGTTGCATAGTCAAAGCAGGCTGTACGTGGACAATCTCTAAAGATAAGATATACGGAGCGAGGTCACGCGAGAATAGTAACCGGGTGAGAGTTCAAACGTCCATGTACAGCCACAGTCCTGTTTTGACCATGACGACTCAGCCCTTTTACACGCCCTGACGTCATCACAAGATAAGTCTCGATAGCGCCATTAAGATCAGATTCCCTGGTGTTTCTATACAACATGCATTGCACAAAGTCGGTGACGAGCGCGCGCTCCCCCACGCGAAACATTATCTACTCCCCAAAATGGCAGGTCGCCTGCAGAAAGAAGCAGCGTGTGACGTCACTGCAAATGGTCCATCTGAATAATGTAAAATGGCAACAACTTTGTCTTTATTTTGGAGAAATTTCTGTGAGCCCTGACATTGTGAAGTTTTTTAGTAATGCTTTTGTCACGAGTAGATGATTTAATTCATAAACCTTGCACTTATTTGATGAATTACGCCGTGGTGATCTAGTTTAAATCAATGTATACTTAATGTTGTAATTGAAGATAACATTAGTCTTGGCCCTAGCCAAGTTATGATCTGTGTTTTAATTAAAACGATAACGGGGAGCGTCACAAATGAAGCTACCTTTTGAAAAATCGTGCAAATAGATTGGTTTTAAATAATAGCGGGATTGTTACTGGAAAAGTTGTAAAGTTTTAAAAATTTTGCTAAATTCGTCATCGAATTTGCAAGAAAAGAGAGAAAGAAAAATACACTTTTGTTGCATAAAACTGTGTTTGCAGGTGCATGAGAAAGGCTTCATGCCTGAAACATTTTACAAAGTAAGATTTATGGGTGACAAATTACCTCTTTCTCTTAAACTACATTACTTCAAAGGGGCTTTCCATTGCTACGTTTTTATGGGTATATATTTTACAAAGTTACGTCTCGTTTTCAAGATGGCGGTTAGGTTTCCTCAAAGAGGACTCAATTGGATACGTAACAAATTGTTGTAAGCTATGGCAATTACACAAACAGCAGGTTTAACAATAAATGGTAGGTTTTTGCCAATGAAATATTATATCAGTTGTTAAGGTAATAGTTATTATTTCGTGATATCATGCAAGTAATTTGTTATGGGGCAAAACATGTATTTCCCCGTTGGGTACGTCGTCGCTTGTTTATGCTATATTTTGACGAAGCAATCGACTAAACGCGTTGGAGTACAACATGGACCGCGCACGCGTGATTTAAATGGCATATTAACTAAAGTTTAGCACCCGAACTTGCTCCAGAATGTCTGGATGGCTATACTATAGCGCTAGCCTGGCACAAACCCGTCACTTGGTGGCCGTATAATACGTCGCCATTACCACCATATTTAATAAATTAATAGTTTGAAATTATTGTTATAACTGGGTAGGTCTATAACCCATGGGAATCACTCGCGGTAGAACGTAATTAACGCTCGATATTGTCTACACAAAAAATTGTGCCAACGTATCATAATATTTAAACATGAATTTGTATTGCATGTTTTTACTTATTATTTTTTCGGGGGGGGGGGGAGCCAAGACGGTTTGTGAAACAATCGTTTCTTACAAATAGACACCCAAAGCACAAGATATTGCGAAATACAAAAACGAAAACGTGGCCGTGTTCCTTGAGTACAGAAAATGCAACTCGCTCGGCTCTTTTTGGCGTAATAATTTTGACCTCTATCAATTGTCTACTAGTCCTTATTTCTGCTGGTTCGTCCGTACAATACGTATAAGCAGTCACTCTTAACCTTGCTCTGGATTTCAATAACAGACACCAACAACAAGACAATGAAATGAGATGGAAGCGTACCTTCTCCACACACGAGCTGTTGGCATGGCATTGGAAGAGCCGTATTGTGTCCTTCAAGGAGTAGTTTACGTGCGGCTAGAGAATTCAATTGTCTGAATTGTGTAGTGTTTTACTGGATGTTGCGCAACTTAAAGCTGAATGTCAATAATTTCGCCGCATTATCGTTTTCTCTGAACGATTTTTGACAGACCATACTGTTTCAAATGGAAGACTTTACAAAAACTTTCGCATATGCAAAACAAGTTGCACCAAAAATACATGTTGACAGGAAAAGATGTTTGTATAAATTATGGCTGATGGACGTGACTTTAATGTCAGAATCCGACAATGGGTTGGATGGTTGAGAATAATTAGCAATTATCAATTTCGGGCGGTGCTTTAAATAGAGGCTTACGACCTTCTAAATATCTTTTGAAATAGCAGCTAACAGTTTAAAACTATCTTTACATCAAACTGGCCGAAAAATAAATCCCAGAATAAAAAGATCTTTATTAGTGTAATTTCTTTTACATTTAGGTGCAGTTTGTTTTCCTTGTTTGACAGAAACACTGTTTCTCATTTTGATGTCGCCCAACTGCGTGCATTATAAAACCGTACTTATTGTAAATGCGTGCATCAGTGCTGTTTTATTCAACCTTACAGCAGAAATATTTAATATAAGATTAACTCCTTTAAAAGAAATTCAGAGATTACGCGACCTTGGCTGGAATTATCAAGAACGATGCGTAAGGGTTTTTCAGACGGCGATAATTATCTAAAGGCCGCATCGCAAGTTGTGAAAGGCAACGGCAGAACCGAGTTAGTGTGGATAGTTTACAATCGGCAACCACTGATGCGCTTGTGCGTCTGTTTGACGTCACTTTACCACCTCCCTGAGTTAGATTTGATTTCGGGAAAACTGCTTTTCACTCTATTTGGAATACTGATTTTGGTGTTTATCAGGTAAGTGTGACCAAGCAAAAAAACAATTTGTAACACTAAAATCTGTCATGATTTCAGAATTGTATACATTTTCCCATTGCCGCTCAAAAGCAAGTCTGTACGTAAAAATGTGTCCAAGGTGATGAAATGGAACACACCAATAATAGTGTATTGTAGTTGTTGTTGTTGTAGTTGTTGTTGTTGTTGTTGTTGTTGTTGTTGTTGTTGTTGTTGTTGTTGTTGTTGTTGTTTATAATTATATATAAAAAATTGTACTCTTTCCAGTATACAATTTGTTGGAATTTTGTGTTAAGCTATTTATTTTGTTTCATTTACAAGGCAGTAATTAGCAATTTTTTTATGCGTTAATTTAAGCTTAACATGGACTATAGACAGGAGCAGGGTGAATGTTTTGAGACCGGCAGTCAGGTGAATTTTGGTTTAAAGTCATCCGTTGGCTCTCTTTGGAGTATACAGTCTTTGCCGCTAAGCATTAGCAGCTTCAAATAATGACTCAACTGTATTCATTACCCTAGTTGAAAAGAAGCAAATAGTTCAGCATGTTGCTCAAGGACACAAGCGTAGTGACCGGGATTCGAACCCAAGCGGCACAGCATTGCTATCAGCTTGTGCCCGGTACAGCACGCTTTCCCCAGCATCAATAATGAGGGGTAGCACAAAACACTGAGGATAATTTCAAACCCTCATCAAAATGTTCATCCGTTTCAGGTTGTTTGCGTGCATCATGTCTGCCAAGATCAGTTGGTCGATTTACGTCACCGTGACATCAATTGCGGTCATCATGCTGGGAACTTCATCATTTGGTTGCAGTGATACATCATGTCTACCGGCGTCACGTCAGCGCAATTTGCTTATGGGCACCTCCAACAGGTTTTACCAAGGCACTGCGCCTGGCTTATGCCTTGCTGGGCGCGCCTACCGCAACACGACGGCGCGTTCTTATGTGACGTGCACTGTACTGTGCCTGCTCGATGACGCATGCAGGTCCTTCAACTTCTACATGGGTGACAAACTCTGTCAGCTTAACTCAGCAGTGCACACCGAGGACGAGACCTCACTGAAGGAAGCCATTGACTGCATCTACTTTGACGAAAGTTTCCGCGAGGATCTTTACAGAGGTATGACTTGTGTAAGGTATATTTTTACTCAAGCAAGCGCATCGTGTCGGGGCTGTACCAAAACCATACCAGAACGATAAGATTTATTAACAACTCGACACACCACAGCGACAGTCGAGGCCAACTGCCAATAGGTCATTAGATTGGTTCAAAGTCAAAAATTGGCTGTAATTTAATTTTTTTTATTGTTTTCTCCTTTGTTGTTGCAGTGGAAACGCCTTGTAGAGAATACAGTACTCCCCCTGACTTTGAAGCAGACAATAAACTGCAACTGCCAATACATTTGGAATTCCTTGCATTCTCTGAAATAACAGAGGCCACACCGACTATAGAATTGGAGCACGAAATGTCAAACTTGGATTTCAAAGTGGGTAAGTTGGTACGAGGTAAGCCTTTTTAACGGCATTATGCTCTGCTTGTTATATCAGTGGAATTAGGTTCGAATCCCAGAACGCGATTCGGTGCTTAGCGTGTGTAATACGTTTTACAATTGAATTAAAAATGAGATATAAGTTATAACAAACAATGTTTTTTTTTTGTTTTTTTAAACTGTTCTTCGAGCAAACATTGTTACTTGGTTTTATTTTTCAGCTTTTACGCCCACAACGTCAACGATTGAGAAGAGTGGAACAGTCGTCGGGCGCAGCGAGGGGAATTGGAACTTCATTGGTTCCCGCGTCACTATATACGTCAACGAGAGCAGCATCAATGTGGGGATCCAGGGAAGCAGTGAGTCTTTCTTTTGTTTCCATTTGACCGAGCCGTCTCCTCCCAATGGATGGGAAATCGCGATTAAGAGCAGTTCTCATCAAGTAGCATGGAAAATGTTTAATCCGTGCGTTGACTTCACTGTAGATAATAAATAGGGCCAAACTGAAAAAGAAGCACACTATAGTAAAGCATAATCTTTAACTTGTGTGCTTTTAGAGGGCGTATACAAAATGTTCAAATGTACCTGTTTATGTTCGTAGTCTTGTCATTTAGCCTTCGAGAAAGACTCTGCTAGGGTCGAAACGTCAGGCCACTAACTTTTTTTTTTCAATGTTAAATATGTTCACAGATTTAGGGTACACTATTGGTGCTCAGTATCTGCCATCTCACATCCTGCGTTTACAAAATCTCGGCTGAAGTTTTTCAATCTCGCATCTCGCGAGATTATATAGCGCAAGATGCGAGATTGAAAACCTAACGCGATATTCGATAACGCGAGAATACGAGATACGAGATGACAGATATTGAACACCACATTGCACGTAACTTGCACGTTTTAAAGAGAGTTATTATTAATTCAACGATGGGAGACTTTGGAACGCTAGGTTGCAGCAGACTAACCTGGTAAATTTTCATTGTTTACGTAGTTCTGAGCATGCGCACACATAACTAAGAAAAATTGAATTACCTGGTAAGTCTGCTGCCACCTAACGTCCCAAAAGTCCCCCATTCCATTGAAATTGTTTCTTTGAAGTTCTATAGTTTTAGATGAAGTGAGTAAAGCAATTAGTTTTGAACTGAAAACAGCAAAAACATTTGGGGTTTGTTATTATTTCTCAAGAATCTGACGACCAAATTGAGCATAAACTTTCATTAGAACTGTTTCTTAGTTCAAATAGATTTACTGCATTTTCATTTCAATTCAACAAAGCAATCATTCCATTCCCCCAGACATCTAAGTTGTAGATTGTACATTAAAATTATAACAATAAAACGAATTTTCAAAGTGAACATTACACCTGTTATTTTAAATGACTGTCTGCAAGATTTACATATTTCTTGTAGAAATTTTTAAAAGTCATAATATTAGTAATTGTTTAATATTTGCAGTTTGCACGAAATGCATTCATCATTTCGCCCTACAGAAAAAGACAGGGACAAATTTGGGAAAACTGTTAGAATGTCTCTGTGAATGTGCAAGAAGATCTGCTTGTGTATGTTACCCAATATATCCTTTGATGACACAAGTTTCCAACATTGTAGCCATCACAGAGCCTTGATTTCTCGAAAACACATGAACTGTTGAGCTTTGTTTTTCACAGTAGTAACTTGCCTGCCACAAAATGCACTGGAATTCTGTACATTATGCTTTTTTGTAAGTGATTAAGGTGACGTATAGCTTCAATGATGATCTGTGGATACTTTATTAAGAGTAGCTTAGTTTGACCCGTAATAATTCATATGTTTATTGAATGAATGGTTCAGTTAAGATGTTATTATTAATTATTGTGCTGTGCTGTGATAGTAAAAAAAAAAACTAAAAAAAACAGAGTAGGTCTGGACTCAATAATGGCCTGACGTATTGGTGTTTGCTTATACTCGGCCTTCAAAGGCCACTGAAAGCCTATAAATAGGGGTCATGTAATTCATATTTATTAATTTATTTATATTTTCCATTTGTTGGTTAATTTTGAACACTGGATTCAATAAAAGAAATAGAAAAAGTAGCATGAACATTGTAGTTTACGCTGCGGTAGTATGGAAACAAATACAGACGTGAGGTATGTTGGGTATTGTTCATTTACTTTTGATTTGTAAGTGTGTGTGGGTGTGTGGATGTGTGCCCTTACACATGCCAACTTACGGGGTACTTTTAACAATGGAACAATGGACCCCACAAGGCAATTTCAATAGGAACAATAGGGCCCCACAAGGGAATTCTTTAGAAAAGGGAACAATAGAACAACAATAGCAGTACCCCACAAACCGGATCCGTAAGGTTGTGTGGGTGTGTGTGCCCTTACACAAGCTGACTTACTTTTAACAATAGAACAATGATAGAACAATATATCCCCAAGGTTTTCTTCATTATAGTGGTAACCCACAGAGAATTTCTTCAGAAAAATGGAATAAAAGAACAACAATAGCAGGACCCCACATACCGGATCCGTACACGGGCCAACTTCCGGTGGGGTGCTTTACACAATAGAACAAGGCTACCCAACAAGGTTTTTCCAGTTTTTCCACGGATGACTCTTAGTTAGAAAAGGGAACAATAGAAAAACAATGGAAGTACCTCGTCAGAGTGTGTGTGTACTTGTAAAGACATTCAAACCAAGGACTTAAAAAAAGGGACAATAATGTCCACAATTGTTGTCACAAAGAAAAAACAATAATTATAAGGTCAATTATTTGTCAGGCCACATTTTTGTCACTGTGTTTATTTTGTGCAAAAAAACAACATTTTTGCACACAGGATGAAAAAACAACACAGCTCCTAATAGTAACTCCTGATCTAAACATTCTGAAAACAATTGCCACCAAACGAGAGATCAGAATTTTGTTGGTAAAGTCCGAGTCCCGAAATAAACTCTCGACAACATTTAAAGAATTACTTGACTGGAAAAGATTTGGAAAACCCTAAGCCCTGAAAATGTATTCCACCTCGTAAGTAGTCAGTTGAAACAATAACATCGTGAATGGCAATGACCGAAAAGGTGATCTACATTAGCAGTGGCTCTTCTGTTAGAAAGACGCTTGGAGACAGACAAAGCAAGAGACATAGTACAAGTCTAGTGTTGCTGGGGGATTCATTCCACGATAGAGGGCGTGCTTCGGCGCGCCATTTCACGATTTACACACATATGGGGGAAGTTTGTGTGTGTAACCAACCGAAAACCTGTCGGTGACGTGAATTAAACTTTCATTCAAGTGCTAAGTTGGAGCAAAGAGCAAGGACCTTGTTCTATGGTTGGAGTGGGGCTAAATTGAATGAAATACTCAGTCAAGATAGGTAAGTTACAATATTTTGATAGTTTTACTCCTTTACAAGCAACTGAATAATAGTTAATATTTACAATTAATGGCAAGCTCAAGCTGGGGACATCAGACATTATTAAAAAGTTTCGGTTTCTGGGTACTGGGTCTACCCATTCCTTCCTCCATCCATGGTCTACCATGGTAGACCCAGTATAGTCAGCTGGTGGGGCGCTATAGTTAAGTTCCACTGCTGCACCGCGACGACGCGGTAGGAAGGGCACCCGTCCAAATCACAAACAATAAATCATCAATTAGGAGCACGAAAAAATGATCGTGACTACATGAGGATGATGAGTACCATGCCCGATGACGGTGTTGCATCTTATCTTATATTTTTTTATACATTCATGTCGAGAAGCCAGTACTTACTTCACCACTGCACTAGCTAGTGTAGGCGGTTTTCAAGCTATTTCATTGGGGTGGGTCTTTCCTTTTTGTCATTTTGGGGTATTCATATCAAATTGAGAGGTGTAGAAACGGGTATACATTCAACATTGGTTTGCTGGGGCGGTAGTGGTATTGGTAGTACTACTACTAGTATAAAAATAGTAAAGACCGAAGATGTCAACATTTTGAAAAAAGGAGTACAGCGCCCCAGTTACCATAGTTACTGCGTCTTATTAAATGGCAATGTTAATGTTTGGTAAATTGGTATTTTAATCAATTCAATGTCTACCTCCATGCTTGCTCTAGTTGTCACTCCCAAATCTCATGTGCTGAGTCTCTCAGTCACGTACATGTACATGTCTCCCCCACCCCCCTGCTCAGATCAGTCTTTCTCACACTCCACAGTTTCGTCAAGGCTGTATTTGTTTAAAACGTGGATGCACACAAGTAACTTATCCATATCCTAGAACTATGCGTTTCATTCCGCTATCATCTCCACGAACCTCATACAGTCATTACTCATTTCATAGCTCATCATGTACAACATCTTCTTCAAAACTTTTTGCCCCTTCATGTTTATGCACCTGGAGTTCTCTTTTGAAAACGGATCTCGCCAAAATTAGGCTCTATGTCATGTGTTCTTTGTTCTCGCGGTGAGCTCGGCAAGGGTCCAGAAAATCCACTCCGCCAAAAGAAGTTGCAAAAAAACAATAAATTCTTAGAATCGTCACCACTATTTACTGACAAAATTATAAAAAATTTACCCTGTCAGTTTACCTTGTCTTGTGATTGTTTATTACTTGCTGTTTTCTATAATGGCGGTCATCAGACTTTTTGTCAGCAATGTCTCTCACGCCTGTTTTGTTTTGTGCACCACTTTTGTATACAGTGTAGTAGCCTAGGCAGAACACTGAGGGAACTGTCAACTGATGCTGCAGACCAGTTTTAAAACGTTTAAAAATAAAGATCTCTGTGAGACTACAGACGTTTGAAGATGTCATACTCATTTCCAGACCAAGGAAATGATTCCTTACCAAGGTACGTCTTCAAGATGACACAGTCCAAATGGAGTGCTTTAAATTGAATCATCAAAACACTACTGTCTTCATAGTCTTGGTATTTTGTTGAGGATGATGGTAAATGACTTTAGATAGACCCCTTTCATTGGCCACCATTGTTGATGAAACGTGCACGCGTGAAAGGCTATCATTGGCTGAGAGTCGTGCGCAGCGCGTAACACGCCTGCACTTTTCCATTGTTTGTCATCAAAGATGGTGGCCACTGACGTCATGTGCATTATATCTATTGTTAGTATTTTGGTACATTGTCTGGCCTGGAGTTACACGGAGGCCATGGCCTCTCTGTTGCCCCTGCTCCTGGCCTTGGTGCCCCTATTATTAATAGCGCTTTATCTACAGGCATCTCAAAGTGCTTCTCATTGTTTATTTTCAAAGTTTTTAAAGTTAATTATTAGACCCATTTATGTACATGTATTACGTTGTTTACAAGGTGCTGCGGCACATTCAGCAGCTACTGCCAGAAATACTGGGGCAAACCCCTCCTCTTAGTGATGAGGGTTAAGTTGAAATCTCAAGTCATTTTCACTTTTTCTTCTTTCAGGAATGATGATGATGATAAGGAGAACACGATCAGAGTTCTTGTTGGTAAGAACATTACTTTTAGTTTTATTTACTTAAGACAAAGTGGGGGCCTACAGCACAGAGTTGGTGAAAGAAGTGGCGTGTCGTGGCCGAGTGGTCTAGTGTCACTGGACCCAAGCTCTGGTGTTGTCGGCAGCTGAGTGTGGGTCGAATCCCAGTCATGACACTTAAACAATAAATTGCTTTTTGAAAAAGTTGGGAAGGTAGTGCACTCTGCTCTACCAGCCAGCCTCCTACTAGTGGATGATACCAATATGCCTACATCCTTACTGACTGTGAAGGGGGTAACCCTGTTTCAGCCCCAGGAGTAGGTGGCAACATGCCCCTGGTGACAGTTGATCTGGGTTGACAGCCCAAATCAGGTAAGTGTAGCCCTTACCTTAATGTGGCCGTCCAACTTTGTGATGTTATTAGGTGATACTGTATAAAAATGGAAAAAGAAAAAAAAAAAAAAGAGAGGCACTGGAAGGAGGCCGAATTAAAAAGGTGAGCATTCACTGAGATGCTATAGTAAAATCCACATGACGACGTCTAAAATACCAATGGATCTCTCTTGTACTTATATTTGAACTAATCTAATTGTCTTCATAACTCTACTTTCGTGGCCCTTGAATGGGCTGTGTCATCATGATCAGAGCAGGCGTATGGATTTACATGGAATATAAACCCTCAGTTAGTTACTCCACAAGAGCGCCCTCCCTCCATGTCGTATCTGTGGAGAACATGCGTGGTGCACTAATTAGGTGAGAGTTCATAATTCCATGTACAGCCACAGGCTAGGGCACAATTTCATAAAGCTGTTAAGCAGAAAGAAATGAGCGGGGCACCAGTGGCAATGATGTCAACATAATGGAATGTTGGCTGGTAACCTGTTAACTGCTAAGCAACATTTTTCTTTGCTTAGCAAGTTTTTGTGCTGACAGGCTTTGGGCGACACAGCCCCTTTAATTGAAAAACATTGTTTACCATTTGTCAAACATGTAGCGACGGATTGTCACATCGGCTATGCTGAGAAGGACGGAGTGAGGCACAGCGATTCCCTCAACACCTTTGAAGAGATCCTCCAGCACGCCCAAAAACAAAAGGTACATTTTCCAATGCTGCATTGTTCTTTAAAGTTGACCCTTAAATGTGTGAAAAGCCTAATTTATACGCAAATGCTTGTAACGTCCAATAGTTCCTACCACACCATCTAAGGTATATTTAAAAATATTTTCTGTGCATTTCCAAACAATTTTTCATCTAAGTGACTTCTTTACATGCCCGGCTATTGTCTAGAACTATTTGAGTCCTTTAGTTACCCAGTAATTGATTCTTTTCCCTCATTAGCAAAGCTCTAATTATCTAAGCAATGCCCCCTGTCTTTACCCCGAAAAGCCAATATTTACTACTACACCATCCAATATATATTTAAAAAAATTCCTGTAAACAAAATATTTACTCTGGGGTCTCCCCCCCCCCCCCCCCCACACTTATATATGTGTAACGGTCAATTCTAGAATATCGCTGAATTTGACTCCCCGAGGTCATAAAACTTTGGAGATATGGCTTAAATAATCATTGTGTGGTGTGATCAATTGGATCTTTACCTCATTTAAGGGTTCAAAGAATAAGTACAATTATAGGCCTTGAACTTCGCTCTTGAAGGGGCGTGGCAATTTTCCTCTGGTAAGGGGCACTCTATGAGGAAACTGTCAATTTGTATTGGAACTTTGCAAAGGGCACCACAGCAAAAGCACACAGGGCACTACGGCAATTGCTGTGGGTGCCGTGGTTTATTTCGAGGCCTGCATTTATAATATAATACAAGGTTGTGTTGCCACTTAAAAATAAGGCCATCTTTCCAATTGAACCCCTATAAAAAAAAAATTAAAAGCATGAAAACTACCTCTTTCTTGCATTAATGACAGACCAGTTTTTAAAATTCTACTAGTACAGCAGACAGTAACAAACTGTAGCTTTGAAGGTTTCTCAACTCCTCTGGTTTGACCTATGACCTTTCCAGGTCGACATGATCTTGCTCGGTGGTGACCTCTTCCATGAGAATAAACCATCGAGAAAATCTCTTCACGGCGTCATGGCATTGATTCGCAAATATTGCATGGGGGACCATCCAGTCGGAATCCAGTTTCTTAGTGATCAGAGTGTGAACTTTGCTGCTAGTCCGTAAGTTATTTTCATCAAGTGGCGTAACGGCCTTTAAAGGTTGGGTCATTGTTTGGTAATGACCCCATTGACCCCGAAAATGTTTGTTTCTTATTTTCAATTTGAAAGCTTAACTCGTTATAAAGATGGTGATGGTAGTATTAAAGCATCCTGCGAAATATTTTCGTCTGAAATGCCCCCCGTTGATTAGAAATCAAAAAATGAGTCTGAGAAACAGAGAAAACAGAGTCTGATAAACGGTTCATGCATGAATCATTTCGCAGATTTCTGAAGGTTGGTGTCCGTTCGCGATAGCTGCGGTCAGAGATGCGGTTGGTACCCGCTGCCACCTCGCTGAGTGTGGATAGATTCGATGTTTGTGTATTAAAAAAAGTGCGACAGTTGTTTGCTGTTTTCATTAGTAGACAATGTATTCAGCTGAAATTTGCACCATGTGACTTTTATTGTATCTTTCTTTATAATTTTGCCTCTAAATAAGCGTTATCTTGACAAAAACCAAACGACGACCCTACCTTTAACTGGCCTTGACTCTCATCTTTGAGAGGAGAAGCAGGGCTCGAATTTAACACTGGACCACAGGCCCGAGGCCAGTGATTTTAGCATCGGGCCAGTAAACTCATAACCAGACAAGCCCGGTGATCTTTGTGTTTTCTATTGAGTAATAATGGGCTCACAAAAAATATTACACAATGAGTTACATTGTGTAATATGTTTGTGAGTCTAATAAACAACTGTCAACTCTCTTCAGTAGCGAAGTACTACACATACATGTAAGACAAATGAGATAGATTTTCTCTTAGTGCCGGTTCAACTCATTTTGATTTTGGTCTTGTAAAGTAAATTCTGGTCCAGTAAAAATTGTGAGCTTCAAGCCCTGCAGTCTTGTGGATATTTCCCCCAAATTCGAGCCCTGAGAAGGCTGCCTCTATTTTTGCAAGAATTGCTTCCATTGGAAAAACTGAAAGCTTAAAGGAAGTTTTTTTTTCAAGATCACAAAGGCCAAGACCTGGGGGAAACAGAGGTCACGACCTCTGTGACCTCCTGGCAATTCCATACCGGTCGTAAGTAGCAAGACTGGGACTCGAACCCGAACTCTGCCGATCAGAACTACCAGAGCTTGAGCCCGGTGCGCTTGACCGCTCGGCAACGACACGCCATTTAAACTTGAGTGGCATCCTTGGTTTTGTTTATACCAGAAATACATAAATTGGAAAAAGGAGATACAGTTATGGTTAAACCTTACTGAAGTAATTGAATTTGGAACAACCTTACTCTAAGATGTTTTGTCATTCATGATATGAGTTTTCCATTAACCCCAAAAACTCTGAATTCTACTCACTGGTTTCACTGTGACTCTTATCAGCATGTTATCAGTAAAGTGGTGACAGGTACACCCTAAACCACATTTTACACCTCATAAACTTTTGATCAGATAAGAAAGATCGTGTTGAAAACCGCTCACTCCATAACAGGTGAGAGCGGACCCTAGTTTTTCAAAGGAAAACTCGGGTCTGCTTTTAATGGGTGTTTCACGTATTGTTTAATAATTTTGTAACTGTCTTCTAAGACGTGGTCTGTTTTATAATTAAAATAGATGTGCAAAACTGCCAGCTTAAGATATATATATATATATATATATAAATTTGTTTATGTTTGTTACCCCCAAGCTTTCCTGTTGTGAACTATGAAGACCCAAACATCAATGTTGAAACACCTGTTTTCTCCATTCATGGTAACCATGATGACCCATCAGGGGTAAGTTTGCCTTAATTGTTTATGAGCAACTTCAGACTTTTTTTTTTGCTTTTTCTGAAATCGGATCGGTTTATATTGGCCTGGTGAAAAAAAAGTAGCGGTTATCGTCCTCGGATTCAATGAAATCCTGCCCTTTGGTCTATTTCTCTTGAACTGAGGTTACTGTTCAAAGAAACTCCATGAAATGTTTAAATCAAGGGTTACTAAAAGGTTGTATATTCAGTTTGTGGTAACACCATGTGTATATCTACTAGCTGAGTAGGTTTGTTCTTAGAGAACTAGGTCTTGCTTTGAATTCTACTGCCGCGGAGTAGATTGAAATTCGGGAGACCACTTAGTTCTGCAAAGAACTGTCCAGCCTATTAGCTACTACCTGGGCAGAAGGTAGGAAATCGGCGGGGACAACTACTTTCGCTTAGTGGATCAGATCTGAGTGAGTTCTTAGTTGGTCTCAACGTTTCGACTAGCTTGCTCTAGTCATCGTCAGGAGACCAGTTGAAATGACATCATTTCAATATACCTCCTAAAATTTGGATCCTAGTTTCAGACTTTTTATTCAGCAATGACTCTCACCCTGCTTAGTGTGTGTCTATTGTCTGTATGGAGTGCACTTTTGTCTTTGACGGATGGACGTGTCAAGTTTGCTGTCAAAGTTTACATTTCTGAAGTAGAAACTGTTGACTTGTGTTTGACTTTTAAGAACTTCAAACAGCTTCAATTGCGCTGTGCAGGGCTCAATTTTTTTTTTTTTTTGGGGGGGGGGGAACTCAAAAGTCTGCAGAGCTTGTAGCTCAAAATATTTACTTGACCAGATTTTTGTTTACAAGACCAGAAGTGAATTGAGAAGGAAAAAATGCCTGCACACAGTTTAACAATTGAACTGTTTGAATTTGAAATTTAAAGACCAGAGAAGATTGATTCCATGGGTTAGTATTCTTCAATAATCACAATAATTATATTTATCAAACTGAAAGTCAACATTTGAACACATACTCAATACCGTCGGACTTATCAGATCATGAGTTTACTGGCCCGATGCTAAAATCACTGGCCTCAGGCCTGCGGTCAGGTGTAAAACTTGAGCCCTACTTGACCGATCATGTGTTTACTGGCCCGATGCTACAATCACTGGCCTTAGGCCTGCAGTCAAGTGTACAACTCAAGCCCTACTGTGGGTACTTGTCTTGAAGACTAAAGTTCTCATCACAGCACAGCCGAACGTTTAAAAAATGCTCAATTATGTTTCTGGTCAAAGGGACACATTGACTTCAGATTGGGCGCTTTGTGCTATAAAAAGCGTTTATTATGTAATGAATACGGTTGGAAAGATAGTTGATTATAATGATGTACACAAATAGGCCTATCCCTCAAAATTGTGTTTTTGTTTTGTTTTTTTTTACTTTATGAACTATCGGGGCTGCCATGTTATAGAACCAAATTCTTGACTGTACAAAATGGCCGTTTGTGTTAGTTCACAAAGTAAAAGGAAAACCACACAATGTCAAGGGATGTTTTTGTGAATCATTGTACCGTACCTTTAAAAACATCCCAACCACATTTATTTCATAACAAATGTCTTTTGTTGCCCAAAGTCCCAGAGTCCGAAGGCAGTGTGTCCCTTTAAGGTCAATAAAATGTTCCCCTTTGCATTTAGCCACCCTTTCTCCTCTTGACCTTTTCTTCCTAGCTGGGCAACCTCTGTGCCCTAGACATACTGAGCGTGTCGGGGTTAGTCAACTACTTCGGCAAGAGCAACTCTCTGGAGAAAATTGATGTGACTCCATTACTGATACAGAAGGGAACAACCAGGCTAGCACTGTATGGAATAGGTGAGTGAAATGAAGGTGAAAGGACTCAGGCTATGATCAAAGTGTGGAATCAAAATTGAGCCTCTATTCCTGTCTTGTTTTTTTTTAGGTTCAGTCCGAGATGAGAGAATGCATCGCATCTTCATCAACAGAAAGATCAGGTTCCTCCAACCCAAAGATGAAAGTACCCCATGGTTTAGTCTCTTGGCCTTGCACCAGAACAGGTACTGGTTCAATTAACATTCCCCCCCCCCCCGCCACCCACCACACCTACCCGTTCTCGTCACCTTTACGCAGATTGTGGCTTACTTCCATTGTGGCTCTGAAGCAGTCTTTTGTTCCTGTGAAGCTTTCTAGTAAAAAAATAAGACATGTGACACGCTCTAAACCAATTAAAAGGTAGGATCTTTGTAAGAGGTGCTATAATGAGGGAATAAAAGAGTGGGACTAGGTCTTGGGCGTTCGTTTGAAAACCCGCAGGGATGTGGCAGTGCGATAAAGGACCTAGCTGAAGGAGAGGTCCTTTATCGCTCGGCCTTGACTATGCAAGACTGAGTCGCCACTCTTTTATTCCCATTCATAAATGTCCTTGTTAAAAAGCGTAAAATTTTGGAAAATCTGTAAAAAAAAATCTGTAAATTTCCGATTCTTGTCATGCTCTCAGGCTCCGTTTCACAGAGGTTCAAAATGGATGCAACTCTCAACAGCTGTGCGGACGTGCGCACTTAATAGATTGTATGTTGATTACCAGTTTGATTATGTTACGCATAAATGAGCGCCAAGCCTAGGCTTGTGTGCCAGGTGTATGTTTAATCAACTTCTCACCGTGTTTTTATTACACGTTTAAACATGGCAACGTGATCTTCTCTCGACCAATCAGAATGGATTTAATGTCCCGGGTATTCCTCTCGACCAATCAAAATGGATTTAATGTCCAGGGTATTTATGGGTACCTCTTACTACCTCCACAACATGCAAAGGTTTTATTCTTAATGTATCTCTTTTTTTTTTTTTCTTTTTTTTTCAGGACCAAGCACGGAGAGACAAACTACATTCCAGAACAGTTCCTTCCAGATTTTCTTGACCTGGTTTTGTGGGGTCATGAGCACGAATGTAAAGTGGAACCTGTCTGGAACGACCGTCAACATTTCTTTGTCACCCAGCCGGGGAGTAGCATCGCTACATCACTCTGCCAGGGGGAGGCAGTGCAAAAGTAAAAAGCAGGGGTTAAAAATAATCTTGAGTTGTCGTAAATAAATTTGAAGGCTTTATGCAGGGTTGGTAAGGATACAAAACATCATCTTTTAATTTTAGTCTTAAAGCTTACTGATTAAGAAGTTCATACCAGAATTATTTGTTTTTCAAATGAAATATTGCCGTCTGAAATAAAGTCATATTCAAGAAAACTGTATCTGAATACCGAAAAGAAAAACAAATTGCAATAGCCGATTTCGTTTTTTTCATCCAAAACTCTTGAACAGTGTGTTAAGATGCCGAAAAAATTGTGCTTGGTTTTTTCACTATTTTCTCCTGACTCACACAACGGATATGGTCGATCACATGGACGCTGTCTGCGACTATTTTGTTAGCTCTGCCGGTCCTGCATAATTCCTTTCAGGGAGTCAGCTTTGAATTTGTGTATGCCTTGACCTCAATGTTTCTAGAATTTTTGCTGGCAAGATCTTTAAAAATGTAGTAATTTACAGCTTAAAATGCATGGCATTACACGTTTTTTAAGCCAAAGTCATTTCGGCGGCTTGTCAGGGCTGAGTTGTTCAGAGTACAGGACTCAAGCTCTGGTGTTTCTGATCAGCTGAGTGCGAGTTCGCCTCCCGGTCATGGCACTTGTTTTCCTTGAGCAAGATAGTTGACCATAATTGCTTTGTGCTTCCAATGGGGACATTAAGCTGTAGGTCTTGCGTACTAGGATTGGTAGTGCTGGCAAAAGAACCCAGAACACTTATTATGGAAGAGTAGGGGTTAACCCCAGTCTTTCTGGTTTACATTGCAAGCACCCTTGTTTACAGGTTTTCTGAGGCTTGCAAGCTACAGTGATTAAGCTCACTTTATGAGGCATCCTTGGTTTCATAACCAGAAATATGTAATAATAATAATAATAATAAATGTTCACAGAACTCGGGAAAGTACCGAAAGCACATCGGTGTAAGGGTAAAAACTAAATTAAATGGTCCCAGATGCAAAATTAGCATCTACTAAATCGTTGCGGTACCTGCTGCTAAATCATAGGATTCAAACTGCCTCTAGGTGCCGGGCTAGCCCAGTGGTCTAGTGGTAAGACATCTGCTCTAGCAATGCAAAGGGTGAGGAATTGAATCCCTGTGAACTCGGGAGGGCACTGAGTATACTGTGCTTAATACACATCGATGTAAGGGTAAAACCAAATTGTATTCTGTATCCCTGATGCAAACTTAACATCTATCAAGTAGTAATAATAATTTTAAACATTTTGTCTTCCTTGCAGACACGTTTGCCTTTTGCAAATCCGCGGGAAAGCGATGAAGTGCACCAAGATACGCCTGGAGACGGTGCGCCCGTTCTACATGAAAGACATAACCCTGATGGACACGGACCTGAACCCGAAGCACGCTTCCGCCACCGAACATGTCGAGGAATTCTGTGCAGAAAAGGTCAAGAGCCCAGAGTCCTGTAATATGATTGGGTTCTCCTCTGACCTAAGAGATTGACGCCTTTGTAGGGACACACAAGATTGAAACAATTATATTATAGAGGAGCCATGTTTAATCAACTCCGTAAACAGCGCCCTCTGTAGGCGGGTATAAACACAGATATTGTTACGAGTCCGACCTTTGAACCCAATCCATCAATACCAGGCCTGGAATTACACAGAGGCCACGAAAGGGCATGGCTTTAAATTCCCCTGGTCCTGGACTTTGGTGCCTCTCAAAAAGTTTCCCACAGACTTCCCAATGCTCTTTGCCAATTTAAAATGGCCTTGCCCTCTCACCGATGAAAATCCAAACCTGAAATCTGCTCGTTTGATAAGTTATTTTATCTGTACGTATTTAATTTTTCCTGAACCTTTTAAGCCTTTGGAAATATACTGCCAATTCTGCAGATGCAATTTGCACCACTTGTCTCTCCCCCCCTGTTTTTGCGTCCAGACCTGGGCCCTATTTCATAGAGCTGCTTAAGCACAACAAGTAGCTAAGCACAACAAAATTATGCTTACCAGAATAAGGTTACCAGCCAAACTACCATGTCACATGTACAGTTTATGACTGGTATGCTGCTCATTTCTGCTTAGCAGACAACTATTAAGCAATAGTTTCTGCTTGAGCCGCTCTACGAAATTGGCCCCTGGAATCTGTTCTTTGAGAGGGTAGGGTCGTTTTAATTTCGCAAAGATCACTTCCATGGATAAGATTTGAAAGTCTTTGGGAAAATCTTAAAGGGGCACTAAGGCCAAGACCAGGGCAAGAGTGGACATGGCCCCTGTGACCTTTGTGTTATTCAAGGCCTTTTATTTTTAGATGCATTACATAGTTATGGCTTTCTTTCTCTTTGTCCAACACTTTTCACATGCTTTTTGTACATTCAAGCTTATTTCATGATTAATAATAATGTTAATAACACAGTAGGCCTACGTAGCGCATCGCACAAAAGTCTCAATGCGCTTTACAACAATAAAGGCAAATAAACATACAGGCAATTTTTAAACAAGCAGATAACTTTTAAGGAGCGATTTAAATACAATTTGAGTTCTTGCAGTTTTGATGTGATGTGGAAGAGAGTTCCAAAGAGAAGCTGATGAATGCACGAATGACCGATTGTGTACTGGGATTTTTCCAGTGGTGAAATGTAGTGATCATTTATTTGTTGACTGTTACAGGTTGAAATGTTGATATCGAAGGCTGAAGATGAGCTGTCAGGACACCTCAAACAACCCACTCTACCCCTTATCAGATTAAGGGTAAGCCCTAATGGGTGCCTTATCCCCCAAAAGTTGCTACATTGAAACATTGAAACCTTTTCAATCAAGTTGACTGACCATTTGGGTTGTGTAGTGTGGCACAACTGTGTACAGAACTAAACTGTGTACATATGTGTGCAGTGTTTGCTTCCACTACATGATATCATATTACATGCTGGCGTAGTTTATCCATCATTCAAAACTATAGTATGATGTTGATTGGTCAGTCAGTAGGAGGGTTGACTGTGTACTATGTAGATGCAGATGCATACACCACATGATATATTGCAGGCTGGGGTTCATATAAAACCATAGTGGATGCTGATTGGTCAGACAGTAGGAGGGTTGACTGTGTACTATGTAGATGCATACACCACATGATATATTGCAGGCTGGGGTTCATTCATAACCATAGTGGATGATAATGATTGGTTGGACAGTAGGAGGGTTGACTGTCTACTATGTAGATGCATACACCACATGATATATTGCAGGCTGGGGTTCATTCATAACCATAGTGGATGATAATGATTGGTTGGACAGTAGGAGGGTTGACTGTCTACTTCGTAGATGCATACACCACATACCATTTTGCAGGCTGGCATAGTTTGTCAATCATTCAAATCCACAGTGAATTGTTTTGAATGGAGGACAGGTGGGTTGACTACATGTATGTCCAACTTTCTGGGACATTTCTTTGGGCACCGAGGCAGTGACCAAGGGCATGGAGGCAATTGCCTCTGTTGCATCCATGAAGTATCAGGCCTGTGAATGGTCAGACATGTTGGGCTTGATGATTGGTTTGTGCATGTATGTCATCGAGATCAAGTACAAGTTTTTGAAAAGTTTCATCAAATGCATTTCAGGTCGAGTCATAGAAGTGATTAATGGTTGTTTCTTTTTTTTCAGGTGGATTACAGCGGAGGGTTTGAAACCTTCAACATCAACCGCTTTGGCCAGAGGTTTGTCAACAGGTTGGCAAACTCCAAGGACATTGTGCTGTTCCACAAACGGAAATTACAACCAGGGAAGAGGGGTAAGTTGATACTCCACTGGGATTGGTTTAACAGTGTGTCATGTGATAGTAGATGGGGGTATTGATTGGTCAGTTGTCGGGCTGATGTTTCTTTCTGGTCACCGAGACGTTATGTGACTGTACAAGTTGAGTGATGAAAAATTGAGGTGGTAGACCACTCAGACTCATAAAGCAATTTTGGGGGGTAATATTGTAGCTTGTCTGTCGTGGGTCCAGTTTACAAATTGTATAAACTAAATTGTTAATTAAATCGAAGCAACAAAACCTGTTGACAAAAATATTTTGAACCATGCCCAACCCATCAAAATCCAACTGCGTGGTTGGTTTGATTCTGTTTGATTCTGTTGGAGACTGCACTTGATTGTATTTTACATGGGATCTGGCATGCCACCGTAGTTAGAACCCAGCAGTTCGGGTGTAGAGTTACTGAATGATGTAGGACCGAGGACTGCACTAGTAAACTGATCATGCTTTAACATGGGATCAGGCATACCACCATAATCAGAGTCTAACAGTTTGGGCGTTAAGTTACTGAATGGTGTTGGACTGAGGACTGCACTAGTAAACTGATTGTGCTATACATGGGATCAGGCACACCACCATAATCAGAGTCCAACAGTTTGGGTGTTGAGTTACTGAATGGTGTTGGACTGAGGACTGTACTAGTAAACTGATTATGCTTTACATGGGATCAGACATACCACCATAATAAGAGTCCAACAGTTTGGGTGTTGAGTTACTGAATGGTGTTGGACTGAGGACCACACTAGTAAACTGATTATGCTATACATGGGATCAGGCATACCACCATAATCAGAGTCCAACAGTTTGGGCGTTGAGTTACTGAATGGTGTTGGACTGAGGACCACACTAGTAAACTGATTATGCTTTACATGGGATCAGACATACCACCATAATAAGAGTCCAACAGTTTTGGCGTTGAGTTACTGATTGGTGTTGGACGGACGACTGCCTGTGGGTGTTGGATTTTGTTAGAGTGAGGAAAGATCCTAGAAAACCTCTCAACGGAGGAAAAACAATTTCTCTTTTTGCACAGAAAGAAAATCAAGCAACAATGACATGGCCAATTATCTGAAGCCAGAAGCTCTGGATGCAGGAAGAGTAGAGGATCTTGTTAAACAGTACTTCTCCGATGCTGAGGAGGTGAATATTACGCCTTAGCCCTCCTACTCTCCGGTAGATTGTGGAGCCCGTTGTTTCACCATCAGACACCATTTACACACTCCACACATCATGCATGGTTGTGTACCCTTTGATCCCATTGTAAAACTACAGGGTGTTTACCAAGCTTTGGGCATATATGAGGAATGGTTTTCTGAAAGTTTTCAATTGCTAGTTTAGAAGCAGGCTTAAATGCAGGGTATGCTTTTGGGAATTGTCCAAGACCAATATCCTCACTTGGTGTATGTCAACATATGCATAAAATAACAAACCTGTTCAAACTTGGACTAAATTGGTCATCAAAGTTACAAGAAAATGATGAAAGGAAAAAAACAAAACAATCTTGTACAGAATTGGGTGCTTTTAGATGCCTAGATTCAAATTTATTGGTGAAAAATTACCTCTTTCTCTAAAACTACATTACTTCAAAGGGTGTCGTTCCTAACAATGTTTTATATTATCATCAGCTCTCTACTGTCTTTTACCTAGGAAGCTTTTATGGTCATTAATTTTCGGAGGGAGTAATAACTAAAGGTATACTCGCCCTTTGAACTATGTTTGCAAAACGAGTAAAATATGCAGGAATGCAAAATAAATCGACCAGTATACTCTTGTTTGAACCTCGTGTGATCACATTGTATCTTGGGAAAACCTTCATGGTTCAACTCCGAGTTACCGCTCGGTTGTTTGTTTGTTTTTTTGCATTCCTAGTTTTGCACATTCCAAGATACTTCATTTGAAAGCCCATATTATTTTGTATGATTCTTTCAACATGAAACCTTATTCAAAGTAATGCTGGATAAGTTTTGGGATGTGCCAAATAATATAAACAATATTTGTTAATATCCATATGATGTCATCTTCATTTTATGTTAGCTTGTTTAATAGTTTGGTTGTTCTTTTTTAGTTTGTTTTCTTTTTTTCTTCTTCTTTTTCATTCAGCTGTATACATTCTGGAAGTTCAGACTATGTTGCCCTTTTGTTAACACTCGGGATAAGCACCAAGTTTCACTACTGACTTCGACCCAATTTTATAACTTTGTTAAGCACTAATGTTGCTTAGCACAAAGAAGGATTACCAGCCAAAAATCCCATGTTATGTATATTATTTGTGACTGGTTCCCTGAAAATTTCTGCCTGGCAGAAACAATTCTCCAAGTCACCATTTTCTGCTTTATAGAATATAGGATCCACATCTTGATCAAATCTGTGGAACTTTTTCTTACAAGCATTTCTCTCGCCCCGCAGCAAAAGCAACTCAGTCTTCTTTCAGAGCAAGGTCTTGGTCAAGCCGTCCAAGAGTTTGTCGATAAAGAGGAAAAAGACGCCATCGCGGAGCTTGTGAAGTTCCAGCTGGAACAAACCCAGGGCCATCTGAAGAGTCGCAAGACAACGGACACCTTCATTTTGGAAGAGGTGAGATGCAATGAGAATAGTGAAAGCTCTTTAAAGAGGGGCTCCAAGGTCAAATTCAGTTTTTGTGATCCACTCATTTTCCAATAGATAAGAATTCTTATGAAAATTGGAAATAAATTACTCACAAGAGTCGCGCCGAACCACGAGAGTCATGCTTTTAGTCTCTGTTAACTAATCCATATGTTTATTTTGGTTAAAATGTATGCAAACAGATGTTGACGATTAATTGAAATTTTTTTATTATTATTGTTTTCTTTTTCTTGTTTTTCAGTTGAAGCATTTTAAAGAGGAGAGGAAGAAGATGTCTCAGGCAGATGAAACGAAGGAAATTCGAGGGGTAAGAACCTAAAACAAAGTTCAGTCGAACAGTCTGATCCATTGCGACTGCAAAGCCAAAAGTTCAACAAAACTCGACACGCTAAAACCACATTCCACAATACTCCCTTAAGCCATTGCTTGATGGTTGAGGAGCAGAGTCCTACATCTCCATCCCGCACATCACTGCTTTTGCTAAGCAGTTGCTGTGGCCTTTTTCAAAATTGTATCTACCAGCGCTGGCGCCAATAAAGGATGAGTGATAAGAAAAATGATGAGACAGTGTTCAGTTTTTGACGTTGGAGGAAAATCCCAAGGATAGAGAAAACCCACGCAATCGGATAAGGACTGAAAACCCAATCCACATGCAAGGCTCCAGTCTGAGGTGGGATTTCAGCCGGGGTCCAAAGAGGTGAAAAAGCAGGGAAAGAAACCACTGAGCCACTCTGATCTTACTTTTGGGATCCCATAACCCAAGCCATCAGCGGAAAACTTTTATAAAGGGTTATTTGTCAACTTTTATAGTACATATGACCAGGATGGTGGAGAAGATTAAAGACTTGTATCTCACCTCTCACCCACTGTGGCCCTGGTTCGATTCCCGGCAAAGGCCATAATTTGAGTGGAGTTATTCGTTGGTTCCCTCCGATGTCATGAGGGGTTTTTTTTCCGGCCCTCCTGTTTTCCTTCATCTTGAAGTCAAACACTTTTGATCTTGGGCTGTGCTCCAAGGTCATATATGGGTCAATGCGGCTAGCTGCCAAAGACCCTCTAGCATGCCTGCATTTCGAACACATTGTAGCCGCGTCCTTCGCATTTCAGCTTCTCAGCTGCAAGTAAGGATGATTAGCCTCCCAAATTACTCTTCTTATTATTAATATTTAATATTTTCATTATTATTAGTAAGAATATTTATTTGCTTTGATCAATACCATTGAAAAATAATGGAAGAATTCATAAGACATGAGGAATCTTTGGTTCATTTCCTGAACTTAATAAATAAAAAATCATAAACTGTTGTTTTATTCTCGAGGTGATGGATAAAGCCAAGGAGAGGCGGCAACAACACGGTAACTCAGATTGGCTGAGTGACGACGAGCAAGGTGTGCCTTCGGTAGACTCCGATGAGAGTGAATCATCCAACACCTCAAGATTCAGGGGGCGCGGTAGAGGGAGAGGTCGTGGAAGAGGTCGAGGGTCGGCTACAAGGGGTAAAGCAAGTGCTAAAGGTCAGGTGTCAAGAGGTGGGACCTTGACAAACTTTGTCAAGAAGGAGAATACTTTTACTGAAGGTAAGCTGTAAGTAAATCAGGCCGGAAAAATCTGGTTGGCATACTGGTTTCTCGTCCCAGCCTTCCACCTATGTGGACCCCGGTTCCAATCCAGCCAATAGACTGAAGTCTTGCATTTGGATTGGGGTTTTCAGTCCCTACCTTTGTGGGCTGTCTCCATTTGGGGTCCCCCCCCCCGACCTGAAACTAAACTTTGTTTTTCTTCATGTTTTTTTCGTACTACATGTATTGAATATGTTGGTACACTCGTTACCTCTATTGCTGTATTGTGTAGATTGTATTTTAAGGGTAATAAGGGACTTCCCCTTTCATCACCGGGAATTCTGTACTACTGGGAGCATTCTGTGGTAGTGATATTCAACGCAGGTTTCCTTTTTCCTTTTTTTTTTCTCTCTAATTGAAGAAAGTGAATGTTGGACATTTTATCATTGCCTGGTGCCCATTTTGCCATTCAGATTAAGGCCGTGTCCGAAACGGCGACTTCGGCTACAGCTACGGCTAGATCGCGCGCGTCTACCTATTCTTCAACACTGGCAGACGCGCTGATCTAGCTGTAGCTGTAGCCGAAGTCACCGTTTCGGACACGGCCTTATCTTCTCTTCATTGTCATAAATGTGATCTTCAACTTCATTGGATGACATATCTATTGTTTTATCATATCTATTGTCGTATAATTATCTGACGCTTGCTTGTTTTCTTCCACAGGTTTTTCTTTCCTTTTAAAAAGGGGACTGTTGTCATGATCACACCCGGCCTGTAGCCATCTGGAATTTTCAACTCAAACCCAACGTTCGCACGCACATTGGCCGTCACATCAATATTGTATTGTGATAAAAGCGGCCAGCGCACGTGCGTGCAGTAACTGGGTCAGAGTTCATTATTACTCCATGTACAGCCAACAGGCCTGCCACGGTCATGACGACAGTCCCCCCTTAACAGTTCAGCCTTAGCGTAAATGTGTAATCTATATCGTTTGTTTTTTTAGTTCGAGTTTAGATGTTCAATATGCATCGGGGATAAAGAATAATGTTTGTGTTATTTACCCATAAGGTATCTGTTCTTTGATGGCAAAGGTCGTGGGTTCAAATCTCACCAGATGCCTGTGGATTTTTATTTTTACAAATACCGATTATACATTGCTTCAATACACATCACTGTGTAGATAAAACACAAACAACATTTATTGATGTTAATTTTTACTTTTTGGTCCAATATTCAAATCAAGTTTTATGTAAGGTTTCAAACCCAAATTGTTTAAAGTAACGATAAGATTGTTTCGTCATTTCTTCTAAAGGGCAGTGTAAAGAATATCTTATAGTTATAGATATAGTTATAAGTGTGTTTCTTATTTGTACAAAATGATTTAGTTTCATCTAGCTGGGTATAGGCTGTGCTTAAATACTGAATCAACTTTGTCCAAATCTTCTTCTTTTTTTTCAATAACTCATTGTGTTTCCTTTTTTTTCTATCCTCCAGCGAAGAAAATGAAAAATCGAGTGACAGATGTGAGTTTGAACTAAGTTTAACTTCCTGAACACTATTCCCAAATCCTCTGAAACCCTATTGAGGGTGATGTCCGACTTTGTAGGATTCGGTATGGCAAGCCACTATAACAATTGCAGTTCAGTGGGCCAGAGATACCAGTCTCATCAGCGTCTAAACATTTGGGTGTTGGGTTACCATAGAGTGGAGTATTTGTTTGGATTTAGTACTATACCCCCCCCAAATAACCCTCTCTTATCCTGGGGCTAGACATACCAATGTTATCGGTGTCAATTGGAGTATTTTGATGGATTTGGAACTTTACCCCCAAACCACACACTCTTAGCATGAAGCCAGGCAAACCAATCTTATTAGAGTCCAGACATTTGGGTGTTACCATAGAGTGGAGTATTTTGATGGATTTGGTACTGTACCCCCCAACCATTCCGTCTTAGCATGATGCCAGGCATACCAATCTTATCAAAACTTGTGTTTTTTGGATTTACCATAGAGTGGAGTATTTTGGTGGGTCTCTACCTAAAAACACTAGGTCTATTAATGAGTGAACTATTGTTTTCATTTCAGAGCGATGACTCGGGTAGTGAAAGTTATTCTTCCCGCTCAACGTCAATGTCAACGTCAACATGGAAAAGGACAAACCAAAGGTAAACAGTATGGTTGCTATTATCTAAGGTTTAAAATATGAAATGTGGGTTTTGGTTTATAGTTCTGGTAATGAAACCAAGGATGCCTCATAAGTGAACTTAATCACTGTAGCTCGCAAGCCTGAGGAAACCTGTTAGCAAGGGTGCTTGCTATGTGAACCACAAACACCGGGGTTAACCCCTACTCTTCCACGATAAGTGTTCTGGGTTCTTTTACATTCACTACCAATCCTAGTACAAGGGACCTACGGCTTAATGTCCCGTCAAAGCACAAACCACTTATGGTAAAGTATCCTGCTTAAGGATACAAGTGCACTAACGGGGACTCGAACCCACACTCTGCTGATCAGAAACACCAGAGCTTGAATCCGGAGCTCTTAACTGCTCGGTGACTATAATTGTGTTCAGCTACAGTAAGTAATAATGGAGCCACTGCAAACGAATAATCATAATTAGCTTGTTATATAAAAATTGTCGAAGCACATCATACTATTCTACCGTACCATTGTCTGCTTAATGGCAGGCACAGAATGGTAGACAAAAGTGACATTGGATTGAGTTTTGTTCAATTTGGACGTCTGCAGACTCATTTTAAAAGTTTGCAATACCCATGGCTACTGTTGTCTCAGTAGCAAGCAGTTTGAATGATCACTTGGTTTAAGACATTTGCTGTACAAGGCAGAAGTCCATTGGTTTGAATCTCCCCAACAAATGATCTAATGATTCCTGTGTTCTCCGACATCTGCTTTAGAAGAGAGAAGCTCATTGGTTTGAATCTTACCAATATCTGCTGTAGAAGGCAGAAGTTCATGGGTTCAAGTCTCACCCCAGAATCCGCTCTAGAAGGCCGAAAGTCATAGGTTCGAATCTCACAACTGATCTAGAAGGCAGACATTAACGTGTTTGAAATTCACCCGACATCTGCTTTAGAAGGTAGAAGTTCATGGGTTTGAGTCTCACTCGACATATGCTCTAGAAGGCAGACGTTCACAGGTTCAAATCTCACCCAAGATGTGGATTCAATTTCCTCACAGGACTTGAAAAGCACAAAGGTAGTCTTACAATGCTACTGGCCTGCCAAGTTGGTAAATACTTTTTGTTAAAGCTTGTTTACATTTGTTTTTGGTTTTTGGTTGATGCAGGAATGCCAAGGAAAATGTTGTTATTTGCATCGATAGTGATTCTGGTGTAAGTACATATCCTATGGTGTTTTAACAGATTTATAAGCAGTTATGTGAAAAGTTGCTTTTGTTTATTGTGGGATTGAGAGGGTAAAGGCCTGTAAAACTAGGGGAAAGGGATTTTTTTTTTTACACAAGGTGGCAGCAGACTTACCAGGTAAATCCATTGTTCTCAAAAATGTGCTCAGAGTTACACAAACGGATCTGCTGCCACCTACAATCCCCGCTTTATCTCGTTGGGCCCCCGCCCTCGGCCGTTCAATTTTGTCTCTCATTGTGCGGTCTGCGCTCCAGCTGTGGTTAACAATATTGAGTGGGGGAATGGGGAGGTATGTTTGTTGTCACGTTGCCCAAGAATTTTGGCCTGGGATTGTAGAATTGATAGTTACCCATCTTTTACTTTGTCATTAAAGGTAGTGTGATAAATTTGCTGGTTTGTTTTTGTTTGTTTTTTGGTTTTTTTTTTTTTCATAATGCTGATTTTTTTGCTAAATTATAACGAAAGGTACGATAAAAGTCACATGTGAAAGTTTCAGCTGAATTCAGTGTCTCCTTGCTGAGAGAACGGCAAAAAACTGTCATGGTATCTTCACAAGAATGTCATCCATCTACGTTTAGCGAGGTGACAGCGGGTACCAACCACATCTTAGGCCGCAGCATTCGTGTACAGACACCGACCCTCAGAATTCTGCGAAACGATTCATGCATTGATCGTTTCTCAGTCTCAAATATTTTTTTGGGGTGAAAAATTATCCAAACCAAATTTTATCAAAGGGAATATTTTTTCAAAATAGTTTATACTATCAACAGTTACAGTGCTTTTCACAGTGTACGTTTTTATGGTCATTAATTTTTTGGGTAATTCACCATTGTATGACCCTACCTTTTAAAGTATTTATAAGATTTTTGTATTTGTTTGACTGTTTAGGACGATGAAGATTTGTTCAGCGTGCCGCCAAGTATTAGGAAATCAGCGGCCAAGAGGGCAAGACAGTACTGAGTCATCATCATACTGAATCTCATCAAAGCAGCTGAAATTTTGTAAGAAATTAGAAGTCGCCCAAGGTAGTAGATAAACAGGACTGTGTCGTCGTGATCATAGTCTGCTTGTGGCTGGACATGGGAACTTGAACTCTCTCTCAGATACCACATGCTGCTCGCTGACCATCACATCTCAAATAAAAGCTTTAAGTGCCCCGTTATCATTATCGCGCGCGCGAGTGCAGTAACAGTGCAGTGAGAGTTCAGTTCTGGTCACAGACTCGCTGTGATCAAGACGACACAGCCCCTCTAACTGAACTACACACGTATGTAGTCTACCGTTTTTTTCTTATATACTATATTGCGGCAATAGAGAAACAGCAGGACAAGTTCTTATCTGAACTTGGCAGTCTCTCTCTGCAGCAGTTGATAAAATTAGCAGAACAAGTTCTTATCATGGCAATTCTACACAGCAAATTGGAGTATATCATCGCATCAGTGCAAAAAACGGATTATCTCAATTTTGCGAAAAACGTATTTCGCACGAAAATGCTCCGTGCTTATACGTCGTAATTCGGTGCCTACTTGTTTTGTGTGTACATCCTGGCTTTTTTAAGGGAGATACTTCATTTTGACAATTTCAAACTCGTGCATAACGTAAGTGCTATTTTAGGAGATGCATTTACATCATTTTCGCACTGACACAATGATATGTCAGCCCTGAAATTTCGTCTTTGAGAGGGCAAGACCTTTATTAATTATGCAAAGGGCACTTCGATTAGAAAATCTTGAAAGTGTACGGGAAATTATTGAAGGGGCACCAAGGCCAAGAGAAAGAGGCCATGGCCTCCATGTAATTCCAGTTCGATATAGGCCATGAAATCAGACGGTCTCTACTGTGTAAATTGTCCCATCCAAAGGATGAAACAAGTTCATTTCAGTCTTGCTGAAGAACACAAGTTCTGCTATCGAGTTCTAAAACTGACACTCTGAACAAAATGCCAGAAGTTTAGTCTGGTGCTCCAGACTTGCTCCGTATGCTTGACCGCTAAACATCATTCAAAAGAAAATGAAGAGACATTTTAAGTTAAAATCAGAAGAGAAGATTTATTTCTTAATCAGACCTTAAAAAGCAAACGAAAACAAAAATAATATCAAGCTTCGATTGAAACGGATTTTGTTCTTACGAACCCTTTGGTCACCAAGAAATTATACCATTCCATATTTTTATTTTTTTTTAACATAATTTTTTTTGTATACCCTTACATTATTTCCAACATCGCTAAGTTCCTGAAGGTGCTAAGCGTATGGATCTCTTGTGCAGCAGAAATGGTTACCAGCCAAAATGCCATGTAATGCACAATGGTGGTAACTGGTATTCTGTACTATGCTGCGCAGCTTACTTTAACAGCTTAGGAAACTGGGCCTCATTCGGCATAATGACAAAAAACATTACAGAATGGTAGAGGGCTATGGTTGTAAAAAAAAAATGATTTGTAAATGCTGCATGGTTTCTACAAAATTTGACAATATTTTTGTTTACAAAAGAAGATGAAAATGTTAAATAACGTTTTAAAATGCATGCATTTAAAGAACAATAGGAAAACACAATTTCAAAAATGATAGGAAAGCAATTTGGTTTGGAACGTAAAACTGGTACATGTATTAACTTTCCACCACTTTTACTTCATGGTGCCCTCTACGTTGAAATTAGACTGAAGTTTTGTTTCTTCTAATCACCTGGTAAGGTGTGTTTTGTTTTTTTGTTTTTTGCTTAAAGTAACATTTCACAGCATTGAGTAAGATTACCGGTAACTTTTATTAATCAAACAAAAGTAAAAATATTCATCAGGCACTTGATATTCTAAAGACAAAAATATTTCATGGGAAATATAAGGTTATTCCATCATGAGTAAGTAAGGCTCGCCTACGCTCGAGCCGATTTACCCAAAGTCATCAACAACGAAAAAGGGTTACCATTTTCCAGCAGTAGTCTTAATCAAGTCACCTGGTACCTTGACACATTTTATCACTTTGACTGCTTAAACAAAAATAAGCAGGATACCAGTCACATATTGTAGACATGACTATGCATTTTGACCGGTAACCGTATTATAATATGCTTAGCTTTTTTTTTTTTTTTTTTACCGAAACAAAAATAGGGCCCTAGGTGTATGGCATGCAGCCGGTCTATAAACAGGTTGCAAGTGGAAATGTCTTCAAAAAAGTGTTTGGGCCATATTCCTCTCTTTGTCAGCATCCTATATAGGACTAACAAGATGGAGATGAATGTACATAAGAATTATGACGAAATAGGAAAAATACAAATGTTATCTTAATAGAATGCATTCAAAATGCTTCCTTTTGCTCAGCTATAGCTATACATGATTCACAATCAGCAGAATGTAAAGTAGATTTGACCAAAGCAAAAATACATTTAGTTTGAAAAGATAAAATGTGGCAGTATAACCTTTGGTGAATCCACCTTAAAGAAATTTTAGCAGCTCAGAAACTGCTAACCAGTATTTGATGGTAAACAATTCACAGCGAAACGTTATAACATTGCTTATTAGCCTGTAAACCCGCATCCGATATTAAGCGATAGACCGTATGCATATGACGTCATTTGTGTAGGGCGCCCTCGCCTCAATGTCAAAGAGAGGTTGTTGATTAGCCAATCCGGTGCGCCGCACGTACACAGATGAGCTCCTAGTGTGTCATCGTCAGTACATGTATCTCTAAAGACCGTCATTCAAGGCAATTTTTACCGGCAGTTTGGAGGCAACCAACTGCACTGTAAGCACAAAGAAAACTTCGGCAGCACAAGAGACATTCTTCTAGCTATACCTCATTGTCCATAAGGTTACAACGAGACAAATTCAAATGTGAATGAATTTTCTTCTCGGAGATTGCCTGGAACTAGTTGCCTGTAAATTACCTCGTTGTGACATGGCCTTAAGATGGCGGTTTGGTGACGTCAATGCATAATAAGAGCTATATTTATCCAAACTAAGCGATTTAATTGTGAACTTAACGCTTCTATGAATTAGACCCCTTGTACTTGACGTCACAAACTCTAACAGCGCCCTCACTGAGGTTAAAGGAAGACCTATCATTGGCTGAGAGTTGTGCGTGGCGCGTACGCGCTTGCACGTTTCCATTGTTTGACCTCAACGGTGCCGGCCTATGTAAGGGGTCTATTAGATTTTGGATGCCCAGATCGCTCTCGAGCACTGCTGTCGAGACTTTTCAAAACCATCGCTTCTGGCTTCGGCTTATGGTGTTTTTTCCGCCATTTTAATGCTCAGGGCAAAGCAACGCACAGTTTAAAATGGCTGCTGAAGCCATTGTTATTGTCAAGGCCAAAGCTCTTAGATCTAAAACTACATACATATTTGTTATGTTTCAGTTAAATAGATGAATAATAATGAGACTTCCATAGTACGGAGTATTTAACACATTTCAATGACTTTACCTGTCCTGCCAAAAAGCCTGTAATCATTTTATATAGGAATTTTTGATAAAAATTTTAAAATAGTATTCCATTATTATTGCTTGCCATACTCGTTTGTTTTTGTTACATACAGAAACAGTATAAAAATCTAACTTTGTGATAAACACTTGATCGTTTCCACAGTGCCTCAGTTGTTGTTTTCATTGGTAGCCATCTTTTTCTAAGCAGTTGCTTGCTTTACACATTAACTTGACAAATGAAATAGGCCCAACATGTCAAAATACTATCCTGTGATATCGGGAGGGTGCTTTTTGATGACGCAACTATGACGTAATCTAGAGACATTCATGCGCATTTACAAAACTTTTTAAGTTGTTGCCAACTGTTACAGACGTGGCATTCGCATTTGAAATATTACTGTTTTGGTAATAAAACCGAACGATTGTTCTTGAGCCAAAGCTTGAACACTTTAGGTTAGATTTCTTGGTTTGCGTATTGATGCATATCACTTTGAGCTGCTACATTAAAAGTGGAAGTGAAATATCAATTTCAATTTTGTGATGTACTCTTTCCAATAGATAGAGTCCTCATGTGAGTGGGGGAAAAAATACAAGTCTTCAACCTCAGGTTAAAATGGTGTAAATTTACATCTATTGGATACCCTTCCTCTGCACAGTTTTTCAACAGCCAAAACATCCGATGACATTCTGAGAAAAATAGGTCTGTGAATTTTTGTACGGGGGTGTTCTGGTTCATTTCTGATTTTGTTTCTTAGAGGGAAATTTGAAGTATGACGTCATTGGATTTTAACAACTTAAGGGTCTTTACATTCCAAGGAGGAATTTGACATTAGTCCAAATGTCAAACTCACGGTTGTTTTGATTGGAAAATGAGTACATCGCAAAATATAATTTGACATTTCCTTTACTCTCTGCAGGGCTGCTTCTGATAAAGTATTTTTCTAATAAAGCAAGGACGCTAGAAGTAAAAGCGTGCAACCTCAAGAGAAATAAGGTGGCCAAGCCAGCCCACACTAGTGTCTTTTTTACATCTGGTTGCAGTGAGGCAAATTATGGTGTCCTGCCCAGCAGAGTACTGTTACACTTTTGAAACGGTGAATGTTTATTATTCATAAATGTATATACATATATAGATATGAAAGTAAATGTACGAGATTCAAGTTTAAATCGGATATGCTTTCAGAAATATTTGAAACGAATGCCTTTATAATTATTATGCTGTGTGTATATTCATAATTTTGTTTTCTGTTATTAAGCTTTCTACTCCGTAAAACGTTCCGGAACTCCTTTTCACTGCAGAATATTTTGCGTTCACTTTGCCAGAGAGACTCATATCTTATGTAAGTAAATAAGGAAAGTGGACGATGACACAACGTACATGAAATCACACTGCATGAGTTAAGGCGGTTCTGAAAAAAAAAACTGGTGGTGTAACAACTCAACGTTTCGATCAATATGTTCCGATCTCTTGAAGACAATCTTAGCATAATGATCGAAACGTCTAGTTGTTACACAACCGGTTATTTTATTTCAGAACCACCACAACGCAAGGACCGATTTTAAGTATTGTATCTCAACAAAGCATAGTTTCAAATCTTAATTATATAGCAATACTTAAATTTTACTTATTTGTTTAATATTTGGGGGAGATTAGATCACGGGAAATTTGTTTAAAGTTAATTTGTGCTTATAATGCGAATTTGTATCTGTTTTGCGAGCAGATTAAAAGAAAATGCCAAACTGCGGTATAGTAATCGAGAAGAAAACATCATTACATAAAATTCCAGATTTGAAAAACTGTTGATAATAAATTATGGTTTCAGGAATGGTAATCACTATTGAGAACCACTGTAAGCCTGGTCCAAAACAACTGACACACGATGCGAATACAAAAGTAGAAACCAACATGAATTTAAACCTTATAAGTGCCAAGCTAGACAACGAGGATGTTTTTACAACTAAGCATGAAAACGCGCCGTGCAAAGAAAAAAATATATACACAGACATTAAGAAACGAGTAGTACTGACATTAATTGTAAACAAGAACATTTTAAAAACTTGTAAAAAATAACTTTATCTGAATAAATTACTTTCTTTTTTATTATATATGTACACAGGTTCCATCTTTACTTTGTACGTTTCGAATCCAATAGGGTTTGTGTTGTCCGTCGCAGACAGAGTCCAGTAAACATTGGTTTCAATTTGTATCAACTTGAGCCACGTGACAAGATCATGTGACAAACTGGTGGCCAATCAAACGTAGGATATTTGCGATGTTCGTTGGTGGAAATATGTGCAACTACTGACCTTCGCTCAAAGTAGCTTTACAAAAAAAACAATAACGGATGTAAACTAAAATGGAAAAATCGATCTACAATGGTGCCAGGAAATAATTGGTGCTTTTTTCCATCTTCAGATTAGTGCAAACACTGACACCTCAGTCGCTACGGTCTCCTCGGGTATAATAGGCTGCAGGTCAAAGGTCACTGAACGTGCAGTTCGTTTAATAGCCGATGTTGCTTCTTTCGATGACGACGCCTTGTCGGAGGACCCCGTACGCGGCTTCGTTTGTTTAGATGATACTGCTCCGTTCGATGATGGTGGGTCCAGGGTTATGGAACGCAGCGTTCGTGATGGTGGGTCCAGGGACATGGAACGCAGCGTTCGTTTAGCCGATGTTACTTCGTTGGGCGATATATTGTAAGCCCCCGAACGCGGTGTTCGTTTAGCGGCTGTTGCTGCTTTCGATGATGGGTTCGCAGTGACAGAACTCTGCGTTCCTTTAGTCGATTTTGCTTCAGTTGATTTAATAGGTATTCTCGAACGCTGCGTCTGTTTGGTCATTGCTGCTCCTTTTGAGGTGGGAACCGAACGCGGCGTTCTCTTGGCAGGCGTTCCTTCGGCCACTAATTCGTCAAAATGCCCCGTTCGTTTAGTTGATTCTGCATCATCAAGTGAAACGTCCAAAGAAACCGACCGCAGCGTTTTGGGAGTTGGGGATGGTGCTTCTGGCGTTTTCGAAACTTCGTCATCTTTGGAAGCGGGCGATGAGGTGTCAGGTGGTCGTCATCTGGGGTTGTCTTGGTTACGTTTGGCTGGCTGATCACTCTGATTCTTTCGCAAGGGGAACACCTTCAGCTTAGTCTGTGAGAGGAACAAAATACTTGTGTCAGAGCTACATAAAAAAAAATGTATTCAAAAGAATGTGGATCTGCTAAACAGGGTCTGTGATATGCTGAAATCACTAATAAGCAATTTTTTGAAAAATGAACGAATTGAGAATGTACTAAAACCAGGGCCTATAACAAAAGAGGGTACCAGTTGGGTGAAGGTCCCCAGTTGGGTGAAGGTCCCCACTTGGAGAATGTCTACAAAACCAATGGGAGCTTTTGCCAAAAAGTAAAACACAAGAGAGGGACAATGGGAGGTCCTCGATTGGAGGTGTTTTAATACTTGTACGTGTGTTTTTAAATTCACTACCTTATGGAGACCGAGAAAAAAGAGGGACAACAAAAAGTTTCCATGTAGGGGAATTCTAAAGACTTGGGTGCTCCACAACGAATGTTGTGTACAAAGTATGATTGGTAGATGGTAATTACAGGGGGGAGAACAAAAGATGTCTCCACAGGGATGCAAACAGTAGATTGGATGTTTAGGTTGTGTAATTTTCAGTGTCACTTCGTAAATCATAAAAAGCTTATCAAGAATCCAAAAACGGGACCAAACCTTCAGCATAAACGAAGACGTCAGCGAAGAACTCGTCAGTCCAGTCGGTTCATTCAGTTCCTTCCCTCTCGCCAGCACATCGTCAGGCTCCAGCCCGCCGTTATTGACCCCGCTGCAGCCGGCCACCGCTCCGTTGCCGGTCACCGTGGCGATGCTGTCCATGTCCCGCATGATCGAGCTCGCCTCGCGGAACTGACTGATCTGGCTGATTTCGTCTCTCCAGCCCGGACGCGGCGAGTCCTGCACGGCGGAGCTCTTCTTATGCTGCCAGCAGCAAGGTCCGAAATGTTTTTCGTACTCCTCCACAACCTTCAGATTCACACGTGGGGATAAGTCGAAGCAAAAGTACAGCTTGGTTATTTAAGACATCGTAAAAGACTAGGGAGGAGAAACATTGGGGATCGGGGTGTATTTCCCTGTGACTCGACCGTAGGCTAATTGGAAAGGAAATACTTGTATTTTTGAAGAAAGATTCATAAACTGGATTTAAAACATACGAGATTATTATCGCTTACCTCAGAGCTTCCTATCCCATAAAACAGAAAGACGAAGACGCCCTGTAGGTTGTACAAGGAATAATATTATATTAGAAAAATAACAATCTTAAACCTTGAAGGTAATGCGATTAGTTAAGTTCGGTGATTCAGTCAATAGACCCACTACTGATGACGTCACGGCTTAAGTGCCGAAACTGGGGTCAGCATTCCCAACAGTTGTGCAGAGACACCATGGTTTTCCTTTGCAAAGTGGTAAACAAGTTGTGACATCATCAGCAATATGGTCTATTTCTCGGACTCAACTAAAGAAACAACCTACCATGATAAAAACTGACAGTGCCCAAAGAACGTCGAAGACGGTGTACTCGAAGTCGATGGAGAGTGACGTGAAGACCCACTCTATTATCTCTAAAGGTATGATTATCAGGCATGCGCGGATGTTGGGTCTGGAATAGGGAACCAAAAGATCGGGTTTTTTAAGAAATGCAAATCGGGACAAAATTTTGGTTCTCAAGATGAAAGTTGGTGTAAAGATTGCGAAAGTTTTTGTGAATTTCTCTCTGTACTATGAGAACTTTGGTCTAGATAAACAGAGAAAATCCAAGTATATTAGGTTGGGACCTTACTAAACGAACAAGGCAGTATTTCAATTGGAATTATTGCTCGAGACAATAATTTGTCATGTCAAGTTATAATAAGGCCTTCTCAAAAAGTTAAAAAGCTTGTTTTTTATTATTTGTAATTTTATTAAGTTAATTAGTAAACAACTTGATTAAATCAATCGCAGACTTTGTTTGTATCATACTTTTACACTAAGAACCTGTTTTGTTGTAACTACAAAACTCTCGGGAAGAAATACATGTTAAGTTTTTGACATTCAACACTTAAATGAAGAAGGAAAAATAATGACCACACGCACATACTTACAAGATTACATTCATTTGAGCAAGGCACTTTCTGTCAGTTTTCTTTATACGGTAAATACAGTAGAAGGCATAGAATAAGCATATAAAATTTGTCTGCAAAATAAGAAGACAATAATATAATTATAAATATATATATATATATATTTTTAAGTTAACAAAAACCATCAAAACGGTTGCTCTGTGAAGGATCTTAGTGAAAACATTTAAAAACTTAAAATAATATATTAAGTTATTGAAGAAGTGTTGCTTTATTTTACGATTTTCAACGACCTACACCCAATTTCAAACAGGCAATGTAATAATGTATGCACAGATGTATATACTTGTAATGGTAATACCATAAGAGTGGGGACAGTAGAACAAAGGAATACAAAAGGGACAAAGCTGTCCTCGCATTGGAATCCTTTGTATTTTTGTGTCCTCACATTTTTTCGTGTGCTTAGTCTATGGAGAGTGTTAAGTTAGAGGGACAAAGGAAAGTCCTCACATAGATAGCAATAAATTGATGGTTGTACATGTATGTGCCCGTATACACACGCCAACGGGGTACTTTTAACAATGGAACAATGCTACCCCACAATGTTTCTTTTGTTTTAGTGGTACCCCGGGGAAAATTTCTTCGGGAAAGAGAAAAATAGAACAACAATAGCAGGACCCCACAAACCAGATCGGTAAGATAAGTATTGTTGTAACAAAATATATATTGTGCAAAAATGATTTCGAAAATTACTTACGATTCCAATCAAGGCTATTGGAACGATGAGGGCGTATACGATTCCGTTACTCAGAGGAATGGCACAGCTGCAAAAATACATTATGCATGAATGCATCATAAATAATTGTTATAGTCTCTTGAATAATTCATAAGTCGGATGCATTAATAAGGTGAGCGAGCCATGGTTGTGCGTATGATACTAAAGAACTACAGGCCTATGTTGGGAATGTTCATTATTTAAACACTCATCAGTGAGAGTTTTATAATAAACCAGGTGTTTCTACGAAACCGCTTTGCACGTGGCCGAACATGGCACAGCTGCAAAAATACATTATGCATGAATGCATCATAAATAATTGAAGTAGTCTCTTGAATAATTCATAAGTCGGATGCATTAATAAGGTGAGCGAGCCATGGTTGTGCGTATGATACTAAAGAACTACAGGCCTATGTTGGGAATGTTCATTATTTAAACACTCATCAGTGAGAGTTTTATAATAAACCAGGTGTTTCTACGAAACCGCTTTGCACATGGCCGAACATGTTCCACGTGCAATCAATATTCATATAATCTTATTATAAATATTCATACACGTGGTTCTTCTTTAATTCCTTGACAAATCCGTTCTGATCCCGTTTCCATACAAATCTCAGTCATTTTAATAGCTCCTTTGCTGCGTCCGTATCTCAGCTTTTCGTAAGTTCTAAAAGCACACTTTTAACTCTTTTGTATAATGTAGTTTAAATCCATGTACTTTGCATAAATTCACAGGGTACTTCGAAAAATGGGCAAATAAAATTTAAAAAACATGAATATTTCACTGACTGGTTTCCTCTGCCATAGGGTTCGATGTCGAGGCCGGCCATGCTTGCCACGACGAACAACGGCGTGATCCACCCCAAGGCACAGAACTGAGCCACCGTACCCGTCTCCACTGTTTTATAGGTTACCTGGATACAAAATATACACAAAGATGGTCTTTAAATTATAAAAAGAACAAAATACTTGTGATGTCCCAACGCCCCCCCCCCCGTCCTGAAAAAAAGATAAACACATTAAATGTAAAAATAATAAACACACAAGTGAAATTTAAATAAACAGAAACGCAAAAAAAAAAAACAAGCAAAAGGAATTTGGTTAAATTTTGTGTGTGATAAAAGTGGACTCAAGCTTTACCTTCAGAACCAGTTGCACCGATTGTGCCAACATCCAGAAGGAGTAAGACAACTGAAAGTAATAGAGAAGTAAGGCTACGGCACGGCAGGCATCCTGGTAGGAAATAAACACACCAGAAGAAAAACAAATCACCATAAAACACATGCCAGTTTTAAAGCCGACATAAATCAGAACTGAAATTTGCAATTTGTGTTCCTTTGCTCACAAAACTGTACTGTTTCACGAGTAAACAAGTTTTACATAACCAGTGGCGTAACATGGGGGAAGAGGCGGGAGTCTTACCCCCTCTACCCAACCACCGCTCGGACCTCTTGCCTCCCCTCCCGACACATACACTCTAATGTTTACATCCCAGTAGAGACATATTGTTGTCTTTCTCAACAGTCCTTCTGCACACACGCAGCTCTAGTTTGCAATCAATGTGTGGACATTCCTTAGTTTTGTACACTGAAATTTCAATTACACCGTAACATTCTCTAAAAAAAACACTGTGTGGACGTCTGTAACCCCACATAGTGTTTCAAGTCCTTACATTGTGCGGTTTTCTTCTGTTTTCAGGTCCACACTTCATATGTAGCATTTAAACAAATTTCATTGTGAAGCACCACAGTCGTTAGAATTCCCCCCGCCCCCCCCCTGAAAATTTGGTCTAATTACGCCACTGAGCACAACTTCACTCTGTTTTTGTTTATAAAAACATATGATGCAATGATAGCTTTGGTTAAATTATATGTTCAACTTTAGGTTGCTTTTTTCTATGATTTGAACGAAAACTGTAGCAATTTTTCTGTGGATCTCATTGAGGGCATATTGAGTTATTAAATCCCTGTAATGTGATTGGTCAGTAAAAAAAAAAACCAAACTGGCTGTATTGTCCTCACCTTGTTTTCTATTGCGTAGAGTCCAGCCACTAGCGTCAGGTGACCGGTAAAAAGGGTTGCTAGGAAACAAAGCACTAATGAGGCACGATCAGAATCAAAGTTTCTGTGGAAAATATAAAAAGAGGACAAACTCAGAGAATAAAGTAGGACGGTGATCGTTTTCCAGACTCAGCCATTTTTATCCCACTGTGTAATGCTAAGTTGCGAGTGTTAGCCGATGCTTCTGGTCCAGTCATGAATGTGAGGCGCTAACTTATTATCACTTTTAAGAATGCATGTAAGGATACTTACCTATTTGCATAGAGTACAAGGCAAAAGGTCGCTGCTATGATGACCAGATAAAAAACAATGGATACCAGTATGCCATTCGGTAGTATCCCTCTAGTGTTGTACTGTAAATCAAGAGTGAAAAAATAAAACCACAACATGTAAGACAGTTCTTATTTAATAATGCCACTGTTGTTATCTGTAGTCAAATCTGCTACACAGTTTATCCCATATTACCGGGACCAACCTCCTCTCAAAGCACCACGGCGGGATTCTGCGCTACGACCTAATTCTGTGGTGGGCAGAAACTCCACGAAGAAGGGCCAAGGGCCCAATGACATAGAGACGCTTAAAATGCATCAAGTGACCTCTGGTGGAGACCACGAGGTATGATCTTAGCTCTGTCAGTCCATTAGAACAGAAGGGGTTATAAGTCGAAGAGTCCAATAACAGTAAAACATTACGAAACAATAGTAGTATGCCAGTCCATAATGAGTCTCCAGGGCCATTAGCACACTATTATTTATTTGACCCTGACCGATGAAATAACTTGCGAGACGTAGTCTATACTCAATGTCAAAGCAGCGTTCAACAGAGGGCGCTGTAGATCTGGGGGTCAATAACACGTTATTATATTGACCGGTGATAACATTGGGTATGATTAATTACATTGCCTGTCAGTCCTTCATGCCGGTTCGGTGATCTGTCACCGCTAATGACACAACACTTGCATACTGGAGTAGGTGTTGCCTGAATGAATTAAGCCAGTAATATATACAAGACGCAGTCGTCACTGATTACTAATGCTGCAGTAAATTTACTTATGCATAATGGGTTATCAGTGATTATTGAGATACTATGCTGACAGCTTGGAGTAATCACTACCTGGATTATAAGCTTTTGGTATTAAAGTTTGATTTGAAAGCTATATAAGATTGGACAGAATTGGGCTGTTACCTTAAAGACTAACAAAAAAAATATAATATCTGACCCGCTCTTAGGGTCTGTGACCCGCTCTAAGGGAAACGGGATTCTCAATATTACAGTTGTGAAAATGTCAGTATTTTAACAACAGAAATAAATTTGAGATTTTGTATTGTTTTATTTATTTATTATTATTATATTGTTTTTGAGCAACATATAAAGCATGCTAGATTCTGATGGGAAAAGAAATACAAAATAAAACAAACAACAAAAACAGCAACAGCAACAACAGCAACAACAACAACCAAAACGACCCCAACGATGACAACAGTAATAACAATATTATTAACAACAACAACGATGACTACGAGGACTACGACGATGATGATGATGATGACGACAACGACGACGACGACGACGACAACAACAACAACAACAACAACAACAATAATAACAACAACAACAACAACAACAACAACAACAACAACAACAGCAGCAGCAGCAGCAGCAGCAGAAGCAACAGCAACAACACAAACAAGAACAAGAACAACAACATGTTCCTTTAAGTTGGTCTGTATGTATTATCAAAATGCCAGGTAAAGACACAAGACAAATAACCCAGTGGCATGATCAATTCCTTGCAGACCTGAACTTTAAACATTGGTTATTGGGCATCTGGGACGCTGTAGCCCCTGCACATTAATCATAACATAGACTGGAAAGGATAATGAGAACACGCCACTAACGCATGCTGAATTCTCAAAGGTATTATACAGGATTGGTGAAGCTGACAAAAATAGTCGCAGTGTTCATGTTTTGTGTTATCAACCGAGCACATGAAATAACAAACCTTGAGCTTAATCCGTTATGTGGGTCAGGAGAATATAGTGAAAAACCAAGCAGAATTGCGAGATTATACGTAAACACATTGTCCAGGGTTGTAACAACCGAAACCAACTGTTTGTTTATGTTTTATTGTTGTATTGTCACATTCACCACCATCCTCCCCCCCCCTTCAAATAATTCCCATCCATTCCAATTAAGACACGGGAGACAGTTTAAAAGGAAGCGTACCTAACCCTTCATCTTTAAATATCTTTCCATTGGAGTGTATGCTGTCAGTGAGGTGCATTACTAATCAGGCATGAAATTGAACACCGGATATCTCGTGGGAAATTGTCGCATTGCTTCGTATCATCGTGCCACACGATGCAAGCCCACACAACGGGCACAAACAAAAATTGTTCCAACTTTTTTGGCGCTCCCTTGTGACGATGTCTATATATATATATACAGTGAATGCTATCACCTTGAGAAACTCATTGTTTGCCGATTACAATTCCTTCCCCTTCTTCGATGATTGTTCGTGCAAAATCAAACTGTGTTTTGAGCTGTTTATGTTATGATACCGTGATTATTAGTTTCCTCATTTCTATACGGGCATGTGAGGTTATTTATTTTAAGTTTGAGCAACCTTGCAGTTATTACTTAACATTTTCTATTGATATGTATTGCATTCTGCCAACACAGCAAACTGACTCTCTAATTAAAGGTGTAATTTTGGGTTTCTTATATATCTAAATGAAACAAGTTCTCAAGTTCGCCCTCTGTTGGTGACCTTTCAAAGATCTAAATGCACCTGTAAAAATAGGGTCACACTTTGATGATGACTCCGTGATGACTTTGCGTAATTTTTATCCGAAAGCTTTTTTGTTCTAAAGACGGTTATGGTAGTAAGCATAAGCATCTTGCGAAATTATTTCATCGGTAGTGCCCAGCTGATAACATATCAGTAAAAGTATGTAGAGAAATTTGAATCTCCAAACACCGCCCGCAGACTACTTTTAGGAACGTATTAGCGGTGTCCGTTTGAACGCTGCCCCGGCCAGTTGGTAGCAGCTGTCACATCGCCAAATGGCCATCAAAGATCTGGCACTTTTCGTGCTATAAAATGTTGTAATGTTATTCGAATAGCTTTTAGGTGAAGAATTTGCTGATTAGTTGCTATCATATTGAAGCTATAAGACTAAATTTATTTAAGAAACTCATCAATGAAAAATGGCGATTAACAACACATTAAACAATGAATCAAACTCAGTGAATGAAAACAAACTTCAAAGAAAAAAGAATAATATCAATGAGCAAATAAATTATTGTAATTGCTTTTTTGTTTTTTTTCTAACGAAGGATCTTTTATAATATTGCGAAACATAACTTCAAATTTAACTTATGCCCTTTCCACCCTAATCTACAAGCTCTTCAGTATTCAAATTGAACAAACCTCCCATCAGCTTTTGTTTTTGTTTTTAAGCGATCGTGTTCAACACCGAACATTTTATCCTCTTCACCGTTCCAATTTGCATTTCATAAAGAAATAAATCACTATTGATTTTTCTGTTGTCAAAGATAAAGCCTTCCTGGGAAAAAAAGAAACTTGTTTTCCCTGGTAGCTTATTATCCGATGTTAAGTCTACCCCGGTGAACCGAAGATAGACAGAGTATTCCTCGCTTATTAGATAAAAAAAAAAATAAATAAATAAAAAAAACATCACTTCTCAAAGCCAATCCAGTGGGTAGATGTCTTATTGTTTTTCGTCTGTACAAGATTTATGGGTCTCGGGCGATCATCTCTGCAACAAACCTGCCAAGGGTTGACGGTGGCGTAAACAGACACATTCATTTTGGAGAGGCACGTTGGGGTATAGAATTAATAGGGGTATTTAATGTACCGAACCATTCGTTTTTGCGTGTTGTTTGATTTCATTTGGGGGGGGGGGGGGGTGCAAGAGGGGAGGCAAGACTTCTCTATAAATAAATATTTAGATACTTGTATAATGGCTAAAGGCAGGTTTAACCTTTTCTAATTACTCTACAAGTTAGTGACCATGAAACTTTGTTTGGTAAAGAGCATTGGAGAGCTGTTGATATTATAAAATTTGGTTAGAAACGTCACCCTTTTGACGTAGTGTAGTTTTTAAGCGAAAGAGGTTATTTTTCACCCAAGAATTTTGAATTTGAGAAAGGCTATACTATGTAGAAAGGGTGTTTTCTCTTTCATTATCTTCTTCCAACTTCGCTCGATGACCAATTGAGCCCAAATGTTCACAGGTTTGTTATTGCATGCATATGCTGGCATGCATACGCCATTTCGTGATACTTGTCTTTGCCAATTACCAAACGTAATGTTATAGTAATTTCATAATGCTGCTGAAAGAAAAATCATACCATTCGCACCCATTGAAATCATGAAACAGTTTTAAAATTGTGTTTTAACAACAACAACAAAACATTTAGGGCGTAGCTTAATGTTGTTTAAAGAGATAAGACATTTTTAACTCGTTTTTCTGTATAGTGTAATAGTAATTTCATTATGCTGCTTAAATAAAAAATAATATCATTCGCACCTATTGAAATCATGAAACAGTTTTAAAATGTTGTTTTAACAACAATAACAAAACATTAAGGGCGTAGCTTAATGTTGTTTATAGAGATAAGACATTTTTTAACTCGTTTTTCTGTGGAGAAATTCAAGGATTTTTTTGTGGTTTAAGTGGAATCTTCTCAGGAGTATTCATGAGAAGAACGTGACTTTCCCCTCCATCATGTTTTATTTTGCCCGAGCCTAATCCGTAAATCCTATCATAAAGTCGCGGTAAAATCGCCATTCAATGTCATTTGGAAGCATACGCACGTACAACAAACCTTTGCCAATCAGTTTGTTTTGATAAAGCTTGTGTATGGCATTTCCAGCGTTTCCATGGTAACATCCAAACGATCGCTAGACAATAATATCATAACACGTGGTCAATGGAAATGACGAAATAACTTGTATAGGAGTTCAAGGACAGGAGGACGACGGAGTTTAATTATGTCGATATTCAGTACAGCCATCAAAGTGTTTTTACTTTGTTTTTCTGTTTCTGTTTTCTTTGTTCATGTATTTATCACGGGAAGTATTGTAATTGGACGATAACACCACGAATTTATCGAATTATTAACAGGTGATGAAACTATAATTTGATTAGAAACGGCCCGCCATAAATTTGTGCGTAATAAGTTAACAATAATATTGTTTACTCGATTTAAAGCTTGTTCATGCACTTATCTGTCTGAGAAGCATTTCGTCTAGCTAACCTTTTAACAACCGTTTTAAAATTTCTTCTCGCTTATTTACTTGTTTATTTATTTTTATATTTTATTATTATTGTTATTATTACTATTTATTGTTTAATTAACAATTTATTTGTTTGTTTATTTCTTTCTTTATTTAATTTGTTAAATATTTTTTATTATTATGTTTTTTTTTATTATATTGTATGTATATATTTATATAAATGTGTTTTTTTTTTTTTGGGGGGGTGCCTGAAAAGGCAATTTAAATAACTTTCATCTAAACATCTTTAGATCGTTAGTTTTTTTATATTTTTATATCATGACCAGGAGGCTTGTAGACAATGCATCTTTGTATGATATATTCTGTTTTCCTTTTCTTTATCTATTTGTTTACTTTTTTTGTACTTCCCTGGACGACTCCAGGCCAAGATGTTTTTGTTGTCCAAAGATTCAGATAAAATTGTTTTTATAATAAATAAACAAGTATCGTTTAACTGTTAGAATTTGTCTAATTAATATTAACGGTCTTACCTTCCCAATAACAGCAAATGTAGTCAGGTGCTTGCATTTGCACGTGACTGTCTTGTCCACGGTGTTGAAAATGGGTCTCTCGCATAGTTTAAGGTCCTTCTTCCACACACTAATAAAACAGAGAGTAATTAACACTGCAATCAAACTTTTTTTTAAATTTTTTTTTAAAGGTTTTCTTGTGATTTCTTTTTCTCGAAATTGTTACACTGAGAGTGACAATGGATTAGTTGAGGGTTTTTGTTTCTACGATTTCCATACAAGAGTTCCTTATTGGATTGCTAATTTATTAGTAAAAGAAAAACTATGACAAGACGAGCAGGTGGAATTCAGTGTTACACAAAACTCCTAATCGAAACACAATGCACTTTCAATGCCTAGATAGAACGGTTCAGTAACAACAGAGTGAAGAATAATACGGCAATAACTTACAACTAACTGACGAATAAATTAACCATGCAGTGACGAGGGCCGCTGTCAGAAAATGCTGACATATTTTAATATGTCCATACATTGTCTTAGTCGTACACTGGTTAGCTCATATGCCATGATACAATACGCTGGACCATGCCACACGTCATAGAGAGGGTGTCAATCAACATGGGTCGGTGGTTGGTTATCAGGGCGCAAGACAAAACTCTGCCAATATCCTTTTTTTTTTACAAAATTACTTGTCACTTGTCAATGATTGATCAATCCAAATTATAAATCTTAATTAATTAAGCAAACAAATGAGCTTACATTAACCCGGGCAATATGCTTGGATGTGTAGACAACACATTTAGAAAACAGTCGTTGAGTAAAATGGAAAAAAGTTTGTCAGCGTGATTGTGCTGACAACGTACCACGGGGGCGTTGCAACCAAACACGTCCCTCTCTGAAGAGTTTTAAGGTGTGTTTTTGGTGACGTGTTTACACGTGGCTGTCTGTTATTGGTTGGTGTTGCTGTCGTTGTAAATTACGCCCAAACCAGGGTGGTCATTATTGTGAACTCTTACCTGGTTGTATCGTTGTACATCAGGTAGGAACAGGTGGAATTGGGGAAAACATTTTCATTGGGCATTTGTATCTCCACAAAATCCTTGAAAGGCAACGTGGGTTGTGGGTAAATGTTACCAGACACAAAATTCGACGTGAAGTTAAAGGCGTCCACTAGGATCCTGCAAGTAAAGAAAGTTGAGATCTTCATTTAAAAAGGCAGGGTATATCTTTGCTCATTTTCCAAGATGTAATGACCACAAAAGCTTACTTGGTTAATGAGCAGAGCTGTTGATATTCTAAAACATTGTTATAAAGAGGTAAATTTTCACCCCACAATTTGACGTAAGGAGCCTTTCTCAGGCATCTGGAAGAACACAATTTTGTGCAACAATTGTGTGTTGTTTTTTTTCTTTCAATGTTTTCTTGCAACTTCGCTGACCAATTGAGACCACATTTTCACAGGTTTGTTATTTTATGCATAGTTGGGACACACCAGGTGAGGATACTGGTCTTTGGTCTTTTGGCAATTACCAAAAGTAACCCTGCATTTCGGGTTAAGTATTAAGAATGAGTGTCATGTTTCCCTGACTTATTACTACAATCACATGATAATTATAAGAGTACTGATCATCGGAATCGATATGCAATTTCCGTGAGCATTAATACATATTATTTATGTATTTTACGTATTTATCATTTGTATCATTATTTTCTGTTGTGATGCAAATGGAGGGGTGATGTTGCCAGAACTAGTAAAAAAAAAATGTTTAAAGCAAAACTAAACAGATTTTTACGACCGCCTTATGCTATTTATTTATTTATTTATTTATTTTGTATGTGTTGTTCAAGTGGTAAGTCGGGTGGATAATCAAAATGCATCAGTTATGCGACCTTCACCTTTGACGAAGATGATTGCTGCGTCACTATATTTTTTTTAACTATTCTTTCATTTTTCCTATCTTTTTTTTTCGTGCATGTTAGCGCATCGACTACGGCAATTTTTTTTTTTAGTAAAGCTGTGAAGCAGAAAATGGTGCTTGGCGAATTGTCCCGCTGAACAAAAAATTAAAAGGGAACCAGTCACAAGTAATATCCTTTACTCGGTTTAATTGGCTGGTAACCTGTTTCTGTGAAGCAAAAGTTTCTTTGCTAAGCAATTATGCTGAGCAGAATATATTGTGAAAGCTCAAAAACTGGCTCAGTTTTACAGTTTGGTGCATTTTCTCAGAAAACTATTTATTTTGAAGAAAATTACAATGATTGTATCTTTTATTTTTTTATTGTAATGTTTTTCCCGTCAGTATTGACCTTTAGATGATAACGTTTCTCAGAGGCTCATATTGGATCAATTCATCCGTACTTAAGTCATATTTTTTTATTTCTCAAATGTCATGGCAACCCCTCCGCGAACCAACATTTATTATTATTTTTTATGATGAGGTCCTTGAAATTCGTGACTCAAAAAAACAGCGATGCATTTGAGAGTCAATAATAGATTTCCCTTCATATGAAGAATTTAGATTTTTAGTACCATGCCGACAGAAGGAGAATTATTCAGAAAAAAATACTAGGTTTTTGAATTTTGAAACCCGTTCATGTTTATCAAAGTGCCATCACAATAATAATAACAATAACTTTCGATTTATATAGCGCATAATAATTAACACTTAATTCTCTAAGCGCTTTGCAATAGTGCCCTGGTCATTGGGCCAATAACATTCTGTAATCTTTCTCAGCTCCCTGGGGAGTATACAGCCCCGGGCTGCCGTGGCGCTCCGAAGGCTTTTCAAACCCAATATCAACCTCTACCCTCGCAGGTACCCATTTATACCCCTGGGTGAAGAGAAGCAATTGTAGTAAAGTATCTTGCTCAAGGACACAAGTGTCATGACTGGGATACGAACCCACACCCCGATGACTTAACCATCGAAACTTGAATTCGATGCTCTAAACCACTCGGCCACGTGACACCCCGTTTTTTAATCTATCCAAACAATATTTTTGTATCTAGAATTCAATCTCAACTCCTTAGGCTTATGCAGCGCCGGAATCCAAATTGGCACTCATGAAGCGCATTATTGCAAGCGTTAATTACACCAATCCTTGCAATAACCAACTCACTAGGTGACAGGCAACTATTGGTCCAACTCACCAGACATCATCACATTATAAATCGCGCGCCATTTTGTGAGCAGATTCCCGTTAAAGGGGAAGAGCGTGTAGCTATACGCGCACCATATCTTTAGATGCGTTTTGACTGCCAAAATGGCAGACCATGGGCAAACAGTAGCTGTGAGTGACGTCAGTGCAAGTAGTCAAATGTGGGCGTTTTGGCCCAAGGATACTAGTGACTTGTTGAGGATTCGAATCGCCACACCCTTGTGAGTAATCAGCCACGAACCAATATTTGAGTCAAAATTGCTCCCATGCAATATCAACAATCTGCATTTTTGTAAAGAAAGCCACAAGCCTTTTTGAGATATGTTGGACACTACAGAAGAGCACATTGACACATTTACCCAAACCTAAGTGCCGTCATAATGTGCCCAACATTATTCCAAAATGGCTAAGTGCAATGGATACATATTGAACAAATGAACTCACCGGCTATTATGTGTTTGGTTTGGGAAGAGCTTTCGAACAGCGGAGGAAAACACAAGGGTGGCAACACTGATGTTCTTCGCAGGATCTACAAACAGTCGTATAGGGAAATTAAGTTCACTGGCCAGCTACGTGCACAATGACATTTTGGGAACCAAACTACAGCTTTATAAAACTGATGATAGCACATACGAAGATTCAACTACTTTTAAGTCAATGGTAACCCTGATATATAGTTCCGATTGGTCAGACTAATTTCCGGGTCAAAATTACTCGTTTCCCGGGTCAAACTGCCAGGGTTATCTGTTTAACTGCAATGCATTGTTGAGTCCACATACATGTCAAGAGACTGTGCAAGTCTCGCACGTATTCGAACGTTTGTTCCAGTTTGTTTCCCTTACACATTAAAGCAATGCCTACGTGGGACCAAAGTGGCCCCAAATGCTCGAATACGCGCGAGACTTGCACAGTCTACTCGGACACTTATAGGAGCTTTACAAGCTGTTCGTTGGTTTAACAATACAAAACGTAAAAAAAAGGAACACAGTTACCTTTAAAGTTGTTTGTATACAGTCTGTACGTATACCTTTTGTACTGCAACATCATAATGCTTTCACGTTTTTTGTTAACAAAACAATGGCTTTTCATCACGACCCACTTCAGGCTTTTAAAAAAGTATCGGCCTTTTTATTGTGGAAACGTGTACCAGTCAAAAGAGAGACAAATTATACAAAACTTAACCCATTTGAGGTTTTGTATTTTAATTGGATTACCTGGTGAAGGAAGAACGCTGTGGGGAATAGTGACGTTTGTTGTGAAGGCAGGGAATCCATGGGAAACATCGACGCTTGAATCAAGGATAACCTCATAAATCGACTCTGAAAACAAATCATGGTTATCGACTGAGATGGGAGTTTCTACATTCAACATTCTTAACGCTTCTTAAGGCGCTTTGTAAATTGGACTCCATTCAATGGTTTACCCTTCACAACTTTAACCTATCGGCAAAAATCAGTCTGGTTTCTGAACAGCGTTATGGTACCATTGAGTAAGAATGCTGTGCAATAAATGTCAAAGGTTTGATTTCGCAAAACATGTCATAGATTGTTTTTTGTAAACGTAATGCTGATTTATCAGCCAAAACTTTAACAAAGATACAATAAAAGTCACAGGTGAAAGTTCCAGCTGAAAGTGTCTACACTTGTTGAGAAAACAGCAAAGAACTGTCTTTGATTTTTTTCATCAAAAACGTCGAATCCGTCCACGTTTAGCGAGGTGACACCGGGTACCAACCGCATCGTTGGCCGCAGCGTCTATTAACGGGCACCGCGGAATCTTTTCAGTCAACCCTCAGAAATCTGAGAACTCATTCACGTATAAAAAATTATCAAAGCTTCGAAGGGAATTATTCCTCAAAATAGTTTTTGAACCGTCAACAGCTGCAGTGTTTCTCACAAGTTGTTTTTATGGTCATTAACATTTTGGAGTATTTACCAGTGCACGACTACACCTTTAAGATGATTTGTCACTATCACCATAGTGATTTGTATCGTAACGCCACACTATGCTTAGCAGTTATGATTGGCATGAATCATGAACCCAAGCTGAGATTATTTTTTAGTCAATTCCATAAATTTATTTCTGAATACAAAATATACAAGAAACTTATGAACGTTCAAACACAAGCCTCTTTTTGTATTGCTACACACACAAAAACAGGATTCAAACTGACGAGGCCGTCAGGAAAAATAGTACGGAGTCCTATGTAATACATGAAGCACATCACTTTCAATCGTTGTGCAAAAACAGGGATCAGATTTATTCGGTTAGTGTTGGAAAAGAAGTGCCACAGAAACTTGGTTACATTTTCGCAAAAAAAAATAATAATAATTAAATGATAAGGCGGGGGATTTATTTTATTTCAAAAACCTTAAAGGTAATATTTCTCGGCATACATTTTAAAGATAATCATAAAGTTGTTGACTGGTTTCGCAGACATTTTATGTAAAGCTAAGCGCTCGATCTCTCGGCTGCAAAAAAAAAAAAAAAAAAGGATAATTGTCCGAGGATTAAAAGTGCAGGAAAATATTTATCGCAAGCAATACCCACCGGAAAAGAAAACGATTCAACAATTTATCACGAGTGCAAAGTACTCGGTATCTACGGACAAATGATGTTCGCTCGATGATGTAAGAGAGCATCCATCAAGTTCGAAAAAAACAAAAACACTTTACAACAAAACTATTTGCAAATCAATCGAGCATTTCGGGATCGTGTAGACCATTAGGGATAACAAAAAGCTATTCTAGTTACTAATTAATCTTCTGAAATGGAAATGATTGTAATGGTGTAAAACAGATCACCTGTCATCATAACTGAGCCGTAAAAAAGAGCAAAAAGGCGATGGTTTGTGTACTCTCATTATTACCAATTTCTCCTTGTTTCTATATCTGTTTGTTGAGCCATCATGGTCAATTATTGTTAGACGAGCGAAAATTGGCTTTTTAGAAAGACTGTCACCACAGCAACTTAGATGGTAAGTGTGACACACGCCTACTTTAAATTGACTCTATGGTTAGCAGAAGACAACACTAAAATAATGTTGACTTTTGGACAGAACTGCTTTGCAAAGACTAACAGTTCCCTAACCTCCGACCTCGACGTGTCATGACCCACTGAATTCAAGGTCTGGTGTTTCTGATCAGCTGAGTGTGGGTTCGAGTCCTGGTCGTGACACATCTCACCAAGGGGGGCTATACAAATCGTTTATAATTTTACATCGTGTGTACATGTGTGTGTTGTGATTGTGGGCATGCGCTGATCGGCAGTGACAATCATTCCCACCATGCATCACTACATCCTGAACCAGAACTTGTACAAGATCATCAGCCCTTCCCAGCGGTCTTGGATGAGACCGCTGGGGCCATAGCGAGTGTATTCTCTAGGTTTATGACTGACAGGGTCAAAGGATTACTGTCTGATGGGAGGGAACGTTACTTTAAAAGACTTACTAAAGTTTGTGGTTTGCATGAACGACAGCATGGGCGGTTTGTGGTCCACCCTGGTCAGATATGACGTCACATTTTCACCAAATTCTTCCAGATCTTGTAAGAATGTTAGAAAGAAATCGGCATCTTTGTACTGAATAAGAAAAACATAATAAACAAACACAGTTAGTCATTTAGTATATTGCTAAAAATATACACAAGTCAGAGAGTGTTAAAAACTCCTGTTTTTTTAACAAATGAATATAGTTTGTGAAACGCCTAAGTGACTGACTCTAAATAGGCTATTATATTATTTTCAATAATTGCCAAAATGACAACCTCTCTCATCTCTACAATTCCTCCCCACCCCCTCGAAAAAAAAGAAAGAAAAAAATCAGTTTCTGAAACAAGCCATAATGAAGATGGGTAGATTCCACCAACGCTATTAGACTGTTTCACAAAAATGTAATGACATTTTTTTTTTACGATTTGCAAATCAGGCAACAATCACCGAGATCCAACAAAACGCACCCTTTACATTGTCTTTCTTACAAGAAGTGAAACTAACTAAAACATGTTTCAAAGATTCTTAATAAAGTGTTAGTTACAACGATCCGTTATCTGCTTTACCCAAGTTAACTATTACAAAATCAAAGATATATCTTTAATCCAATCCATTCTCTAAATTCGTTGACTTGGGACCAATATATCTTCAGACCGAGTTGACCAAGTTGACCATGAATACCCTCCACGCCCCTCCTTAAAAGGATTTTTTTTTTGGGGGGGTGGGGGTGCCGCTAGCCTCTCGAGCGTTTAAACAAGCCCGTGAGATATCTCATCTTGCCCGATCGACATAATACAAAGTATCATCGGGTGCTCCGGGGTGTATTCGTTAAGAAGACACAAGAGCCCGCGATGAGAGTGCGGGATAGACTCGTGCTTCCTCAACAACACTCCTGGACGGGGCTACTTGAGCTTCCTGATCGGGTGTTTTTGTTGGGGCTGAGGGAACACCCCCCCCCTCCATCCATCATGTCCGCTAAATGTTGATGGTATCTTGTAAAGTGGTTTGTACAGTCTGATTTGGGTTAGATTATGTGAGAGTATAGATATCGGGTTTCAATTTGTTTTCTTTCTTTTTTTAGCTTTAATACAATCTCCTAGGAATACCTATGGTTAATAGTACTTTCTGTTTTAAGAATGAGGATGTTTCCCGAGTCATGTCACTCTGGCTAGAAAAAAAACGAATCTTAGATATTTTACTCAAAAGGAATGTGTATTTGTGATAACGTTCTCTGGCTCAAAGGTGAAATACGGGATTGTCAGAGCTGACAAAAATAGTCGCAGACTGCGTTTCATGTTTTGTGTTATAAGCCAGACTCATAAAATAACAAACCTGTGAAAATGGTGGCTTTTTAATCCGTTGTGTGAGACGGGGGGAAATAACGAAGAAGAAAAAAAACATGCACAATTTTCAGTCCCACACTGTCCACACCGTCCTTAATTTTGGTTTTAACAGCCGAAATCAGCGGTTCAGATAGAGTTTTTTCGAACATGACTACAATTCAGAGGGAAATATTTTACAGAAAATCATTGGTTGTGTTTTGAACTTCATAATCAGTAAGCTTTCACACTAAATTTGTTCAATGATTTTTTTTTTAAATCCTTGCTAATCATGGACTACCTACAATGGTCTGGAAGGGACACTGGCATAAATCGTTGAAGTACAACCGTCAACTCAGGACTTCGAAAATGATGATAATGCGATCCCTCTTTGCGGAAACAACACCTCCCAAGCCAAGTCAATTTAGCCAGCGGGAAGTTTGATCTCATCATTAAATAATACAATAATTTAACCATTAGAAAGAATGGCGCGTAATGAGCACCGAACCAATTACCATCTCGTTTAAATTATGGGGGTGGAGGTTTACGAGCTTTACACGATTCCTATTTCGAGGTCATGCTAAAGGGACAATATTCTTCCATCAACGAAAAATAATTGTTGTTTATATGGCTATATATTCTTGAAGAAAAACATCTCATTATTTCTAAAATCAAAATAAGCCTTTGAGATATAAATAAACTCCTTCAATTTTTATTTCACAGAATGGAATTGATAAACTAAATTAGTGAATTCGTTCATTTTGTTCGTGTCTGTTCATAATATTTTTTATCACAATTCGTGACCTGCAGGCCAACTTGAATGTGGTTATTATCAGAAATAAACAGTAAAAGAAATGTGCAAACATAAATTAACTTAGCCAGAAAGATCAAGTATAACAATGTTAATTTTTGTTCTTCTAAATACTAAGAATTCGAACAAACATAAAAGTAAATTGCACCATGAAAACCTTTTTAGAAATGTGAAAAATTGCAGTATGGAGCCTTATAGTAAATATAATAATAACACACTGTTTGTTCTAGAAGAATTCTATATATTTTGACTTCTCAGTTCCTATTTATAATGATTGTCTGTTGCGTTAATTACAATTGTAATTTAGTTTATTGGTTATTTGTTTTGTAATAATTATTTGGCCAATTATATGGGCATTACTTATTATGGTGTTAGTATTGATATTAATCAACATTGCACAAAACAATGCCTCTTTTGTCATACAAACTGTCGAACTGAACATCATACTTGTAGAGAAGAAAGTAAACTAGATTTTCTCGTTAGAGTGCTGTCTCCAGATTATAAAAAAGATATTCGAAATTATTTATAAATCCTCTTTAAAATTTAGAGAATTTTGAATGACCCTACTCTTCAAAGAATAATCATACACCGACCGTTTAAGGTGGTTTTGTTTTCTTTCGAAACGTTAATCATGTTTTCAAATTCGTTTAAATACTCCATGAAAATCTTGTGGATTTGAATAAAAAAGATCTTCCAAAAACAATCGTGTTCGCCCTTCATGAGAAATTTCTTTAAATAACAAAAAGGCAATAAACGAATACTCTTTTCCCAGAATACCACTACTGACCATTCCTTCATGATTATTTTTTTTTTAAACGTAGAGAATGAATGCTACCTGCTCAGATAAAACCATCGGTTCTTTAATCTTCCACGAGTCTCTTGTACTTGAATATATTTTTTTTTTCACAGAGTTGTAATTTGATCGCTGGAGTCATTACGCTCTTTACGGTTCCCTCAGAGCCTCGGGGATTTCAATCTGTTATTGGCTGCAGTCAACGACACTAAGCACAATATTATATTCATGACTTTCGCTTAAGAGGACGTCAAGTGTCATAAAAACTGACCCGCATTCGGACATCCTGTAAGTTTTGCATTTTGACTTATGGACAAACTAGGCCGCAAGGTCGTTAATCATTCGAATGATTCGTTTAATGTGTCGTTAAGACTAAAAGCCCGCTCATTGCAAAACTTTTTATCCTCCCCCACCCCCCCCCCCCCACTTCTCTTTCTAGTCTACTGAGGTCGGTATCATGTTAAAATTTGTCCATTAATGTAAATCCTTCATTAGGTTAGGAAAAACAGTCAGTTGGAAGCACCCCAATGTCCCTGGCAACTGCGTCTGTATTTCTGAGCTTTTGTCTCCGTCCATGTTTTGGTGACCAGGTGATCAGCTGAGAGACAAGTTCTTTTATGTTTCTGTAAGAGTGCCCTGCTAGTCTCAGACGACGCTGTTGTTTTTTAGCGGATATTTTTGTTTCATTACCACACAGTTCAGTATTTCTCCAGTGTAAACAGAGTTTCCGTAGAAGTTGTGTGAAAAGTACCCATCGAGTTTCCTGAAGACTGTCCATGCATCTGAGCTTTTTTTTTTATCCACCATTAACAATCCACCAGAGGAAATATTTGCAAATGTGACAAAATATCAAAGTGTGACGAGATTGTTTCATTTTTAAAAGCTCACTGGTTGTAAAGTTCATGGCTGTACCAGAACACCCCTGCCTGAGCTGTCAGATTCTTTAAGATTCTCCAGCAAGGGACCTAATTGGTTGCAACGCCCCTTTGGTTTGTTGTCAGCACGTAGTGACAAGCTTTTTCCATAGGTTATTAAGAGGGTTTGTTTAAATCTAAGTGTGTTGTTTACATGTCCAAGTAAGCCTGGATTAATTTTAAGCTTATTGGTTTGCTTAATTAAATAGGTTTTTGCAACTTGGTTTCATTTACTTGTGTCAATTTAAATTGACACACGGATTTTGTACACAAAGGATGCTGTCAGAGTTTTGTCCTGCCCTTTCTAATCAAATCACTGTCCCATATTGATTGACACCCCCTCTGGGACGTGCAGCATTGTCCAGCTTAGAATCACGGCGTATGAGCTGACCAGTGTACGATGTGGTTAAGACGATGGACGTATTATTATTATTACTTGACATTTATTATTAAAAAGTCGCATCCCCTTAAGGTGATCCCGTGGCTGCCGCTTCCCAGGTTGTATCGTAAACTTGGGTGTGATCCCTGGCTACACGGCAGTTAACGGTTGCATGGCTTCTGACTGGCACCGCCGAATAAAGATATTGACTAATAGGGAGACCGCCAACGTCAGGCTGGATAGCTCAGTTGGTAGAGCGCCAGTACGTTACTCCGGAGGTCGTTGGTTCAGGTCCCGCTCCAGTCAATTTTTCTTTGTCCAAACCCAAATATGTTAAAAAGGGTCAGCATTTGCAGACAGTTGCCCTCACAGCATGGGTAACAAAACCAGAAGATCTGATGAACCGTTGCTTTATCGAGTGCTGCAATCGAACTCAGTGAGCCAATGTGCGCAACATTTCCCTGCGTCCATGAACCGTTGCTCGTTGTGTTTTTTACCAAAACGTGACCACCTAGCCAATGACAATTTTCTTCTTCTTCTCTTATTGAAAATTTAGTACGACAGGTACAATAATGGGATTGTGCCTTGGGATGATACAAACATGGATTGTGGCACACAGTCAGAGAATGCCACGAGAAAGATACTTGGCTATAATTGTGTCCTTTCAAAAATATATATAATGTAGACTAACATGGAATGACAGCCATTTTGAAATTGTGAAAAAAAAATATTTTACTTTTTTTTTCAAAGGACAAATATACGATGGCACTGTTTGCCTCGACTTAACGCTTAATTTGTAGTGTATTTAGGCCTATGCATCTTTTTGGATGAAAGTGTCATTTAAATTACCGTGACAATACAGAGTTATTGTGATTAAAATGCTTCCATTCGCTGCTGTCCCCAATTCGAGGTGCTGCACGCAAAAAGGCTGACTGTGTAAGGGACGAATCGCCAAGTATCTAGACTATGTCATGGTCTGACGGTGCGCCATCAAATGACTTTATTCTTTAAAAACAATTCTACGGTGTCCCTTTAACGTTGCTGCCCAATGCATTATGGAACCTTATAAAAACGTCCGTGAATGATTAAAAAAGAATCCACATCGCTGCTTTTACCAGTGAGTCATAAATCCATGTATTCAAGCTTTCATAAAAAAAAGGATGCCATAAATCAACTTGTGAAATTTTCATTCCAATTACCGGACTCTGATGCATTTCCCCCCCCCACCCCCCCCCCCCCATAAACAAGTTCCGGATGCAATAAATTTCAAAGGCGCAGAGTTACTGGTATAACGAAGAGCACAGATCACATACAGAACCATTGAGTCCGTGTTGAATTGGCGGCTACGACTCCGACCACGGCTACGGCAAAGTGAGATAATGTCAGGATCTCGACAAAAAACATCATTAAAATTTTTAATTGACTGCAACTTATTATTGGCTGAAAAACTCAATACTTTAAAAGAAAGCTTCTAGCGTTTAAAACAATCAAAAATCTAAATAATAATAATAATAATAATAATTCTAAATAGGCATTGTAAGGGGATACAAGACTAAAACATGGAAATATAAATTTTTAAAAACTCAGCGGAGCTGAAGGTAGGAATTGATATTCCTCTTAAAAGAGTCTAGATTGTAGAATGAAGTGAAGCATACCAGGCAAGGATTTCCGAAGAAATGCAGTACGTGGAATAAAGCTGTTGGGATGGCTTTTTGCTCTACATCTCCAGCAAAGTGAGGGTGTATGGGTGAGAAGAAGCAGAAAGCCTGGTTTCACGCTCAAACACCCTTATGGTATAGGAGGAACCAGGTCAGACACACTGGTGGCACATTTACAACAAGAAGAAAAAAAAACATCTCCGGAAAAGACAGAGGCTGGCAACAGACCTAAGGTGGGGACAGAGGTTGTAACGTTGATCCCAGCCCTTCACTAACAATATTAACAATACGCTTCTGCACTCTATTTTATTTATTTTTATATTTTGTTTAGATAAATCACAGGCAGAAGCTCCGGGCCAATAGTAATAACAATAAGCCTAATAACAGCACCAACACAACCAGGAGAGTAAGGCCGTGTCCGAAACGGCGACTTCGGCTACAGCTACAGCTAGATCAGCGCGTCTGCCAGTGTTGAAGAATAGGCAGACGCGCGCGATCTAGCCGTAGCTGTAGCCAAAGTCGCCGTTTCGGACACGGCCTTAGACGAAAAGGTTACAAAATGGCGGTTTGACAAAAAAAATGTTACCTGATGGATGTTGCTCCACATTGAGGCACGTGATTCGGAGTTTAAAAGATTATCAGCTGTGTCCAGGACATTCTGCAGTAAAAGGAACAAGTGATTTACATTATTATTCATGCCCCATCCGTAAGTGTGACGTAGTTCTACTGTTAGCCACGCCCCCATCTTTCCTTGTGTCTCCAATGGTTACCAGAAGCCCATGATAGGCAATGCTTGGAGCTTGCCTGTCACAGAGGAATTACAAAATAATCCAATGGCCCTTCACATATGAAACCATTTTCGGTGAATTTGCGTACACGTGCCACGATGAAGGAAAAAACTGTGCTGATGCGCGCGCATGTGACGCAAAAACTACAAAAAATGATACTTTAATCATTCCTTCACTCTGATTAAAGTTGTCTTTCTTCATCTTTACTCTTCCTCCTTAAAATCCTCCTTTACTCCTAATCGTGTGACTATTTTAAGAGTGTTGGTTTCAAAGAGAGATCTCCGAATCGCCAACACCAATGTCCAAAACCCCTTGTGCTTCGCATGGATGCAAAAGTTTGTTGACCTTGATCATAATCTCGATTTATGCAAATCTTTAGTTTCGAAATCATGAAGGGTAAGACTTCTTGAGAGACATTGTGATGGCCTTGATCTCGATTTTTTCCCCAAACTAATAAAATGTCGCTTACCTTGATGAAGCGATCAGCTGCTGTAGTATCCGCTGTCCCAGACAGCGTATTCAATGCACCCGTATTGAGAATGGTCTGTAAAATCTCAACACACTGTGCCAGCTGCCCAGAGTAGACGATCGCCCCGCCATCTATTGTCTTAACCTCCAGCTCTCTCGAAATTTCCTCCAGCGCAGTGACGTTAGTGCTTGCGTTCAACGTCTGTATTTAGCATACAATATAAATTTACAAACAAATTGTCATTAGAGAATGTTGTGTATAATTGCCGTAGGGACGTAGCCTATAACAAAGGGCAGTCTGACTGCTAATTACTCAAACTACTTAGGTTGCTGATGGCTAAACATTTCGCAAATCTCGCCAGCATTCAAATGTAGGAAACAGCATTTCTCGATCTTGCGTCATTCACACATGAACTCAATGTATGCCTACGTGAGAACCCGAAGGTCCACAACATGTTCGATAAAAAAAATGTGTGGAAACTGGAAAGAGTTCCAAATCCATTTGTCGCTTTCCAGCCATTAGGCCTATGGCCAAAAAAAAAACCTTGTTTCAGGCTATTTTATAATTTTCTTTTTCATTATCGATACCTTTTTTTTCCAGACTAATTTCATGTATGGATTGCAATGTGTTTGTATTTACTCAGACGTTCCGAATGTTTGAATACGTTCTCAATAAGCAATTACTCGTGCGGGTCTTGATGTGTATTAGCTTTTAGGAGTTGCTTGTGTGTTTATTTGTTCGTTTGTTTGTTTGTTTGTTTGCTTGCTTGTTTCTTTTAATCAGTGTACTTGTTTTGTTCGTGTTGCTGTTGTTGTTGTGTTGTTTTGTCCGTGTTGTTGTTGTTTTGTTTTTTACGAGACCGTACGGGCGTACATTGTTTTTATCCATACTACACAAAAAAAACCATTTAGGGTTAAATAAAAATACCAATACAATGAAACAAGGTTCGGTTAAAATGACGTCATCGATGTGATGTCAGCACATGGATGACGTTATGATAACGTCATGATCCCTAATTGCCCGTTTGCTGTATTACCCAGCATTGCATAGTATTTTCATCTCTTTCCTTTAATAAAACAAGATAAAACAGCCGCTCCTGCAATTAGTTTGTAGCTACGTTTTTTTCCTCTTCAACCAGCTGGAACAAGTCATTAAAAAAAAAATGAAATATGGAAAGCTGAATCGTAACAAAATATCCTTCATTGTCAACGAGTCTCCATTAGTGGTCCGCAGTACGTGTATAGCTTTTAACCGACATGTATTTGACTAGAAAACCATTGTACACATACCTGGCGACTCAAAAACCAAAGGGCATGGAACAAAAGCGACATCTCTCCTAATTTATTTTCTCCTTTTCTTCTTTTCTGGGGCCAGTGCGTCCTTCACATTTTCCAGCACAATGGCTAAAAGCGTATTCATTATCTAGGCTTTCTCGGTTACCATTTAATTTTTCATTTGATTCCTGTTAATTGCAATTTTTCGAGGAAACCTCGAGCCTGCATTTATAATTAAATCTCGAACTGGGACCGTAACTGATTTCCGACGAAGGTTGCAAATTGTTTACGTCGTACACATTCTTTTATTAGAGGACATTTTTATTATGTTGAATACCTACTTTTTGTAGTTTTGCTTTAAATAGTAAGTATTGTTGCTATGTTTGTTTGTTTAGGGGTTTTGGTTTTTTTTTTAGTAGTACATTTTTTTCTATTATTCATTAATTTTATTTGTTAATTTATATTATGTTGAAAACCTATCTTTTAAATTAGTATTGTTGTTTTGTTTTATTGTGTTTGGGTGTTTGTTTGTTTGTCTTTTTTTTTATTTGTTTGTATCTATTTGTTTATTTTGTTTTTATTTATTTGTATTCTTATAGGTGTATTGTTTTTCTTTTTCCTTTTCCGTTTTTTTTTTTTGGGGGGGTCAGGGCATTCATAGGGCCCACATTATTATTTTAATTTATCATCTTAGTTGCCCCTCAAATATGTACTTTATTTGTTTCTCTTTCCGTGATATGTTTATGATAACGTTTAATGTCTTTACTAATCAAATGTAGAATAATTTTTATGTTTAATATCTTTACTTATTTTCTTTATTTTAAAGATAACATTAAAGCATTAATGAACAAGAGGGTAGTAGTAAAATAATTATATAACTGGCTGGATTATTGCTCCTAAAAAGCATTTAACCTCTCTATAATGTAATTTTGAGCTATAAAATGTACATTTATACTCAAAAGATGATCTTCAAAACTTTTTGTGACAGAATATCCCAATTTGATCGGAAACAAAACAGTCCAAAACACAAACAAGCAAACCAACAAACAAAACTGTTGGTCATGTGGTCATCGGTCGCGGTAGTTCAGCAGTGCCCGGCACTTTATTTGAAATGAAATTGTTTCCTTGACATTTTCAAACCACTTAATGATTTATCAACTCTATAACACATCCAGACTAAACTGTCAGACTGGATCAAATGCCCGCAGCGTAACGAAGGCCGTTAATAGCTTAGCCAAGTATGGGTAATGTTTGATCTGGAGCTCCATTTCTCCAAGCAGTCATCGTGTGCTCCTTGGCAACCGTCGTTTGTGCACTTTTAACGGTAGATCATAAGCCATCAAGAAAGGGGTGTGAGAAGAAAAAAAAGAGGAGGAACAATGAAACAATGGCACAAGAGAAATAGACAGATGAGTAAGTCCTTCCCTTGGCAGTAGTCATGCACTTTGCTTTACTCTAACCATCGCGGAATTCATTTAGTAATTCACGCACGAAATAATACAGAGAGCCGCGAACGATGCTGATTACAAGTAAAATGGTGAGGGACACATCGATCCGGTCAAACAGTGACGAGGGCGGCTGTGTTTCAGAGCCACACTCAAGGCACTGAGCACACACAAAACTTCACTTACGCCTACATTACATACTCCCTGTGGACACTACTCTGTTGGCGTGCAGTTGGGGGGGGGGAATACATTCTTAAAACCATTCTACAATTTCCTTTGGAAGTTTTGTTGATATCTGACTCTTTGCTTTTGCGATCCTTTTAAGAATCCATTTAATTTTGAGACAAAAAGCCACAAATTATGAACATGGTTCTATCTCAACGGAAAACAAGAGTTTTCTAATCTGAAAACCACCGTGTGTAGGTCTGCATGCAGTGTGCGGCACCTGAATTTAATCCGGTATCTTAATGCGATTTGGGCCTGTAACGTAGCCCCAACATATTATATACACAAATCTTGCCCAGGTCTAAATGCAGCCCCAATCCTGTACATAAATATACATAGGCCTTAATGTAGCCCCAACCCTGTACATAAATGTACATAGGCCTTAATGTAGCCCCAACCCTGTACATAAATGTACATAGGCCTTAATGTAGCCCCAACCCTGTACATAAATGTACATAGGCCTTAATGTAGCCCCAACCCTGAACGTAAATGTAGCCCGGGCCTACATGAACACCAAAGCCTGCCCGGGCGTAAATGTATCCCCGAACCTGTACATAAATGTAGCCTCGGCCTAAATGTAGCCCCAACCCTGTACATAAGTAAAGCCCCGGCCTATGTCAACCCAGGCCTGCCCGGACATTAGAGCCCAAAACCTATACACAAAGGGAGATCGGTCTATAATAGGTACAAATTTGGGCCTTCAGCATTGTCACAGACTTCATTTATTACGTACAGATTTGAATCTAAGATCACGGGCTACATTTGGGTACAAGATTGTTTGTGCCGCTTGTAGGTATCGCTTTATTGTTAGATGACAAGCGGAAAGACTGTAAATCCACACACGACAGTCTTAAGATCATGAGCTCGATTTCTCACAGATCTAAGATTGATCCAAAGTGCGAATCGCTCTGAATTACTAAGCAAAGTGTGATGTCACAGTACGCAAATCACTAAGGTAATACTGGCAACTCATCTAAGGTCGAATCTATATTCTTTCTGAAATTGAGCACTTGGTTTAAAGCAATTCATTTCCACACCTTGTGCGTTGTGTATATAGCTGCCTGCTCGTGTTTTATGTTTGGCTTTATGACGAGGCATACGCACGAACTGCACATGGAAATAAATGTATGTTTACCAAAAAAACTAGGATATGTTTTGTCGAATCGGTAACTCATAAATGAACATCGTCAAATAATGTGGTGGGTTGTTTTTACGTCCAAATAAAGAACATGGCTCATAGCCAACAACATGATAGACACAGCATATTAGGTTGTGGTTCAACCTGATCCTCCTTAACTATTATACTCTATGGTGGCTTCGAAAGGATATCGCAAATTGCAAACATGCGAATATATTTGTGATTTGCGATGTCCGTTCTGAGCTATCACATAATCCTTAGGACAGCATAGGGGAGTAAGATCGCCACCACAAGCAGTGTATTGTTGTGCAATATTGCTGTGTATAATGCATGTGTATTCAAATCAACCATCCCCTTGCTGTAGATTTCTGAATACATTTCAACAGCAACAATGAACAGATTGATGCGACGAGGAAGAAGTTGTGTTGACAGGAGACCAACAAATGAATTTTTGCATTATCACCATGAGAAGTGTCCAACAAAAGAAAATCGTGTGTTATCAATTTACGACCAGAGATCGCGTGTGGTCGGATAAAAGATCCCCCCCGTAACATACGGTTTGTAAACGGTCGAGGGTCACTCCTCAGGGAAATGTGTCTACGAAGTCTCTGGAAGGATCAGGGATGAAGTACAGAGACAAGAGAAAGACAAATTGAAATCTTCTTTGGATTGCATTTCTGAGAAGGAGTTTGGGATTGTAGACATGACTACATCTTCTTCTTCTTCTTTTCAAGCCAAAGGACGTCCTCGAGTTGTTATGGTGTATGAAATGTCCTCACTTTCATTGCTCTTCTTGAACTTCATCTCCACACTACCTGATCTTTTGCATAAAAATATATTCCAGTTTGTCCACTGCATTCGACTGGCCAATCCTTACTGACACTGTTTCTACAAAATTGTATGGTCAAAAAGCCTTCAAATTCATTGCACCTTCATTATCGAATGACCAACAGCTCATTCATCTTCAAGCCGACTCTGGCCAGATTTTAAAGGAACTTTGAAAGACTCGCTTGTTTAAATCTACATTTGTGTAACAACTTGGTGCATATTATTTGTCATTGTTGTATCGTTGTGTTGCGCATAGAGGTTCCTCCATTATGCACTAGTGTATCGTTTTGTTAATTTTTAATAACTATCGTGGTTATTTCGATGGAACAAATGCAACAAGCTTGACTAAGTGCTTTCGACTGCAAGTGGACTCTGTATTCAAATGGAATTTTAACAAGTGACTTTTATGGTATCTTTCTTTATATAAACTTTGCCAATAAATCAGTAGTGCTTTGACAAAAAGCAATCAAATAAGTTAGCATACATACCCTGTTGTAGAGGTCTTCTAGCGACTGTGAAGTGCAGCCAGTGTAGTTTATATCGGAATGCCATATTCCGGAGTTTCTACAATGTCGAATAGCTTCCCCTAAACGCAATGGCGGAAAACAAACCACACAGAGTATCAGACTTATACCATAAAATGTTCTTTTCTGTTTCTGACGGTGTGTTTGTTTTTGGTGTCTACCTAATGAAAACTTTGACGAAAGTAATCCAGCTGTTTGGACAGAGTGAGAACGTCCTCGCTTCGCTTTCGTGTATCAATACCGTTGGGGATGTCGCTAGCAAAAAACAAGTCCAAACAGTGGGAGGGGAATTCCAAACAGTTGGAGGGGAGGGGGAAGTAAAGCGATTTACGGGGTTAAGAAACAAGTTTGTTTGTGCGTTGTTTGTTTGCTCGTGGGTGTTTTGCGGTGATTACTTTCATGTTTCATTACTTTCATTGGGTAAGTTTTGAACTTCTACAGGAAACTATCATTGGTTTATAAGTGACAAGCATATACAATATTTTTTTAAATATTGTTGGTTCTGATAAGGACCGGGTTTGAGTTGTGCACCGCTCGACGTTTCGAACAGTGAGTTTTATTTGTCTTCAGGAGATTGAATTATTTTATTGCGTGCTCTTTTACCCAATAAAATCTCGGTATGTGTTTGAAACGCCGAAGCCTCTCAGCTCGTTAAACATAAAGATGGAATCTTACAACAACAAAAGTAAACATGAGATGAGTTTTTGAAGATTTATACAGCTAGAGAAGATGGAGTCCAAACTATTGCATTTCGTCTGCACTGACGGTTTCTTTGATGTTTGATGCATTGTGCCATTGATGTACAGATCACAATGTTTTTTTGTTTTTACCTGTTCCACCGCATTCCACGGTGATGTTTTGACCTTCATTCGCCCTAGGCCATGTTAGACCCAAAACCGTCTCCTGTTGACACTGCTGACAAGTCGCTTGGTGTACAGTCTGTAGTAACGCTGTAATATTAAAAAATGATAATGAAAAACAATAGGTAAAGATATTGCGATCGTGTACAAGCATCGCCTGAATACGCTATTATTATATTTCAGGTCATGAAACCGAGGATGCTTCAAATATGTGAACTTAATAACCGTAGCTCGCAAACCACGAGGAAACCTGTAAACAAAGGTGCTTGCAATGTGAACCAGAAACACCCGTGTTAACCCCCACTCCTCCATGATAAGTGTTCTGGGTTCTCTATAACGTGCACTACCAACGTTAGTACACGGGACATACATGTACAGCTTTATGTCCCATCCGAAGGACAAACTAATTGTGGCAAAGTATCTTGTTTAAAGGACACAATTTTCATGACTGGGATTCGAACCCACACTCTGCTGATCACAAACACCAGAGCTTGAGTTCGGTGTTCTCTAACCGCTCCGCCACGACCGCGAAAAATGCTCATTACACAGTGAAAGCACACGGGGAAACTGACCTCCGAATTGGAGCGACCAAAGATTACCGTGGTGATGACAGTGGGGATGAATTGGGTCGATGTTGACCCCCTGTTCCGAAGACACGCGCGGCGACTATCCTTTATCTGCCAGTATTGGCGATAAACACTAGCACAGACTTACGGAATTGAACTCAAATGAAACTGTACATTTCAAGGAGCTTCTGGAAACAGCTGTATCGCAGGGCTAGAGAGTTCGCTAAAAGGCATCTTCTGATATCTGAAGAAAATAACAGGTTTAGTTTTATTTATTTATTTATGTTTATTTTGCCAACATTAAACCAGTCTAAAACTCTGAAATTTGATTTCGAAAATGTTGGAGGAATTCCCACGGAAATCTCAGTGCGGTCTACAAGAGTGTGCTTCCTCCATGCTTCCGCAATGTCCGCACCACGCATGAAGCAGCTTCTTAAAGCCAGCGATGTCCGATCGTACCCCCCATGCTGTACAAACATTGATGTTGATATTAAAGTGACACCGTAAGCCAAACACTAAGAGCATCACTTATGCAATAAGATCGACAGAGTCCCTTAAAAAAGATGTCTCCTTTGACAAGACCAGCTTACGTCTTAAGAAGCTATCCAAATATATAAGACCGGTATTACACGTTTTATTCGCAATCACACCGCCCCAAGGCGAAGAAATCGGACAGGTGACAAGGCAGACACGTCCGGCTATAAATAGACAGTGGAAGTTGTTCATGAATTGGAAGGCTGTTTTGATGGTGTCGAGCAATGGTCTCCATTGCGTTCATGCATTTAGCTCCATTTATACAAACGAAACCGTAACTGATGAGCGTAGAACAGCAAAGCCCTTTTTGTGTAGTATTATTACTATTAATAATTGGCATTATTGACATTTCGTATGCAAATGTCTAATTGTACTATTTTAAGCAAGAATGTTATTTTACTGTGTCGCCGACTTCTGATAGTCTCGTGGGCAGCCAAGCGAAGCGAAAGCACAGGGGAATACAAGGCATGCTTCGGTGGTTTCGTAATGATAGACAATAGTCATTGAGGCTAATAACTGATCTTTCACATCCATCCATTGAAGCTCAAATTAAGCTAATTATGCTCAAGTTGCTAAGCAAGACAGAATCATGCTCTCTGAAATGAGTTCACCAAAAGAACTTACGCGCAATATATACATTAATTGCTTCACTTTTAGTTTTAGTTTTATTTTATTTGTCATCATAAAAGTTTAAGCAAAGTGTTTTTCTCTTTTGTTCTGTTTTTCGGTTGGTTTGTTGTGTTTCTTTTTCTTCTTCTTCTTCTTCTTCTTCTTGTCCTGCAAAATGTTGATCTCAAGGTTTGAAAGTTACCAGTCACTCCACATGTTACCCACTTGGCATGAGCCCGTCAGCGGAAAATGATTGCTATCGGTTAGGGTTTAATCATAAAATCAATACTTATTGACACTATGAATCACTTAACTTATGACAGATGATGGACAGTATGTCTTGACATTTAATCTGGAACCCTGCATTTGGTTAGCATTTTTGTCTTTGCTTACAAAGCCATTCAGAAATTAAGCTCAGTGGTTTAAAAATACGCAATTAAGTTAATGGTGTTTTTGCTCAAGGACAACACTCCCTCTATAAAATATAAACGATCCGTGACGACCAGCTGCTGACTGGAAGTCTGGTATCCCGAGTAACAACTCGGGTATCTCCAAGTAATATGTCTGGTATCCCCGAGTAATAAGTCTGGTGACCCGAGTAATAAGTCTGGTATCTCCAAGTAATAAGTCTGGTATCCCGAGTAATAAGTCTGGTATCCCCAAGTAATAAGTCTGGTATCTTGAGTAATATGTCTTGTATCCCGAGTAATAAGTCTGGTATCTCCGGGTAATAAGTCTGGTATCTCCAAGTAATAAGTCTGGTATCTCCAAGTAATAAGTCTGGTATCCCCGAGTAATAAGTCTGGTATCCCCAAGTAATAAGTCTGGTATCTCCGGGTAATAAGTCTTGTATCCCGAGTAATAAGTCTGGTATCCCCAAGTAATAAGTCTGGTATCTTGAGTAATAAGTCTGGTATCTCCGGGTAATAAGTCTGGTATCTCCGGGTAATAAGTCTGGTATCCCCAAGTAATAAGTCTTGTATCCCGAGTAATAAGTCTGGTATCTCCGGGTAATAAGTCTTGTATCCCGAGTAATAAGTCTGGTATCCCCAAGTAATAAGTCTTGTATCCCGAGTAATAAGTCTGGTATCTCCGGGTAATAAGTCTGGTATCTCCGGGTAATAAGTCTGGTATCCCCAAGTAATAAGTCTGGTATCTCCGGGTAATAAGTCTGGTATCTCCGGGTAATAAGTCTGGTATCCCGAGTAATAAGTCTGGTATCCCCAAGTAATAAGTCTGGTATCCTGAGTAATAAGTCTGGTATCCCCAAGTAATAAGTCTGGTATCTTGAGTAATATGTCTTGTATCCCGAGTAATAAGTCTGGTATCTCCGGGTAATAAGTCTGGTATCTCCGGGTAATAAGTCTGGTATCCCCAAGTAATAAGTCTGGTATCTCCGGGTAATAAGTCTGGTATCTCCGGGTAATAAGTCTGGTATCCCGAGTAATAAGTCTGGTATCCCCAAGTAATAAGTCTGGTATCCTGAGTAATAAGTCTGGTATCCCCAAGTAATAAGTCTGGTATCTCCGGGTAATAAGTCTGGTATCCCCAAGTAATAAGTCTTGTATCCCGAGTAATAAGTCTGGTATCTCCGGGTAATAAGTCTGGTATCCCCAAGTAATAAGTCTGGTATCTCCGGGTAATAAGTCTGGTATCCTGAGTAATAAGTCTGGTATCCCGAGTAATAAGTCTGGTATCTCCGGGTAATAAGTCTGGTATCCCGAGTAATAAGTCTGGTATCTCCGGGTAATAAGTCTGGTATCCTGAGTAATAAGTCTGGTGACCCGAGTAATAAGTCTGGTATCTCCGGGTAATAAGTCTGGTATCCTGAGTAATAAGTCTGGTGACCCAAGTAATAAGTCTGGTATCTCCGGGTAATAAGTCTGGTATCCCGAGTAATAAGTCTTGTATCCCGAGTAATAAGTCTGGTATCTCCGGGTAATAAGTCTGGTATCCCCAAGTAATAAGTCTGGTATCCCGAGTAATAAGTCTGGTATCTCCGGGTAATAAGTCTGGTATCTCCGGGTAATAAGTCTGGTATCTCCGAGTAATAAGTCTGGTATCCCGAGTAATAAGTCTGGTATCTCCGGGTAATAAGTCTGGTATCCCGAGTAATAAGTCTGGTATCTCCGGGTAATAAGTCTGGTATCCTGAGTAATAAGTCTGGTGACCCGAGTAATAAGTCTGGTATCTCCGGGTAATAAGTCTGGTATCCTGAGTAATAAGTCTGGTGACCCAAGTAATAAGTCTGGTATCTCCGGGTAATAAGTCTGGTATCCCGAGTAATAAGTCTTGTATCCCGAGTAATAAGTCTGGTATCTCCGGGTAATAAGTCTGGTATCCCCAAGTAATAAGTCTGGTATCCCGAGTAATAAGTCTGGTATCTCCGGGTAATAAGTCTGGTATCTCCGGGTAATAAGTCTGGTATCCCGAGTAATAAGTCTTGTATCCCGAGTAATAAGTCTGGTATCCCGAGTAATAAGTCTGGTATCTCCGGGTAATAAGTCTGGTATCCCCAAGTAATAAGTCTGGTATCTCCGGGTAATAAGTCTGGTATCCTGAGTAATAAGTCTGGTATCCCGAGTAATAAGTCTGGTATCTCCGGGTAATAAGTCTGGTATCCCGAGTAATAAGTCTGGTATCTCCGGGTAATAAGTCTGGTATCCTGAGTAATAAGTCTGGTGACCCGAGTAATAAGTCTGGTATCTCCGGGTAATAAGTCTGGTATCCTGAGTAATAAGTCTGGTGACCCAAGTAATAAGTCTGGTATCTCCGGGTAATAAGTCTGGTATCCCGAGTAATAAGTCTTGTATCCCGAGTAATAAGTCTGGTATCTCCGGGTAATAAGTCTTGTATCCCGAGTAATAAGTCTTGTATCCTGAGTAATAAGTCTGGTATCCCCAAGTAATAAGTCTGGTATCCCCAAGTAATAAGTCTGGTATCTCCGGGTAATAAGTCTGGTATCCCCAAGTAATAAGTCTGGTATCCCGAGTAATAAGTCTGGTATCTCCGGGTAATAAGTCTGGTATCTCCGGGTAATAAGTCTGGTATCCCGAGTAATAAGTCTTGTATCCCGAGTAATAAGTCTGGTATCCCGAGTAATAAGTCTTGTATCCCGAGTAATAAGTCTGGTATCCTGAGTAATAAGTCTGGTATCCTGAGTAATAAGTCTGGTATCCTGAGTAATAAGTCTGGTATCCCCAAGTAATAAGTCTGGTATCTCCGGGTAATAAGTCTGGTATCTCCGGGTAATAAGTCTGGTATCTCCGGGTAATAAGTCTGGTATCTCCGGGTAATAAGTCTGGTATCTCCGGGTAATAAGTCTGGTATCCTGAGTAATAAGTCTGGTATCCTGAGTAATAAGTCTGGTATCTCCGGGTAATAAGTCTGGTATCCCCAAGTAATAAGTCTGGTATCCCCAAGTAATAAGTCTGGTATCTCCGGGTAATAAGTCTGGTATCTCCGGGTAACAAGTCTGGTATCCCCGTGTAATAAGTTGGTGTCATTCATGTGACTTTGGTTTCCGGTTGGAATCTGATGGGAGCAAATTTCATTGGATGGTAGTGGTTGGAAAAGGGATGGAATCGAGTAAAATCAGATGGTATCGGATTAAAATCGAATTATCGGTTGGAATTGGACAAAATTTGACAAAATCTGGAAACAGGTCCATTTGAGACTGCTTCACTTTAATTGTTATGAGTTAATTCGGATAATATAGGATGAAATCGGTTATAATCTGATAAGTTGGATGGTAATGGGTAGAATCTAATGACGTTGGATGGAATCGGATGACTTAGATGGAATTGCGTATAATGATTGATACAAATCTGGAAAAACACATTCAACATCAGCACCATCAAGGTTGTTTGCTGTTATTTATGGGCGAGTCTGCCAGTTTGTTTGCTTGCCGTCTTGAGCAAACGAATCAAAGTATCTGCCTACAGCAGTCCACTAGAAGAGACGACTGGATTGATGATCACTTTGGCATAGACACGCTCTAGGTTCAATTTCGGTCTGGCCTTGTCCCAGGGGGCACTTTTTTAAAAGGCAGCTTGGAAGCATGCAGCCAAAAGCGCCGCATGGTGAAAAACAAAATGAATGCGTTGGTTACACGAGACCTTTTTCTGCGTGTATCCTAAAACCCCTGCATGAAGATTAGAATGTGATTTCGATCAGTTCTTGGCTTATTCCTAAAACTGCCTTCTTGTAAAGCTGTCTCGCATAACACGGCCTTGAGAAGTAAAACGTAATCTTATTCGAATAATTAATTGCAGACCTTTATGTTTCATTGCTCATAACGACCGACCAAGGTCTCATTTGAACATAGATGTCGTTGTTGTCGCTGTTGCTGTTGTTTTTGTTGTTTTTGTTTTCGTTTCTGTTGAAGTTGATGTTGCTGTTGTTGCTGCTGTTACTTTTGCTGTTGTTGGTGTTGTTATCGTTTGTGTTTTTGTTGTTTTGTTGTTGCTGTTGTTTTTGTTTTTTGTTGTGATATTAAAACTTATTATCTTTAACATTACTGCAACGTGTGTTTTTGTTTTTTTTGTGGGGGAAAACAGAATATTACTTAAAATACTTACCAATAAACCACACTGGCTTTATGGCAATCATGCGCATCTGTAAAAATAAAAAAAACAAGGACAAAGACAGATTTAATTTTAAAGATCTTAAAAAGTCAAGGTGGTTTTTTTCTTCTTAATCACTCAATAGCCTTGAAATAAATGAACATCAGTTTAGCAAACTCGTGACATGAATTCGCTTAGATGGTTCCCTTTTCCAAAATTTACATGAATAACAAATTAGGAATTGTTTTGTTGTGAAAAACAAAAATTTTATTAACTGGGAAACAGTTTACTAACCAAAATGACAGGTGACATAAATACAACCACTGTTCATGGTCTAAAATGTTGACCATTCGAAGGTCTTTCTCTTAGGAAAAACTTCTCAGTTAATTATTAAAATGGTTTTTTTTTTAAGTGTACAATTTTATCCTTAAATGGCGCCCTTACCGACCAGCATAAACCCAAAGAAACCCTCAAAGGTTCCCTCATTTGTCAAAACTTTCTTCAGAATTATGTGCTTTACATCCATGCACTTACAAATCAATGTATAATTTAACACTAAGAAACCATATATCACGTCAAACATCAAATGGAAACAAAACGTTAGGTGTTACAAAAACACTGGGTGTTAAATCCACCTGCAACGGTGCTAAGCCAGAAATACCCTCTGGTTGCAAAGAGTGCACAACACGAAGACTCAAACTGCCCACTGGTGTTATTTCAACACCAGTCAAGGAACGTTATTCGGGAAAAAATAATGAGTTATCACCGTCGATCTGTGACACAAAGCGATGCACGCAACAACATTTTTTTCTCTCTCTTCATTTTCCGCATTTTCCCCAGCCACGCCTCTAAATGCTTGTCACAGTCGCTTAGTTTTATTTAGTTTTTTTTTTTTTTTTTTTTTTTTTTTACACGGTCCATGCGTTCTATTATTAGCAAACAGTATGCCATCCGTTAACTACACAGACGTGACAATGATGGTCAAAATGGCACGCACTGTTGCAATGTTAAACACGAACGAAAACCTAACACACACACACAGCGGTAGGTCTCTGCAGACAAAATTTTATAAAAGGGACCAATAGATCTGTTTTGTTTTTTGGTGTTTTTTTGTTTGTTTGTTTGGGTTTTTTTTTTTTTTTTGCTTTCTGGCTAAGGACGCACAAAGAGTATAATTATGGTACGTTTGTCGGTGTAATTAGGTAAAATTATGACGTCACATTATGCACTGCAGACGGAATAACATTTTCCCACATTTTTTGTTTGTTTGTTTGGGTTTTTTTTAAGGGAGGAATTTAAATTTCGGCACTAACTTGTAACAGAGCGTATGTATCACTGGACTTTATTGTTATTTTTGTTTTCACAAAATAACAAATTGGCGTATTGGTGTGGTACAGTTGTTTAGTTCACCGCCGCGTAAGAATTAGCAGTGTTTTCTGTAGCAGACGATTATCTCGGCAGAATGGCGGGAAATCAATATTGTGCTTGTTGGCAACATGACGGCTAACCGGCCCTCGGTGATAAAACCCACACTCACGTATGAGGACAAACACGGCAAAATTTACCTTGACGATCGCATCAGAAAAATGTCCCAATGCATCGAACATCCTCCACGCTGAAAATAACATGGGCCTGAGTCCTAGCTAATTACGTTTGCATTTTCGTTTTTGTTGACGTGCGGTTTTTTCAAGCGGACACAAATTCTTACAGGAGCATTGCTATGGCAACCAAGACGCTTCCTCTTTGAACATCTCGGTTGCGCTTTTTGATGCACGTTTGCCCACACCACCATCACACACTGATAACCCCGGGCTTATTAGCAATCAATTGTTTACTCCCGTAGCCAAGCAACGATTCACACCAACCTTGTTCCTCTATCAAATGTGACACTAATTTATATTTTTCATGCCGGGGAAGCAATGGTGGGAAATATCAAAATCGAACTCTCACTGCGACCTAATTCTATCATGCAGTCACTTTGGGTAAATTTGACACTCATCTGCACGATAGGGAAAATGTCAAAAATAGATAAGCGCCTGGATCGCAGATCAGATGTGAACGTTCGTAAAAAATATATATATATACCAACAAAAAGTTAAAGAAACACAACAAAATCGTCATTGGGAATCATGTCATCGAGAGCAGATTGTGTGACTATGTAATATGGCCATGTCACATCCGGCATATACAGGCAACCAGTTCCAGGCAATCTCACAGATGAAACAATTCTCACTTTTCAGATCACTTTCTTTGTAACAGTAAGACACAGTTCCCCCCCCCCAAAAAAAAAAAAGCCATCCTGTACAACCAAAGTGTTCCTCTTTGCAGATCGCGCAGTTGCTTGTAAAGAATCCACCCTGTATGACAAGGCACTCGTGGTTAAACTTATATCAGACTTTATAGGCAAGGTGTATCGTGTTCCAGATAATTGACAGCCACGTTTTGTTTTGTCAATTTTGAAATTTCCAAACTATTCATTTCTCTTGTCTTCTTTTCTGTTTGGTTTTCTCCATTGGGTGGGTGCAGTGGGAAAGCCTCTCGACAAATTTCTCGGCTTTTTAGGCCATCCTTCAGGCCTTCATCTCTGTTTCATTGATATGTCTTGTTTCCAGGTTCTCCTGTTTTTCTTTCCAGTTATTTTATTTGTATTTAAGTGGGTTTTTGTGGGTTTTTTTTTTTTTACTATTAACAGTATTGGTGTGTCTGTGTTTTGTCTTTCTGTTCTTGTTTCCAGGTTCTGTTTTTTTTTTCCTGTTGTTTTCTTTGTATTTAAGTGTTTGTTTTGGGGGTTTTGTTTAATTACTATTTACAGTATTGTCTGGTATATTTTCTTATAAATAAATAAATAATACTAAATTGAAGTCTGAATTAAGCTCGTAGTAATCCCATAAGCAGGATCCACTGGACTTTAAATTAGCGTGTAACCTAAAAACTCAGCCCCATCTCACTCAACTCCATGCGCTCTGCACGTGGCAGTTTTTTTCAGACCCGAGTCCCCTCTTTTCCGTATGTAGCTAGCTCCTCCCCTTTGGAGGGAATAATTCTCGGAAGGAATTTTAATGAAACCCATGGCCTCGTTTTTATCTTGCGCCGGTTTTGATGCAACCTTGGGTGCACAGACAAACGATGTTACACAATCGAATTTTAGCTGCGTCATAACCCAAGATGAAGTAAGCCCCGAGAATAGTAAGCCCTCGAGGTTGTCAGTAGTCAACACTAAGAACTTCACTTAATACAATCATATATTCTAGGTCTTTCGACTTCAATATTTGCCAGCATAATGAAATAAATATAGGAAGGTTTTTACATTACTACACATTGAGATTACATCCAGTGTTTGTATTTTATTTACTTATAAGTCTCCTATTGACAACGATAACAAGATTTTTTTAAGCGGAAGTATTCAAGTATTCATTACTGAAAAACTTCAACTAGATTTATTATATACATAGTTAGGTATTTCTATATCATTGTTTGTAAAAGATATTGGGAAAAGAGCCTAATTGTATTTTTGCAATTACGCATAAAGATTACATATAGGATGTTATTTATTCATAAGTGTGCCATTGGCAATGCAACACGATTATTTTAAAGCGGTCGTATTCAAATTTCCATTAGGAGTATTATTATTATTTGTTCGGCATATCAAAAAGAACAATACAAAATACAGAAAGAACAAAACAAAACAAAAGGAACAGTAAGCCAATGGCACATGCCTGGAAGCAACAAAAGTGACTTAAATAATTTTGACTCGAAAGCATTTACCTCTGGTACCACCGGCAAAATACTTAACCAACAATTACCAAAGATTCTAAGTACTTTGTTAATAAAATTTGCAAGAATATTTACCCAAAGAAATTATAATTTTCACATAATGCAAAGAGACTACATGCGTCGTTGTATGTTATATTTATTTGTTTATCATGTATTTATTTATTAAAAGTCTTCTATTGACGATGGTTATAAGCTCACAAGATTGGGCGCCCGAATTAAAACAGTTTAGACAGATTCAGAAATTTCTTTCAAATGTTAAGATATTGAACAAGTTGAAATGTAAAATCTGGTATCGACTACTGTCCCCAGTTCTTCCATAAAATTAATACTCAGCTTTTGTTTCTGATTGTCAACATTGGTTTTAAATGTTCTCTTTTATTTCGGAATTATACAAAGTTTTACTTTTCACGTATATTTTGCAGTTTACCCAGATACAGATGTGCATTAAGCACTGTATACTCAGTACTTTCCCCTAGTCCGGTGGATAAAAATAAAATCTCGCTATTTTTCCCATCTCATCCACTTATCCAATCGCTCCTTTAAATTCCAATGAGACTACAATCTGAACTTCTCCCATAAACTGCACTGGGTCCCGTACATCACGAAGTAGCTCGCCATTAAGCCGATTAAATCGCAGGAACTATTTCATCGAAATTCAATTTCGATTTACTTTTCCTTTTCCTGGCATTGCCGTCCTACACGCTGGCTCAACTGATGCAATTACATTCTATTTGTTTTGGTTCAACTCAGGGACATCCTTCAACGGAAAAAGCTTTTTGTGTGTGTTTATGTGGTGTTATTTTTAGTCATCATTGCATTCGGTGTTCTTAAAAGTCTGTTTTGCAAAAGTCTCAATAAAAACACAGGCCTGCAGTCATATCCCCAGACGTCTTTAATTCTACCTAATATAATATTCGTATTTGTTTATTTATTAAAACATATTTATACAGGATAAAAAAATCAGCTCAGAGGCTGTTTTACATCATGGTCCTGTTATAAATAAAGAGCAATTAAAAAACAAGCAACAAACTATAGCAAAAAAAATACAACCAATGGAAAATAACCAAGTGGAATATGGAAAGTAAAAATACTCAATACACGAACTATATACAAAAAAAATAACAAACTACTTAAAATACACCTTCTTATACATGTTTTTAAAGCTACCAATAGAGGAGGCATTCTGGACATGAGTATAGGTATTTTGTTCCAAACAGTTGCCACACAATAATACCTATACAACGTCCGGATATTTCTTTGTGTTTCCCCCACATGCTGTGTCTCCACTGAATTATTGTCTGCCTGTACGCGCTAAAAAAAATAATTCCCAGGTCAGAATTAAACCGGATTCCGGGTCCAGAGGGCCTGACCTATGACCCGGAAACTGGTGTCCCCCCCCCCCCCCAAAGATGAGTTTTCCCCGGAGTCTGCGTCAAGTTGACCTATTGCTGTGTCATTTTGCGCAGAATCCGAGTTACACTGTCCCAGAAATGGTTCAGGCCATGAGTGGACCTGGATCTTACCTTTCCCCTTTTTGAAGACGCCTCGTATAACATGCATTTCTGCAAATTTTTATGATTGTTGTTGGGTTTTTTTTATGGTTTTTTTTTTTTATGACTGCATTCATATCCAGAATGGCTCTTAATTGTCATGGCTTTTTACTTCACTTCTTGTCCGGCCTTTCCCTTTGATCACCCTTAATGTCCCTTTCTCCCTTTGTTGACAAGTGTATTCAGTCTAGTTGCCTTTTAAAGTCTTTTTCCTTAATTGCTTTGTATTGTTTAAGTTTGTTGTTGTAATTTTCTAATGAATTTTTTATTGACTTAATGTAAATTTAGACGCAATTTAATCTTCTGATTGTCATGTCTTTTTTGTATTTTGAAATAATAAATAAACCATTTCATCTATCGTATATATAATGAATCTGAAAAATGTCGTTAGAGGCCTATACTTCCCTCTTCGCAATGAGAACAGAGCGAATTTTCTGGCTAAGATTAGGAAAGAAACTCGAGCTTGTCATACCCAAGTGTAATACCGAGCGCTATAAAAGATCTACCACTCCTTCACTTGTTAGAATTTTAAAACGACTTCTTACAAGTTATGTTTTTAATTTGGGTTTGAACAAAGAAAAATTGACTGGAGCGGGACTTGAACCAACGACCTCCGGATTAACGTGCCGGCGCTCTACCAACTGAGCTATCCAGCCCTATGTTGGCGGTCTTCCTATCAGTCAATATCTTAAATGTTTTGGCTCAGTTCGCCCTTTGTTTGTTGTTATTAATTCCTACCTCCAGGTTCTCCTAGGGTTTTCTTATTCATTTCTCGGTACTCCCAACTTGTGAGTGGCTTTCAGCCAATTTGTCATTTTGAATTTCAAGCATGGCTGCATTGGGTTTGGGAAGTTATTGAAAATCATCCCGTGGTTATCAATAAACACGCCGTACACAACCAAACCGTGTGTAATATTCAAATAATTTTGTGATTTCGTTTGATTGAAAACGGGGGGGGGAACGGTGGGATGAGTCCGGGAATGACTAAGAGTTCATGTTTTTTCGGATGCTGTTTTCTAAAACGTGATAAATTCAGGATGAGATCTTTCTCTGGTGACAGGGGGGGGGGTATGTGCATGAACTTTCCCAGTGAGCTTAACAGCTGCAACGGACTCAAGCTCTGGTGTTTTCGATTAGCATGCAGGGTGTGGGTTCGAGTCCCGGTCGTGGCACTTGTGTTCTTGAGTAAGATACTTGACCATAATAGCCGTGTCCTTCGGGTGGGACATTAAGCCATGGGTGCCGTGTACTAGGATTGGGCACGTAAAACAACCCAGAACACTTATCATGGAAGAGTGCTGGTTATCCCCAGTGTTTCTGGTTCACATAGCAAGCACCCTTGTTTACAGGTTTCGAGGTTTTTAAGTTCGCTCATGAGGCATCCTTGGTTTCATTACAAGAAATGTATATAATACAAATAAAATAACATTGAAACAAATCTTGTTTAGGGTTGGCCAACAATGTATCGTTCATTAAATAAACAGCAATGCATGACTAGGTAGATAGCATGACTAGGTATATAGTCTTTAGTCCATTACATCTTTCACATAAATCAAAATACCCGTAGTGCAGAACCGGTGGGGGGGGGGTACATTTATTCACCCATGAATACGGCACGAGGCGAAGTTTAAAACCTTAGGACATGATGCGGTTTGTTGATTTTGAATAATACGATCTCTCGTTTGCACGTTGTACATAAATAAAGATGTTTGTTTCAATCCCTTCGTTTGACAAAACACTCGGTAACTTCTGGGACTATACTACCACTCTCAAAATTAAACACATTCTAATTACCCCCCGGGTACGAATTGTGACCCGGTTCTGTGCCCAAGGGTTATTGACCCCTTGCTGGGTTAATGTGACCCGGATGACCCATACATGGGTCAAACTGACACCGAATACGAGATACCAAAAAAACCACAAAATTTTAACCAGCTTGTTTAATCTGAGTCATAACCGAAGTATGGTCGTACCTTTAAGTGTTGAATGCACCGGATCGCCTAAAAGGATGCCCAAGGTGCTCGAGGAAAACAAATTGGGATTTTGAATTGTCTGCGCATAAACCTGTTTGTGCAGGTAAAAAAATGTATAGGTACAGGATCTGGCTACGTTTTGGGCCGAGTTACATTAATGAGTACAGACTGGACTACGGGCTACATTTGGGTACGTGATATGGGCTACATTCGGGGAGGGCTTACGGCTAAGTACAGCACACACACACACGTGTTCGTCTAGATTGTATGTGATAGAAGGGGTGGTTCTGACTGCAACAACAGGAAGCCACAGCCAGTAGCCAGAAGCCAGAAGTTACAACTGCCTTTTCCTTTCTGCATTCACCTGGACAACTCCGGCGCAAATTCCATTACATCAATCGTCACCATATCCAAGATGATGAGCCATATCTGATGAGTTTTTCTCACTTGACAGAAAGAATAATGATCATCATCTAAGAAAACGAGAACGTGTGTCGGATGACCGCCACCCTTGGCCACCTGTGAATTCGTACCGTCACCTTGCCAGAAGTCATGCACCGTGCAGCGCCTCGCTGTCCCCCACTGGGACGATCAGCATCACGCTCCCTTGAGCACCGGCGCTTCTGGCCAAGCCAAGATGTGGTAACGCGATCAATATTTCACACGGGCTCGGGATACATAAGTATGTATAGAACTCGAGGTATATATCCAATTGCGTCGCATTGCGGGCCCCTCAAGTATTCTGATGGTGTTGTTGAATTATGTGTTGTATCTTCGACGTCGTACAAGGCTCGGGGTCTATCGAGTCCTGTGTAGAATTTGATTCGGGGCTCACACAAGCCCGATGGCTGAAAAGACATTCTAAGTACATCGAGGTGACAAAAAGTCCACTATTCATTTTCATATTAATGGATTCTAACGGATAAAATACGTGTTACCTTAAAGGTAAATTGTATTTCTGGAGGACTATAGCAATTATGTTTGGCCTAGTAGAGAGCAAAGATAGATTGGCTGTCTGTTGCGCTCGAACCCGCGACCCCTGGAATACAGTATACGGCATGCTCTACCAACTAGAAACAATTACCGACCTCCTGTTTTCAATGAGCAAGTTCGGGTGGCTGACTAGAGAGTCGACTAGACTTAATCATAATCGATCAAGATGTCACTCGAACGCTGCGTGGTTGAACTAGCTAGTCCAACTTTATCAAACTAGCCCCGGAGCACTGTTTCTTTAGTCAACTAACGAAGTTACGTCACTTTGTCAAGATGGCGGTTAGGTTAACGCATTGAGGACTCTATATGGGTTACGTGACGGAGAAAGTTTTGTAAACTTTTGCAATCACATACAAAGTTGGTTTAACGATAAGTGGTAGGTTTTTGCCAATGAAATATGTCAAGTATTAAGCCCGGTTCATACTTCATGCGAAAGCGAAAGCAAAGCAAATTTTATTGCGTCAACAATGGAGAAACTGCGCGTATTCATTGTCAACGTCACAGAAATTCGCTTCGCGTTCGGATTCGCGTGAAGTATGAACCGGGCGTTAATAATAATTATTATTTCACGATATTTTACCACTAACATTTTTAGGGGGAACTACATGTTTGGTCATTCGATACGTCGTCGTCATAATTTGACGAATCAATCGACTAATCGCGTTCGAGTGATACATAGACCACGTATGCGTGATTAGCACCCGAACTTGCTCATTGACTACATTGCAACCACTAAAATTCCACTCTAAGCCGTGCATTTCAGTCAGAACAATAGTGCCAGTTTGTGACAGCTTGCATCATCTAAAAAAACACAACAACAACAACCTAAAACTTGAATTGTCAAACAACGCTTTTAACTCTGGAGGCAAAACGTCATGCTCTCATTTGCCATCAAGCCTGCTTTTTCTCCGAAGGATCAACGTTTGCGCAGTGACTTGTCAGCCAGTCAGCCAGTATGGCGTGTGAGAACCGCAGTTCACGGGGCCGGAAAAAGCAGAATTTGACCGGGGAGAAACTAAGGGGCGATACACACCCCAGAGGCACACCGCGAGCGCTTGCATCGTGTCGGGTTTGACAGACTGCGCTGAATCCTATTCTCGTCTAGGTGACGAGAGTTTCCATGAAAATGCATGAGGAGGGACAGGGTCATGTAATATGCAGTGATGGGAACTCAGTATCAGGGTTGTGAGAATCTTGTTAAGTCAATCCGGGGGTAAGATGATGTCGTTGCCGTCTCCACATCAAGAAGAGTTGCATGTCGTTATCCAATCGCTACGGATGAACGTCAGTGTGGTTGAGCTTTATCTACTGTTATCTCGGAATGTTCCAAACTGAGCCTACAAACTTTGAGAAACTTAAGCGTGGCGGTAACACCAGGACCCAGTAGCACGTGACACCTTAAAGGCAGTGTATACTTTCGGTAATTGCCAAATGCCAGTATCCTCACATTGTAATCCAACATAATGCATCAATTAACAAACCTGTGAAAATTTGGGCTCAGTTGGTCATCGAAGTAGCAAAACGATAATTAAAGGAAAAACACCTTTGTTGCATAGAACTGTGTGTTTTCAGATGCCTGAGATTCTCAGATTCAAATTGTTGGGTGAAAAATTACCGCTTTCATTAAAACTACATTACTTCGAAGAAGATCATTTCTAACAATGTTTTAAAATGTCAATAATAACAACTGCAGCTCTACGGTGCTCTGTAAAGTAAGTTTTTAAGTTCATGAACTTGTGGAGTACTTACCCAGCTCTTAAGCAGCAATAATATTGCTTATAATTTTTCTGCTAAGCAAATTAATAAGCAGGATACTAGTCGCAAGTGTTACGTATAGAATGTTGGGGTTTTTTTGGCTGGTAATTTCATTCTGGAAGCATATTTTTTTTGCTACTTTTTTTCTGCTTAAAGCAGCTCTATTAAATTGCATTGGACCAAGGTAATAATCTCTCTTGAGAAGCTGTAGAAGAAGAAACGCAGCAAAAAGGGGAAATGAAAAAGAAAGGTTGAGGTGAAGACGGAAAAACAGTTAAACAAATTAATTTTGCCGAACACTGATGACACTCCAGTAAACTAGGCTGTAAGTCTTGATTAATCCATTATGCAATAACAACATCACCAAACACTATTGATGTTTTTCAAAACGCATTTAAACTCCTTTTTGCTCATTGTCCAGCCGGACCTAAGCCTCCCAATTAATTTACGTCTGAATGTCTAATTACGGATAAAACCGATCTGAAAAGTAAACCGTTGAATATAAATCCCGTTTGGAGACCGCGTTGACAGCTATAACCGCATCAACCTCTCGGCCCATTACAATGTAACGCGAAGCCGGCTGAATTTCCAGACGGCAACGTCTGGAAATGGAGACTGTGTAGGCCTTGGAACACGAGGATGATGAAGTAGTCTTTAGACGATGTAACTGAACCTACTATAGAATGCAAAACGACAAAGCCCGCCCGAATAGCCAAAGCGAACCAACAGCAAGGAAAAGTAGGGTAATTTCCGCTTGGTGAATCAGGTACCAGGTATATATATGCAATCGGCTTGTTGAAGGATGAGACGCATTGTTGGTCTTGATTGCAGATGCATGTTTGTTCAAATCGTTATCCTTGGTCGTATGATATTGATGAGTTGCTGTTTTACAAATAACGCCAAAGCACCATTGACCGGCAACGTAGGGGAGTGTATCACACAGGCAAATTCAACTTACACAAATTCCCAGGCCAGAGTTGACCCGTATTCGGGGTTAGGCTAACTTGAAAACTGGTTTAAATATGGGTTGTAACTCTATCTCTAGGTCAGTAGGACTGACTTCTGGGTAATTTTGACACAGATTCTGAGTCACACTGACCCAGAATGGGTCAGCCCCCCCCCCCCCTGAACCCGTAACCGAGTCAATTTAGAGTGTAGGTTCTGAGTACTGGAGCAATCTCTTGAAAACGGAATAAAATAAGGTAATCTTTCATAGCTTGTTTTCTGAACGTCTAAGCTTGGCGGTATACTTCAAGTTACGTTTTACTCATAACGCCCCACGAGAAGTTTACTGGAAACAACATGGTTTTTGCAAGTGTGCTTTCGCTTGTTTTTGCCTCAGACCTTGACAAATTAATTAATATAGACACCAGGCAAAGCTGTACTACTTGCGGGCAAATTATTCACCATCTTCACATCAAGTTGTTCGGGGTCTATTGACCTTTTCCAAACCGCGGTTTCGACTCATCTCTGGCTTAGGCTCTGACATGTGGCTTCAAAACGGCTGACAGAGCTTGTGGTGAAGCCGCAGCCAGCATTTCGAAAACACCTATGACTCGGGTCATACACTATTGCAGATTTGAAAGTACCTATACCACAATAAAACCGTGTTTAGAGCCGCAAAGCTGGGGGCATCGATCACGCTAAATCACGGCGAAAGGCAACATCTACAGGATACCGTTTAATGGATATCTGCATGCGGGCACATCGTCAACCTCGTACACGTGTTCATTTATATGTAAATAGGCACACGCGGCGATATTGTGGATGTGGCGGGAAACTAGCCAGTTATATTGATTTGATTTGGTTGGGGGTTGAAGTTGCCAGCCACGGGCCTCTAGGCGCAATAATGCATTGCTTAGCACCTTAATTGGGCGAGGATCTAGACTGTCTGTAATCCATCGAGGTGTGGCAGAGGGATTTATAATTCCCATCCGCTTAGAGGAGGCCCATCTCTACGTCTTGAATTAAAACGCATTCGATCGTTTTACAAAATTCGAAGACTGTCACATGTCACTAAATAAACCAATAATGACATTCAGATATATCATGAGATTGTTAACCGGTCAAAATACTTTCTTAAAGTTATCTTGCACATTTTCAAACAGTTGCCTATGCACAAACGTCACCAAGCACAACAAAATTCTGCTTTACAAGAATACCAGCCAAAACACGTGTACCATCTGTGACTCGTACCTGCTCATTTTGTTTTGGGCTTAGCAGCACATTGTTAAGCAATATTGAATCTGCTTAATAGGCAGCTGTATACAATTTGGTCCCCAACGGTATATAAATTTGCCGCCCAAACAAGCAAAATTGTGCTTGGTAAATTGTTGGGCCAACCAGCTTTAAAGATTGTTCCCAAGTAATAAGTAACTGATTCACCATTCAACACCTTTACATGCACAACTGATCGAGTGGCACGCGCCAGCCAGCCTTGCACACGTCTGGAGTAAAACAAACCCTCAGTCAAGAGTGCGCCTATCATAATATAAGATTGAAATTATGCTAATATTCAGCAATATTACAAATAGTATATAAAAATGGTCAAGGTGGAAAAGTTCCCTTGAAGAGTTCCCGTGCGCACTGCACTAACACTACTGGGGCCGATTTCTGATCTTAGTGTTTGTCAATCTCGGGGCTCGATTTCACAAAACTATAAGATTCGTCTTCAGATGAGTTATCAATATCACCAGTGATTTGTATTGTGACATCACACTTTGCTTTAGCAATTAAGATTGATACGCAACGTAAGATCAATCTTAGCTTTTTGTGAAATCGGCCCCTGGTCGTCAAAATGATGGAACATCGTGCCTTTTTCTATGGGGATGATGGTGGCGTTACGCACAGCGTTTGTGCGTCTACCTAGAGCACAACTCCATGTAGACTGGTAGAGTGTCCGTGTGAAATGAATGCTAGGTCAAAGGTACGTTTGGCAACATCCGGTCTGGCTGGTATCTGGCGTTATTCACGAGCCTCGAAGTGTGACGTCAGATGTTCGGGCTTAACTCCATGGCGTTTGCCAACCATTATAGTTTGTGCGCATGCGTGAATGTAATTTGCATATTTCATGGGAAAGGTCCGATGTTTAAATAAGGTGTTAGTTTTTTCACCACTTTCTCGTGACTCCGTTGACATTGAGCTTAAACTTTCACCCGCAGGCTTGTTATTTCATATGTTGGGTAGCAAAAAAAAAAATCCAGATGCTGGTCTTTAACAATATTGCCGACGTCGGCAGCGTGCTTTAATTCACAACAAAACGGACAAAACAAAATTTAAAATTGCTTTCCAGACGTCAAGCGGAATCAGGGCAAACGAACTTGGAGCGAATGATAGATGTAGAAACCACTCAGGAGATACAATCTTGATAGTCCCGAGTTCATTTAAGTTCTGCCTCAAGAAATAGAGCACACCTAGGTTACCCAGTAACGATATGGTGACGTCCTGGTGCGCTATTTCATGTATTATACACTGTATATTCTGTACCACGGGCGGGTCCTTCTTCTTCTCGAAATAAAAAAAAAACCAATTTATTGGGAGTCAAAGAACATCTTTGTCAGCACAGGGTTAAATTTGTCAAGGTAATTTAAGAGGCCGTTGTCGAGGTAAAGACAATAATTGGCGCCGATGCACGACGTCGCTTTGTACCTGAAGAAATCATACCGGTACATTACTGATTGAATTTGCGTCTCCTAGGCAACCGGTCAAAATATTTATATGATCAATTTTAACCAAGCGAGCAATAAATTATAAGCGACCGTAGATGTAAAAGCTCTCATACGCAGTCATTTATCAAAGTAGTGTTGTTCAGAAATTGGTGGGGAAAACAACCACCCACGACTTTTTGAAGTTGTTTTGTTTACCCTTATTTAAGTGTGGTTTGATAGAATAATGCATTTTAGCAACTGTGTGCTTCTTTTCGAAATATATTAGCGTTTTGTCAACATTGTATGTCCTTTGCCCTGAATGCCATACTTTATGTTGCAGTTTAGCATTCAAATCTCCACTGAACTCCTCTCTTGGTAGTCGGTTGAAATTATGTATCCTGATTAGATTTGCACAAGAATCATGCCCTACATGCCCCTGCCGCGCCCAAACTCTACAGGCCACGGCCTAATCTGGTTCCTCCCTGCCCAAATGTCTTCAAAACACTCCACGGCTCGGCACCCGACTACATCAAAGTTCTTCAAATAAGGCATTGTAATTATGCTCTCCATTCTACTGCCTGAATCCGTCGACTCGTTGTACCTAAATCTCGTAACCACCCACTATGGCGAACGTGCATTTTCTCACATTGCACCGGTCTTATGAAACAAGCTACCCAGTAACATCACAAACATTCACTCTCTCAACATTATTTCAAACTCGTATGATCAACTTCTGTTTACTGCAAGGCAATAACAGTCCTGTTCTGGTGTGAATTTCTGTGGAGGGATTGCTACTTTGTAGTAATCTTTTCAGTGGCACCGTGAGTAATCTTTGCTTAGAAAGTGCGCTTTATAAGTTTTTATTATTAGTATTATTATTATTTATCGTACTCGAATAAGAGAAAACCCACATTTTCACTGACCTCCCTTTACTACGTTGCTTTAACTCATGATTTGACCCCTGACCCCACTCATCAGAGACCACATTTCACCCGAGCAAAGCACTCCTCATTTGAGGTTAAAACTTGACCCCCTTCTTGACGCCATAGTCGACCCAGTTGTTACACTCATTAATGTATCAGACAGTGGAGAACACACCGTCCACGACCCCCCGATTCCAATGGGCGCCGTTTAATTGGATCAAACTAATACACAGAAGCACTCTGCGTCACTCCGATGACGTCATACGTGTTTGTTTCCAGTGTGAGCAGTAATAACCAAGATGAATGGAAAAGAGGACATTAATTTTGTTAATGAATGCACCGGTGACGACAATAAATAAGTCAATCTCCGAAAGGCAAGCTGTAAGGATGGACTACTTCTAATATAATTGAGCAGACTTTTTTGGATTTCCAGCCTATGCATCACGATCAAATCAGCTTGTAAAATAGTCTGTTCCCATGTAAAGATAATTACAACCGAGATGATCCATTTGTGAACAAGGTACCTGTCGAAGATAAGTATGCCAACAGTCTAAAAAGCAGGAGAATACTTTGTTTATTTCCCCATAAAATTCAAATGGAGTATCCTGACGGCCATGTTTCAATTATCACCTTCTAATTCCGACACCACACTGCACGCCTTTCACGGTAAACAACATTCTTTCAATTTCCCGTACTCCTCGTCTTCTAGTCTTTCCAACTTGGATTCCTCTTGCCCGTTGATGAAGGGTATCTGTTTCAAGATAACGTACAAGACGCCACGTGGCATGGGTTCTCGGTTTCGATTAGAATCGGTTTAAATATCAGGTGTATTTAATTTGAAAAACAACACTGGTAGTACACACAAACTAGCAAGGCTATCAAGTTGGTTTTTCGTTACAATTAAAGGTGAGAGGTTAGGGTTTTATAATTGGATACTAGAATTTCCCACTGCATCTGAACGTGTTTTTGTCTCGTGAGCTGCAATGTTCAATCATTGGATCGCATTTATTTGTCGATTGTAAATATCAGCTATTTTGAACATCTAGTTTTCAAGTAAAGCTGTCGCGTGAAAACTGTGATGCGTCTACATTTGCTGCTCCTTAATACCGAGCATACTTTAATTATCAAAGTTTTTTTTTAAATGATGATTGTAAATGGTACAAAGCTACCCCCTGACCGTCTATAAAGCACAAGCTCGCCCCTTGAAAGACAAACTGACCCCTGGAGAAATATGGTCGCCTCTGGAGGAACATTGATATTAATGTGGGCTTATATAGTGCCGGTGTCCGCCAAAAAGGCAAACATGACGCTTGCTCATGATACTAAAAAAAAAAGACAGTCCAAATGAAAAAGACAAAAAATATCATTTTGAGTATTGTTTTATTTTCATCATTAGGCTCAACCGTAAAGAAATAAGTCTACCCTCAACGCATTCAGCAAGCTCACGAAGAAGAAATAAACTCGAAGGAATATTTAAGCTGTCAACTCTGCTGGCACAACAGCCGGTGGAGGACCCCAGCCGCCATTGCGGGAATACACTCAACTCTTGAGGTGAAACTTCCACCCGAATAAATTCGGCATTTTGCAGAAGCCAGCTTGCCCCTGGCGGACAAGGCTCACCCTATTGGGATGGGGAAAAGCTTACTCCTCGAGGAACAAAACTCGCCCTCGACGAACAAGATTTTCCTCGAGCAAAATACCTCGAGTTCACCTCTAGAAGTCTAGAAATTACTCCCACCACCGGATAGAAGATCACCCTTAGAAAGACCAACATTGCCCCCTGTATATAGGGACAGACTCATAGAGGGATGAATAAACTCACTTCTTGAGCAGCCAGCCCGCCCCCTGGAGGAATAATCTTACCTCTGATTATAGTAATGAGCTCTTTATTTTGGGGAATAATCCCCAAAATAAAGAGCGCATATTAAGCCTCTTCTGAGGAAACGCCCCTTCCATGCCACTTCCTAAAAGTCAATCTCCCCCACCCCAAGCACACACATGTTTGTTAATGGAGTAAACCGAGGACACCCCTTTGTACTCCCATTGTTTGGACTTAGGTTTTCTAGCGATGTCCCCATTGGTTTTGTACACGAAGGGAAAGCGAGGACTGACCCCGGTATGTCATTTTCCCGAATCGCTTTTGTTAAAGTCCTCGGTTTGGATGCGTAGACAATGTTTGCTTACACAAACACACCGCTATAGGAACAATCCCGCCACACGAGTGAACAAACTCGCCCGTCCGTACAGCCACGAGCTCAAGTTTTAAAATAAGGCAGTTTCAGGAAGATATTTGTGCTCTAAATTGGTTCATTAAAACAGCTTTAATTGGAAGAATCCGATGTGGAGATACAATTTAATAGGATCTTCTGCCTGCCATTCATCTTTACTAGCTAGAGTGCAGAAGCGTGTTGTTAATCTTGTCGGCAAAGTGTTGGGATCAACATCACAACCTCTTTCCCACCGTTGGTCTGTAGCCCGCCTCTGTCTCTTTGGTGCAGATTTTTTCATGGTAAATGTGCCACCAGTGTGTCCGACCTGGTTCCTCCTATAATTATCAGGATGTTCGATTGTGAAAACAGGCTTTCTGTTTCTTCTCACCCATACACTCTTGCTTTGCTGAGATGTAGAACAAGGAGCCATTCAGACAGCATATTCCCCCAACGAACTGCATCTCTTTGAAACTCCTAGCCTGGTGTATGTTTCCCTCCATCCTACAATCTAGACTGAAGAGGAATATCAATTCCTACCTTCAGCTCCCCTGAGTAATTGTCATCTTAAAATGTTTTCTTCTTGTAGCCCCTTACCAAAAGTGGCTTTGAGCCTTGTTTGGGGCGAACTTGCATACAACAATAAATAAATAAATTGAATCTGCACTTGATGCCGGGTTGTTTCAGAAGTAACTTCAGTGCCACGCCCAAAACAAATCATCCTGCGTCGAAGGGTATCATTCAACGGATGTCTATTATGCAGTCTGAAGGTTAATTGTAAAAGAAACCGGCACAAAGTAAGCTGTATCACGCACCCCGGGCATGACTGTCATGCCTACTCAATTGGTATCGACTTGAGTCAGCCTTCGACTTCAGAATCCAGGTAGACTCGCCCGATCACTCTCGCCTATCCACAAGCCCAATTTCATCCGGCTTCTTCAATTGCGATCTTGGACTGCCCATTGCTATTTATGTCACAATTACGAAGGTTTCTTTTCCTGTCATCTATCTTCTTCAAAACTAATTTACGACAGAAGCGGCCTCGTGGTTGGTAAAATTATTATTACATTAAGAACGTTTTAGAAACGTTTAACTTGATATCACCCTGCGGGGAGGCAAGAACCAGACTTTCAGCTTTTGTCACGAAGGGACGTGCATTTACAATAGTCTGTATTATGAATAATACGACCCATTATGAAAATGAGTTGTATAAGAATATGATCCCGTATCGAGGCCGATTAAAACAGGTAAGAGGAGTCGGGGACAGGACTTGAAAATGCTTTTCTTAAAAAATAAATCAGATAAAATCGTATAAATAAGGGCTGTAACAATAACTGAACTGACACACACAATGCCGTTTTTTTTTGTTTTTTTTTGTCGTTGTCGTTGTTTCGCAACAATAAAAATCACGCTTAACTTTTCATGATTCCTATGTTTTGACAACTTTTGTACCTTCCCCAGTTTAAAATACGGTAATTTTTCTAAAATGTGTTTTCAAAAGTGAAATCGACCCGGAGAATAGTCAGAATAGGCCGGGAGGAGAATTGCTTGAAAACAGGAAATTTAATTTATTCCTTCTATATATATAGAGACTATACTGCCATTAACGGGTCAACCACCCGTTAAAATGTCATTGAAATAGCTGATCAAGTTTCCACGAGAACGTCGTGTTCCCAGATGTTTTTGTCGCTGATGATGTTGTAGCCCTGCATGTTTGCCAACTCACTCGTCTTCCTAGCCGATGAGCGATCCCTGGTTCCCGACCAAGATTATTATTTGTTTTATCAGTCACGTAGAGCGATCCCTGGTCCCCGACCATTATTATTTTATTTTCAGCCAGTCGTCATTTTGAGCCTGTTTATAGTCGCCAATGAAGTGTCAAATCAACTTGAACGGCGCTCCAGAAAATTAATCATTCAAGAAAAGATACATGGAACTCGTGAAAATTATGTTTTTGTTTCTTTCTATATAAAAGGGGAACTGGAAAATTGTGTGTGTTAATATTGCGCGCAGGTAGCGCACCCAAATGTAGCCCGAGATCTTTGTATATTTAGCCTCCAAATTGGCCCTAAATATAGCCCAAGTGTACCTTAAATGTAGCCTCTAACCTTTCCATAAATGTGCCTAGACCTAAGTGTAGCCTCCACCCCGTATCTAAAGGTAGCCACCTCAAATTTAGCCTCCATCACTGTACCTTAATGCTGCCCTATAGCGTATTCTAAAATGTAGCCTCCACTGTGCATCTTATTGTAGCCCAAACCATGTACCTAAATGTAGCTCGAACCAAAGACAGGGTTTGAGCGAGTTTAGTATCAGGCTATACCTTTATGTCAGTCAAGTGTGGTTTGCGGAGACACAATGTACCTAATCTCTCTGTATCTGTGGTACTGAGAAGAACCGATGGTTCGAACCAGAACCGTCACAACTCATGAAGAGAGATTATGTCTCTGCAAGTCTCACTTGGTTGTATTCCCACTATGCTGCAAAGCTTCAAATCCTACTGAATATAATAGTCGGCAAAATGGCTCCCATATACGCCGCCCCCAAGAAAATGCCACAGCCACGCCCTTGACTCCTTATCAAGACAAAAATTAAGACCAGCTCAGAAGTTTCTCAAAGATTGTATGAACTCAGATGTAATTTCTCTGATTGATTAAGTCACAGTGCGAATGTTATGTAATATTTTCAATGTACATGTTTGGAGACAGATCATCGTCGTAATCTGAAAGCATGCATGAAGTTTGATTGGATTAGGTATCTTTCTTTTACTTAATGTTGAAACTGCATGCAAATAATGCAGGTAATTATTTGAACAACATTTTGAATAATTTCTTGGTACACTATTATTTCAAATATTCTTTCGAATAATATTTTTTTGTACATTTTAGCAATTATTTGTAATAGTTTCTTGGTATGCGTATTATATTTAATATTCTTAAATTTTAGCTTACTAATGACCAATATGTTTTCTTTGGTATTTCTACGAATGCGTTCCCAATCCCGAAAACAAGGAAGAATCTGAATAACATGTTAATTTTATGGTCACATCAAAAATACATCTGTATACAAACAATACAGATGATAATGAACGTCTAGTAACAAGTTTTGCTCGCTTTGAATAATATATGACATGGTATTAATGATTAATACTTCAATAAATACACATTGTTCGCATCGATGACTGCCACTCACATCACACAAAAATGAAAGAATGTTTGTTTTTGTGTTTGTTTGTTTTTTCTTTTTTTTCTTCTTCTTCTTTTATTTACCCTTAATTCACATCAATGTTGACTTGCTAATTGTAATATTCCCAAGCTACACTGACCACTGTGTTTTCTTAGATCAGACTGTACACAGACTGCCGGCCGGCCGCGGGCAATTTTAATTTAATTTTCGAGGCCAGTTATTGTCTGACGTCCGTACGTAACAGGCAGCAAATACATTCGCGTGCTACAAACACCCCTACACAATTTGATTTCGATGGTTTATAATTTTGTAAGGACAAAAGTGATCGTGGTCTGTAAGCAAGTGGGGACTTAATGCAAGGGGAAGACTATTTTAGCCACCCAGTAAATTATATTATATCTTATTGCAAAGTGTTGGTGTTATTATGTGTTGGAATATTGTATACTTCAGCGCTTCGTGAAGCTCTGATGGGAGACTAGAGTCTAATTTAATAAAAATGATTTCGAATGCGGTTTGTTTCCATGCACGTGGCGAAGGCTATGCGTTGCGGACGGCTAATAAAAGAAGATAAAAGAAGCAACAAACTCCACGCTACTCCATCAAATTATTACACATTGATGTTGCCGTTTCTTCCTGACTAGTTTGTCAAGAAGGTTAATCTGTAAGAAACTGAGACAAGGTGTCAGATCTTGGTTTATATTAATTTAAACTTGTGGAACTGAAACCGGCGTTAGAGTCTGGTCCCTTCAATGCTGAAGTGGAAATCATTGATCAGTTCAGACAGGGAACATGACAAGATGGTGGATATTTGCCTAATGCAGGGTGGGGTCAGTGATGGACACACGACCGATGAAATCCAATAAATGTAATTTGATTTGAAGGGGTGGGCCTTTTTCATTCATTTCCCCTAAATTGAAATAACATCCGTCCGTCAAAAAAAAAATCGCGATCGCTCGATCTGTTGCACGGGCATACCATGTGAAGGATCGATACCTGGCGGTTAATTTGTTCCGATGAACCACAGGGTACAATTATAACGCCATTAAAGGCGCTGCATTTGGCGAGATCGGGATTCATCTCTGGGATGGGACTTAAAAGAAATCAGTATACCACGTGGTTATGGTGTTGTTGACTCTGGTACCCTCCATGATCTCATTCCATGCTCCTTAATTCATCTCTGGCATACTAATAAATGTTCCTTTTGATAAAAATTTCCCGTCGTAATTGTGTTGTCTAATTATATCGTTATTAGTGGTGGCCCGTGTAACTTTCCGCCCCCTCCCCCGCCCTCATTTTGGATGCGCACCACTATTCGGCATGTAACCCTCTGGCGCCTCAAATTAAATTTGCAATGAATTAAACTAATGTGTTATTTGAATTAATGCAATATCATTTCCAACCATCATTAATTGAAGCATTGTAGCTAGTCATCCCAGCCTGTTGTGTTTAAGAACTTCATTGCGCACTATATACCGTATTACTCACATCAAATAATCTGTTTACAATAAAACCAGCTTTACCGTCACACTGCTCGACTTCTATAGCATACAGCCTCCAGCAACTACCCTACCCTCCCCCCCCCCGTCCCTAAATCCCCAGCCGTCACGTGCACAAACACAACCCTCAAATTCAACCATGATTGTCACATTGTGACTGGATTCATGATGACGTCCTTGGTGAGCTCCATGCTCCTCTTACATCGATAGGTTATACTGCTAATGAACGATGGAAGTCCAAGGCCAGTTTAATCCATCGGGTACAGTGATGGGGGGAAGAGGCCCACGGGGGGACACCAGCCCAGACATGCACGGCAACATTGCCTCGCTGATCGCTGATTTTTACAGACGGACATATAAATATAGCCAGCAGTAGTGTTGTTTACATTAGATTGAACTAACACCGCATCATTGAACATCTCTCGTCTGTCATTATAATTCTCCATTGTTTCTAAATTCACTCAGCGTCGCGCACGGGATAAATTGATTATGAATTTTACGCCATCGTGAACGCTACATTTTAATGTACTTAGTTATGATAATGGTGTTTTAAAAATTATACGGGAAAAGAAACAGACACAGTGGCGTACAGGCTACAGATCGTGGTTTCATTGAAACCTGTTTTTACATATATGCAGCAGCCCTATCCGAGCTGATGGCTTCAACAGTGGCTATTACGGAGGCGTTTGAGGGACATTGAAAGAGAAAGAAAATTTCATCTAATTATGACTTTGAAAAAGGACATAAACGTCTATAAGACCATGTCATAAGACACAAGGCGATTTTTTCATGCAGCCCAGACGCAACCAACTGCACTGTATGCACAAGAAACACTTTCGGCAACACAAGAGACATTCTTCTATGCTGTAACTCACTCTCCCCAAAGAAAATAACGAGACTGAACTGAAATGTAAATGAATCTCTTTCTCGGAGGTTGCCTGAAACTGGTTCCCTGTAAATTGCCTTTTGTGACGTAGCATAAAGACTAAGTACACGAATGTGAGGACACAACCATACATACTTCAGATATGAGGACAGCATTTTACCTATAAAGCTTTGTGTTCCGTTGTCTACTTGGACCAATTTCATGGCTCTGCTTACCGTAAGCAAAGAATCGGCGCTTACCGAAGCAGGGAATTCCTTGCTTACGTCAAGCGTCTTTCACGGGTTAGCAGACAAATTTTGCTTGTGCGCGTGCGTACTCCACTTTACTAGGCGTTCTTCGCTTAAAAAGCTAGCCCAGGAACTTGGCGCTTGCACACTTAAGTGGAGAATGATGATCGCAAGCACAGAATTCGACGGTAAGCAGAGCCATGAAATTTGGCCCAGGTCTCACTTTGCTGTCAATACAATCAGCATTTTGAGATATAGTGGACACAATACTAAGACTGAATAAAATTAGGTTTGGGTAAATTTGTACAACCAAACCAAACAGTGTATTCATAATCGCTATTTGCACACGGATCCGCCATGTGCGTGTAGAGCCTCGACTTCATGCTTCATTTTGAACTGTATTAATTTTATGTATCTGCTTGAAATGAAAGTAAAGTGACAATACAGAGTTACATACTGCTCTTTCACTGCTGTCCCCATTTCGAGGCTCTACACGCAAATGGCTGACCGTGCAAAGGGCGAATAGTGCCCACCATATCTCATGGAAGTCCATCCACTCAGTCACTCAGTCCTTTACCTGTGGTCGTACATCATCTCTTTAGTTTGAATGCAATATGCCTACATGACGGCTAAGAAATAACCCAAGGACGAGGTATACAAACATTTACACGTAATTTAGCAGTTTAAAAATATCACCTACTACATAAACTGCCAGTAGGTAAAATAATTGCAGCTGAGTCAATGTTATTCCTACGTCTGAGTACGCTATAAAAGTGTGGCATCGATCGAACGGTTGCTCTAGCGAAGTCGGTCGAAAGCTCTAATGATGGAGCATCCGTCGCATTGCGGACAGCGAGCCCACCTCAGTGACACCATTTACTAGGAGCTAAGTCAGTCAACCTGTTGTTAATCGATTATCAACCAGGTTTTTTTTTCTCTCTTCTTTTTTAGTGAACTTTTTTTGCGGGGAGATAGAGCCTGTGAATCCCCCCAAAAATCATACAAATTGCCAAGATTGGTACCTCAAAATGAAACGAAAAAAATATCATTCGTTGTTCAGTTTACATGGAACACAACAGCCCTTCAGCCTGAGTGTGTGTAGATGGCTTAAAATTAGGTAGTCCAAGGCCTTCGTATAAAGACATCGCACAACGATAAATCTGTTTCTGGAACGATTTTCCCACCGCCATTAAGGAATGTTAGCATCTTCAACAAATTGTTAAAAACTCATCTTTTTTCATATAACCGAATGTTTTGTTGTTTTGTTTAGTTCTGTTTCATATATTTCTTTTGTGCATGTATTTTTTTTTAAAGCACTTTCATAAATATGTGAATAAGCGCTACAGTGTGTTTGTATGGCATGGTATTATCAGAAGAGTGGGGACAGTAGAACAAAAGAACACGAAAGGAACAATGCTGTTTTTACATTGAAATCCTTTGTATACATTTGTGATCTCACTGTTTTCATGCGCTTAGTCTATGGAGGGTGAATTAAGTTAGAGGAACAAAGGAAAGTCATTACATAGATAGCAATGTAAGAATGCAATGTATATTTGTATGTATACGTTTATGTATGAATGTATGTTATGTATGCAGGAAGTTTGGAACGACCAGCAAAAATTTCAAAACCACAACTTTAAATGATGTTTGCATTTGGCAAAGCATAAGGTATTAACAAACAAACACTCATACGAACAAATCAATAATGTAATAACCTGAAACATGAATATTATGGTTTTTCTTTCCATAAATTGCCGGGTGGTTTAATTTTCATACAAGGTGGATTTGATCGACCGCTTGCATAAGTCATGTCGTGTATTAGGGCAAGTATGGTATTTACCTTTGTTGTCATTAAAGTAGTGACACACCATGCACAATATTGTCAGCATGCATAAACATCGGCCTTAATTTTGGTTGTAACAACCGAAAGCAGCTGTGTGTGTTTTGGGGTGGGTTTTTTTTTAGGTTATAAGAAACAGTTTTCTCGAACATGACTTAATTTCAGAGGTAAATATTTCACAGGAAAACAAAATGAATCAAGAGCATCATAATCAGTAAGCTGTCAGACTAAAATGAAACAATGATGTTTTGTATCCTTGCCAATCCTCTATCATAGCTTTAATGTTAGCCGCGTGCTTTAAAAGCTAAATGTATATCAACCTCGTGCACAAGGTCTATTTTAAAGTGAAGTGTGTATTATTGATGCAGAGCACGTATAATGCAGCATAAATTCACCTGTCTAAACACGACAGGTACAAGAGATAAAAAACTAGGAAACACCTGCGCCAAATTGCCTTTTGCTGAAAAGACAATTTGCGCAGAGGAACCAGCTTGATTCAATGATGTTGGTCCATTATGGCTCCACTTCGGTATTGTTACTGACAACTTTAACAACGTCGCTTATTAGGAGAATTAAACGGGTTGACGCGAGTGGTTTATGAACGAAAACATACGATGTCAAGTGGGCTTGTGTAAACATCATGTAGACTAAGCCTATACAGTGTGCGCTACAAAATATTTTCTTTTGCATTTCACTACAATTCAGATTTTGATGTCCATTCTTCTATGAAAAATTAACGTCAAGTACATGTGATTATCGATTATTGATGTGAAATAAGTAGCAATAAGCAGGATATAACAATAGAGTTAGGGGCCGTACCTGAGCTTGTAGAAAACAGCCAAACAAACAAACTAACAAAAAAAACAAACCAACAGACACGCAAACAAAAGAATAAACATTGCACATGACAAATAGCTACACCGACACAAGACACATAATATTTATCAGAGATAATGCAATAAATTCACAACTAACAATTGTTTTCATGCCACTAGAAACGTCAGTTTAAAAAGAAAACAAATCATAAAGTCAATGAATACAAAGGGAACTTCAAAACACTGCTGTTTTTCACAAACTTCACGGTAATTTATAATGGCTTCCACTACTATACCTAAACTTTAACACTGACATTACGAACCCCCTATTGCACCGTGACGTCACACGCGGCCACAGTCTGTATCTCCCCATGATCATCTGCCATTTTGAGGAATCAAATTTCATGTCAAGGGGGAAAATATTGAAAATACCAATCCCATTTACAACATGAAGGGATTTCGTAAAAAATGCCCGTCCCCCAAATCACACAACACTCACACGGACTCACGAGTTGACCCCGACCCCTGGTCCCTGGAGCACGCGACCCATTTACGGGTAAGGCTGACCCGGAAAGTGTTTAAAATAACAACTATTTTCTGTGCATTTCCCAATAACTTTTCATCTAAGTGACTTCTTTACATGCCCAGCTATTGTCTAGAACTATTTGAGTTCTTTAGTTACCCAGTAATCGATTCTTTCCCCTCGTTAGCTAAGCTCTAATCATCTAAGCAATGCCCCCCGACTTTACCCCGACAATATTTACTACTACACCATCCAATATATATTTCAAAAAATTCCTTTAAAAAAAAATATATATATATATACTCTGGGGTCTTCCCCCTACTTATATAGTGTATCGGTCCATTCTAGGATATCGCTGAGTTTGACTCCCCCAGGTCATTAAACTTTAGAGATATGGCTTAATTAATCATTGTGTGGTATGATCAATTGGACCTTTCCCTCATTTAAGGGAAATATCTCTTAGATGGTGTGGTAGGAACTAGTGGACCTTTCAAGCATTTGCGTATAGTCAGGGGGTAAACGCATTTAAGGGAATGGGTTTCACTCGGATTCCTGGTTATTTCGAACCCTTTCCTGTGTAATCTTGACATAGATTTCTGGTCATACGGACCCACAGTTCTGGCCCGAATGCTTTAATATACAGTGTGAGGTTACACGAAAACGCAGCAAACTAAGCTGAAAGTCTCGCTTTGGCATCTCGGATAATTGCATTTCATGATTCACACGCAGCTGATCTACATACAGATATTAATCCATTTTATAACTCCCGTCTGTCTCCACTGTAATACAGCCAAAATCCCATCAATAATATAGAGTAACAGTGTTGCACAACGGTCCTAAAACAGGGCCTTGTGGGGTAATTAATTACGCCAGCCGTTTGCACACTCGGACTAATTTAGATGAATCGATCGACGCCTACAAGCAATGATTGGGTATTCCATTTTTTCCACACTAATTACGCGAGTGAAACATTCTAGACACACGCAATCACATTATAATGAAAAGGGCACTTTGTTACTATAAAACCATTTCCAAGTGACTAGCTTAAAGATACAAAATTTCTGTGGGTAAAAATGTGCTTTAATAAGATAGACCTGCATTGACGTCACCCCGCCGCCATTAGAGGTAGTCGATGTCGTAACAAATAACGACAAAAAGCTACGTGCGTTAATTGCACATGATTGACCACTGAGCAACGTCCTTTTGACCTACATGTGAGGGCTCCCTACAAACAGTGACGTCATGTGCGTAATGTCTATTTCGTATCATTGTCAGACATCTTAATATGTATTTCCAATTTAAAGAAGTGTAACTAAAGAAAGGCTGGATCAGGAGAATAGCATGGTCCCGGACCCCAGTGTTTGTAATTGACTTCGCACCAATAAGACCCGGCGAATGTGTTGGAAGCGCCATCTTAAAAATATGCCGCAATGTACCTTGGGAAACAGAATACAGTTTCAAAATAGAACAAGCTGCCAACCTGGACGCCATGGTGTAGTTTATAATTTTACTGCGCAGTTTTATAGTTGCGTACCGTATTGCCTTCAAAATCAGCACGTCATGATGGCTGCCCGTGTTGTTTAGATCCGGATTTCACCCAGAATCCTTTGCGCGCCGATCATGCGCAGTGGGACATGTGCGTGATCTATTACGGAGCACTCTCTTTAATACATTATTTTATACATCATACTTTGACTTTTCCCAAACATTATCACCGCTCCATCCCCGATTTAATGTAATTTCTCGTAAGGTTTCCACTGTAATAAATCATGGATAAAACAATTTGTTTGGTGCAAAGGTTGCTGTGCACATTAGCTCTAGGGAAAGTCACGACGGCAGACGGCAAATATCGATCAAACAAGAATGAACAAAAGCAGCACAAGATGAAACTGTCAGATACGATTTGAGTTTAGGGCCTACAACCAACTTAAACTGCAATGTTAATAGTTTGCCAGTCGATCGAGGCTGTTAGTACAGTACACTTGAAACTTGGACCTGGGATGGGCAGATCGTGAGGTAGTCTTGTGAACATATAGTACTCTCCAGCTCACAGCGACGGCCGGTAGGGGTGGGGCTACTGTGATGGGGGCATGGATGGTAGGGGGTTAGGACCCACTGCCATTTTAAGGTAACCGCACCCTACCTGATTCTACTCTCTTCGCACCTAATATTTGTTTGCGGTCCCACTTTGCTTCTTGTACAGTTGACAAAATACAGGGAAGGGACGGTGCTAGGGGCACAACCCCCCACCCCATAGACTTTCTTCCTGTCTAGTTGTGAATCTTGCTGATCATTTTCCAGCGGTTTACAATGTCGTTTATGAGAGGCAGGTAGGAATTTCGGGGTTGCCATCCACGGAAAACACATCAAGTTACGATATGGTGATTATGGAGCAGGTTTCCTGATTACCCCCTTCCCTCGACGCGCGCTGGCAAAAGAACACTTGTTGTTCGTGTGTTGCCGTCCACCCCACCCCCATTTTCTTGTGTGGGCCCCTTCACTGCGCCATTCTGTTCCAGTCACTGCCAATTAAACCTCACTTCTTAAATTACTATCGTGTAAACCAATTCGTCTATGCATGGAGCAAGGAGCTAACAGAAGCTTGAAGTCAAGTTGTATTCATCTTTTATTGGCAGAATTCGACCATAAATCACGAGTGTTATTGTGTTTCAGCATTGAAACAAAATGCGTCAGATGCCTAGGTCACGGTACTTTGGCTGTATACGTATACGATGTATCCAGTCGCCTTAACAACAAGTACAAGCCCTAATCACATTAGAAGCCAGTAGCTTGTTAATGCTCATTCCTTGAAATGTATTCCAGAATGGGAAATTGCTTCCATTACAAAAAACAACAAACATTCCTGCTAAAAGGGATTGCAGTAAACACATAAACAAAATAATCCAATACTTTTGGGACGGTCGTGTCTATAGCCCCCATCACCCCTCCAACCACGTCACCCCTAAATTTAACTCCGACAAGTACACCTAAAATCGCATCACATTACTGACTGAATTTTTCCAGGACAGTTTACAATTCGCGTCAATCGTAATCCTTAAAATTGTAAGTATTTTGAATGCCATTTTCGGTTTTATTTTTGTTTTCCACGTTGATGTCCCTGCTGTGTTGTGCAGCTGCTGTTTTTGTGGCTTTGTTTTGCTTACTTAAAACAAGCTATGTTTCACTTTTTGTTTCGTTAAATTTGTTGCTAATATCTGGTTGTGATAACTATTCACACACGACTATCAGAGCACAAGCTACACTGCAAAAATTGTCACATGGGGGGAAAAAAGAAAATTGCATCGTAGAGTGTCAAAATAACACTAATTTCCTACCGACACAATTACATTGGTGTTATTTTAACACCATATGATGTTAATTTTAGTTTTCTTTTGGGTATCTATAATATGTCAATTTTTAACACCAGAGTTTTTGCAGTGGTACTCTCTTCTTGAAAGATATACAACTCAAAACTTGCTTCAAAAGGAAACAAAATTGCAATCTGCATTTCATCACCGGCTGATAAACGTGCACCATATCATGTTTAGGGTCAATGGTGAATAAGTAACGTGTTTTGTTTTAAGGCACCATCTCTAAACCGGCTTCTGGAACGCAATTCGGTTAAGTCAAGTGAATAAGTAACGTGTTTTGTTTTAAGGCGCAATCTCTGAACCGGCTTCTGGAACGCAATTCGGTTAAGTCACCCCTCTAAAAGCCCAATATTGATGCCCCGAGATTTCATTATCCTATAATGAGAAATATTTTTCATACACTTCAGTGGGTGTCTACGCGAGAAAAAAACCAGGCCATGATCAAAACCAGGGTATAATAAATTCGCAGCACTGAGAAAAAACGCCGCCCCCAGTAGCCAAAAATAAAAAAATAAAATTACACGCTTTCGTATCAAGAGTATTTTCCACCGGATTAGCAGATCATTTTTGTGTTGCAGTGTGTTGCGTGCGAACTTCACTTTACTAAGCATTATTTGCTTTACACAGCTAGAACAGACATTTGGTGCTTACCCTGTAAAAGCACAGAATGGTTGACCGTTAGCAGAAATACCGCTCATGCATGTGACATGTCCCTATCATCTATAATAGCAACACAGTACAATATTAATTGTGCATCACATTATCTCACTGAAGTTACATCACAGGCGATAAAAAAAAACCTAATTATTGGTACTTACCGCCGAAACGATCCTTACGAGATTCCCACACAAGAAATTCCCACCGACGACTGGATTATGGTCGGGAGTGCAACTGCTGAAAGCGCGGGAAAAAATATCCCACTTTCCATTAAACGTGCGGACATGTACCACCTTCTTTTGTTTAGCGATTCTACATTACATTTTGTCTTGTATTGCATACACTGCCGGTGCAGTTGTGCCGTGATGACGGCAATAGCGTTGAGTGCTGAAGTGTCTGTATACACTGAGAGGTTATGGCAAAAACAAGCACTCTAGCCACCGTCTCGTCGACGACGAAACCTCGTCGTACTGTGCGGGAATTACATGGGCGGCCACCAGACTAAGCACTGCGCATTAAAATCTAATCCCAGCCACTGAGCCGCAAGCGGATAGCAGCGGGGAAACACAATAAATACACTTAAATCAAAACGAAGCTGTTGAGAGCACCAACATGTCGGGAAACAAGCAGACAATTTTGAGGAGTACATCTGACGCAATCAATTACCCAATCGTTTCTGAATCAGTGATTATTTACAGCGAGGGAAACTAACTGTACACACACACGCCGTTGCCATGGCAGCCGCAGTGGTGCTCAGTGTTCTGTGGATAGTTGCCATGGTTACTTAACTGCTACAGTGATCATTAGCCTATGCCAAACCAGCCATTGATGAGGATGATGATCTACAGCCAAGTGGTTGTGAAGTCGTGCACAAGTGGCCGGAGCGGGAAAAACACACTGGGAGTCTCAAAAGGGGTTTATTTCAAGACGTAAAACTAGCCAAACACACATCACAAAAACTCGTATTTTTTTTTAGACTGCTCATTTTTCCTAGTTACAAAAAAGTAGCGCTTTTGTTGTCTATTTTGCAAAATAAACTAATCAAAGATGAGTCATTTGTATTGAGGAAACCAACATTAAGAGGGAAGGTATACCTTTGGTAGTTATTCAAAAAAATAATGACCATAAAAACTTACCTGTTACACAAAGAGTACCGGAGACACGTCCCCTGCACTTTTTTTTGTCCTTGCAGACCTGCTTAATTACTTTGGGGTTTTTCACCCGTTTTTGTTTTGAATTTTTTGGGGGATTGTTTGTTTGTTTGTTTGTTATGGGGTTTTTGTTTTTCTTTTTACAAAAACATTTACATGCGAATTTCGCCAGGTTTTGGAAAGGCTTTCTGTCTGCTGCTTGCTGTACGGTCTGTTTATCGTGTTCGGTTGTTGTTTTGGTTTTTGTTTTTTGATGGCTATTTTGTAACTTGCCAGTTTGTATGTACGTACATTTAATTTAGAGCTATAACATGTAATAAATTCAGAATATGAGTTAAACAAACTCTGGCATATCTCTCTTCTGGACAGACTGTTTCGTACCATAAGGCACTCATCAGCAGAATGACGAAAATAGAATACAAGTAGCATCTTACCTTATTTCGAATTATAAAGCGCGCGCAAGCGTGACGCGTGCTACGTCATTGAAGTTAGTACGCGTTAGTACACTGAATAAGAAAAGCGAAATCGTCTCAAAGTGCCGGCATCGAGACAGATGTGTTCTTACTTCAGTGACGTAAACGCGTACTAACTTCAATGACGTAGCACGCGTCACGCTTGCGCGCGCTTTATAATTCGAAATAAGGTAAGATGCTACTTGTATTCTATTTTCGTCATTCTGCTGATGAGTGCCTTATGGTACGAAACAGTCTGTCCAGAAGAGAGATATGCCAGAGTTTGTTTAACTCATATTCTGAATTTATTACATATATATATATATTTTTGAATGGCATTAACCTTTGCTCAAAGAAGTCAGGAGGAGGTGGCTACCCAGATTCACGCAAGAGGGGAATCTCAGAGCATGTAATGAAACAGATTCTGGTCCCTTCTTGTCAGGGCTCCAGACCGCAGCTGTGAAGGCTTCGAGCTTGCATTGATTGGTTGATCCCTCCGGCCAACCTTTAACTTTCAAATGTGAACATAGACCAATAAGAACTCACTCCGCGGCAGTGAAGTTAATAACGAGAAGTCCCCTCGATTCACCTAAGCCAAAGTAGTAGTCCCTGCCGATTTCTTACCTTCCGCCCAGGTTAGTAGAAGCAGGACAGTTCTTTTCAGAACTCATAATTCCTAGTAGTCTCCCGAATTTCCGAAGTCTACTCCGCGGCAGTAGAATAAAGCAAGACCTAGTTCCCAAAGAACAAATCTACACAGCAAAGTAAATTATACACATGGTGTTACCGCAAATCGCATATTACATACCATGCAATGCCTCAACAATTAATAATTGTATTGCTTTTGAGAAAATAAGAAACTGTTTTTTTATTCAAATTATTCACTGTTTTGAAATACTCCAAAATTAATCGCAAAGACCAACACTTCATAATTTTTTTATTATTTTTTAGCAAAAATTTGTTCTAGCAATGTTATAATAAAATTCCAAGCTGATTTAACTTCATCTGTGTAGTGGGTCTTTGTGATTCATTTTGGAATTATTCTTACTTCAGTGAAATGATCCAGGTCAATGCTTATGGAAATTTCACACTAATTAAAAGAATGTTTTTTAAGTCATGAAGTAAATTATTTTACCTACATTTTTTGACAGTTGAGTCTTTTTTATAGCAATAACTATTATTCGCCAATGGAGGGCGTAGTTTGTATTTCGTCAACTCACAGGCAAGTGGTCTGATACCCCTTACAATGAGACAAGTGACTGCACATTATGAACGAGCAGAATGGCATCAATGGGCAGGGTCTCTGACTTATTGAACAGTACAACATGCGACTTTCACTTGTACGGCAGATATTTCGAACAATGGTAACGTGAATTTATCCCTTGTTTTTTTGTAGATTTTGTACAAAATTAAAGTCAGAAAATTATTTCAGAATAAGCACGTTGGTACTTATAAATTTTGCGTGGTCTGACCTTGGCATGCATGTTATGTTTTTACTGTAACTGAAATAGTGGGTCGTGATTGATGTTTGTTGGTTTGGCGATGGGGTGAATGATGGCGGCATGTTTGATTGATGGGGATGTGTTGTAATACAAGTGTAACTTAATACTCAGGGCTCGAATTTTACACTGGACCGCAGGCCCGAGGCCAGTGATTTTAGCGTCGGGCCAGTGAACTTACAACCATACAAGGCAGGCAGTCTTTTGTTTTTGTAACACCCCTTACTCTTTTACCATGCTCTTACTGTATTTTAAAAATGAAACTGATAATATCTTTCAATTTCATTGAGTATTGAACTTTGAAGTATTTACGATGAGAAAAATTAGCAAAATCGTCTGTTATGTTAATGCTTGTTCCAAAAACAGCTAAAATGTGAAACTGTGAAGATAGTGTTCTCCTCATTTTAATTCCGGTCTTGGAACTAATTTTCTGGACCAGTAGAAGTCTTGAGCTACATGTACAAGCCCTATTGCTTGTGAATTTTTTCCCCATGTTTGAGCCCTGAAGTCATGGAAGTGTTCTAGGTACTACCTAGATAGAGAACTAGGGTAGTACTACTACGTACGTACGACGTGTATACATTGCGTATGTCGAGTGCCCAGCAATGCCAGGGGTCTAAAAAAGCACCAATTCACATTGTACTTTGTATTTGTAGGCAAAGTTGCCGTATCTGACCTCCACCACATAAAACTAAGTAAGAATAGAGTCAGAGAGATAAATTGGTGGCGGGCAGCGGAAAATTTGCCTATTAAAATAATAATTTAATATTAAATACTAGACTAATTTACTATAGACCAGACTAAGACTGTTTATCCATATATAATAATATTATTTCTCTGTCAACTACACTTAGTATTCTTAGTCTTACATATTTGGTTTGTTAGAAAGGCAAATAAAAACATTTATATTTTTTTTAACTGAAGGAATAATACATTTCCTTTTAAACTACGACCAGTCCATCCACCAGGGCCCTATGTGTTAAAGCCTGTGAGCAGACATTAGTTGTTTAATTAATACTTAAATACGGAGGACAGTGTCTGTTTCATTTTTCACGACCACTGCTAACTGTAAGCAAGGCATGTTAGCTTGTCATCTGTTCATGGTTTGTAAGCAGATGAGTGGCATATTAACACCACAATGAAAATCTGTCTGTGAACACACACACACACACTCAGTCAAATCATCTTGATCGTTTATGAAATACACTTTTACTTAAACATGTTTTTTTCTGCTATAGTAAGTAAGCATTAAAATATGCTTACCGGGAAACAGCTTCATGAAATTGGGCCATATTGCTTGTGAGGATTTTGAAAAGGAAAAATAGTATTAGCTGTTGCAAACTGCTTACCAACCAAAAGGACCTACATGTATGGTATAAATGCAAAAAATAGTTAGTGGCCTGACATTTCGACCCTAGCAGAGTCTTTCTTTTAGCCTTCGAGAAAGACTCTGCTAGGGTCGAAACGTCAGGCCACTAACTATTTTTTTATTTTAAAAAGGGGATTAAAGTAATAATTTATACCGAAAACAACCACAAGAGAAATGATTGAAGTGTGTAGACTAGAATTTAACAAATTAAGGCCTACTCTATTCCTACTTGTCCTACTGTGTGTATCTTCCGATGTGTTCGAGGTAATAACGTCTTATCTGTTGGTCTTTTCTCAAAGGCAACTGAAGCTAAGCAGATGAAGCTGAGTGCTGACGATAGAGTGCAGAAGCTCGCCACGCTTCAGGCAGCTGGATGGAAAGAAGTGGATGGACGAGACGCCATCCAAAAAGTCTTCATGTTCAAGAACTTTAACCAGGTAAAAGAGTGAAATTCAGTCGTCAGAGTGTAACCTCAGAGGCGCTCCAAGGCCAAATTCAGTTTTGTGATGCACTCATTTTCCAAAAGAAAGGCCCTTATGTCCTATGAAAATGGGGAAAAAATTGCAAGCCTCTAGCCTCACACTAAAATTGTGGAAAATGTTGATACTCTCTCAGAGCGAAATTTGAAATGTGACATCATCAGCATCAAAAACAAATGGGTCTGTACATTCCAAAGAGGAAGTTTTGTGCCTGTGGAAAGGTCATTTTCAGTGCCGTTTTGATTAAATATCATCAAAATTCAGGAATGAACTAAACATTCTCTGCACACAAATGTACGGACCGAATCTTTGAAATGTGATGTCATCAAACGATTTACGATTTTGACAAAAATTGCACTTGAAGGAAATCAAGCACAGTGTCATTTCACACCGTTTAAACCTAAGGTTAGAGAAATTCCCATTTCCATAAGGATTCTATCTATTGAAAAATAAGTGGCTCACAAAATCTTAACTTGACATTTTGAGCCCCTGTTTAAATTGTTCACAGTTCAGGCTGTCAGCAAGGTTTAAGACATAAATGAAAAATGGGCGTGTATGCAGTCAAAACATATGAAAGCCTGATGCTTTTGGGTTGAGTTTATTGTTGGGTGCCTGGCTCTACCATCTTCTACTGGGTACAAAAAGTACAATTTATCCCAGCATTTTGTAAAGAATAAACAATTTTCTTTCAAGAAAGTATGCAAACTGATAATGTTTGTTGCCAGAAAAACCTGTCTGAAGGCATGATTTCCTATTCCAATGAGATTTAAAATTTACTTGTAAAAGTAAATGGTAGAAAAACGATCATATAAATCAAAATATCAAGCCTTCTGGCACATGTTTGGCAGACACTTTTCTGTAAGTCTTTCTACTGGACACATTAAAACTTAGCTGGAGTGTTCCCAAATCTCAAGTCTTCTATCTGCATTGAACACTCTAAAAATTAATTCACTGTTACTTTCTGTAGCCTGTAACACACCGCCAGGATTTTTAAGTTTTGTACAATCCCACCTCCCAAAAAGAAAGAAAAAAAGAAGATTCGAATTGCCCCCAGCTACTGTGCAATTTAGGTGGTGTAGTGGTAAGACATCTGCTCTAAAATGGCCAAGGTCATGGGTTCAAATCCCACCCGAGTAATATGCTTGTGGGCTTGTTTACACACAACTCGGTATACAGTGCTTACTTTACACACAGCGGTGTATGGGTAAAACCAACTGTTTATCCCTGATGCAAATTTAATATCTATTAGACTACAATATTGCAAAAAAAAACATGATCTCGCGCCACGATTTCTCATCCAAGTTTTTTGCCTTCCAACTCAGGCATTTGGATTCATGAGCCGGGTCGCCCTCCAAGCTGAGAAAATGGACCACCATCCGGAGTGGTTCAATGTTTACAACAAAGTGGATATCACCCTGAGTACCCACGACGTCAGCGGACTCTCCGAGAAAGATATCAAGCTGGCCAATTTTATGGAGAATGTTGTGTCTTCTTAAATAGGGAAATTCAACAAGGTTTTTATAAATGTGGATAGACAATCCGAAGGGTTCAATGCTAGATTAAGGAAAGTATTTCTGTTTTGAAAAAAAAAAAATACTCGGAAAGAAAACATTTTAAGCTGTCCTTTTTATGTGTGATAAGCCTGGCTCGATTTATTTATTTATTTATTTATTTATTTATTTTTTTTTTTTTTGGGGGGGGATCCACAAGAGCACAGGGCTTGTAGCTCAGAATGTTTACTGGACCAGAATATGTTGTTTTACAATACCAGAATTGAAATGATCCTAGTGAAACACTTGAGGGAGTCTGGTTTAAAAGAAGAAAGACAAGTAACAATTTTCGTGGGTTCGAATCCCACCTGAGTAACATGCCTGTGATTTTTTTTCCACAGAACTCGGGAAAGTACTGAGTATACAAAGCTAACACACTTCAGTGTAAGGGTAAAACCCAAATTAATATTCTTTATCCCCGATGCAAAATTAACATCTATTAAAACAATTAAGTTCCCATACCTTATGTCGTCCGTTTCTTTGGTTAATAATCTTTTAAAAAAATGTCACACCTTGAAAGTTCAAGGGAGACTGAAGCCATGTTAGGGAAACAGAAGCACCCATTTCATTTGAACATACCGACAGACATATTCTTCGTATTACAACTGATAATACTGATTTTTCACTCAGAAAATCTGTAAGACTATGTTTAAATAGCCTTAAAAAGTTTTTATCATTATAAAATGTAGATCAGCCCTTGTATGCAATACACATGTTATTTATTATTGTTTTTATTTTTTTCAATTGTCAAATATTATGCCTGAAGAAAACAGTTCAAAAGTAATAAATCTGTCTGAAGTGTTGATGGTAAATTTAGGTGTCATCTCTGCAGATAGATGTTAGTAACGGTAGACAGTAATTGTTGTTGTTGAAGCTGTTATCGTGGCTGCATTAACTGCTGTGTTGCTGTCACAGTATACCAATGTTTTTTCAAAATTAAATAAAGAAAGAAGGGCCAAAAAAAGCTTTGCCTTTGGTAGAACAAAAGACGCTCATTTCAATAGAAAGACTACTGCATTTTGCTTATTAAGGAAGTTGCATCAATACAAACTGTAGGGGAGACATTTAACATTTATTCTAAATTTCATAGAAGATTTGTATTCCGAAGAGTTAAACAAATAACAAATAAAATAAATCCAATCAAACATTTTAATTGGGCTGTTCAATGTGGTCCTATCTATGATTTGGTAGATTTAGGACTTTTGTATTTTTCCAGCTGCCCGAAGATCATTCTGTCAAGGCGCATACAATGATTTATAAGGTGCTATTTATTTCCTGCCTCAGACAGGAGAAGAGATGTGTGAATTGGTTTGTTAATTCAATATAATATATTGTTGTGAAAATTTTTCAAAATACCACTCGACCTTATTTGTAACCCTCTAAATATAGCTTCGACTCTGTTTTGTACTATTAAAGAGTGAGAAGGAAAATGGGGTTACGTTAGGGCATCAATCTTCTACCCACACCATGTATTGAAATTTGTTATCTGAAATTTGAAGTAATTTTCCAAGAAAGTTATTTTCAATTCTATCACTGGAAATGTATGTATTAATCATTTTTTTCAAAAATGGAGGTCCGCATTGTGAATTAAATTTACTTCGTTATTCACTCAGGAAATTTGAGTATGTACAATCGTTGTTTTTTTGTATAGTTCTTGTGAATATAGTTCTCGGATGCACAAATAACCAAGGCACAGTCAGGTATAAAAGTCGCCTCTCTAGCATGCCTAATTCAGGAGTTATTCTCAAACTTTCGATTTTGCGATATCTAGTAAACCTGAACATCTTAAAAAGAGTGATTAATAATATCTACCCTTGGCAAAGTTATCGAGCGCCACCATTCGAAAATCGGACGTCCAACAACCAAGCCACGAAATCGTTTCGCTCGGCCCCAGCGGCCTATCCAGGACCGCTGGGATGGGCTAATCAGCTTGCACAGATTCTTGTTCAGGAAGTACGTCATGCGTGCAGTGCTTGCAGAGTGAGTGTGATGCATGATGGGACTGAGCATTAACCAATGAGCGTGCTTGATACGTTTGCCCATCCCAGCGCCTTTGGTTTTAAGGCAAGGCGCTGGGGACGAGCGAACGAAATCGTCAGTTGTTGCATTTTGGGTATTAATTACTTTTGGCCAATGGGAAATAGCGATGACTACTACGGATATTACGTCATCGGCTGAAAGTTCTTTACGAATGACGTCACTTTGAGGGGCATGTCGAACAATAAATTGCGTTTTGGATGCTCGCTGCTTGATAGTCATAGTGTGGTGGTAGTCGCGAAATTTTGTAACATTTTTTAGATTTCCTGGCATAGTTTTGAACAAGATGTGGACAGAAAAAATGTGCTTGATCGTGGAGCTTAGCCTGTTGTGGGTGTTTTGTGGATTTATGGCAGCGGAAGGTAAGAGTTTTGAGTACAAAACCGGCTGCTTTTTTTTAGTCCGGGTGGTTTCGTATAAATGACGATGTTAAAACCAACGCCGAACTGAAGAAGAACGTTCGTAAACTGTTCGGATTTTACTTTTCTAGCATGAAACACCCAAAACATTTTCTGACAATGGACATGCTGCTTGTGGAATTCAAAGCAGTATGGTGTTGTTATTTAATTTCGGATTTGTCTGAAGAGTAAACGAATAAGGCCTAGTCTAAAGTTACACTTTAACTAAGTTCTACAACATTTCAAATTAACTGAACTGCCAAAATTGTGCACGGCTAACTTCAAAAAGGGTAAAAGTTACAAAAATGTCATGATTGAAGTTTGATGGGGGCATACAACAAATGTTTAAAAATAAATGAAATGTATCTATCTCAGTAGTTATTAGTCTTGTCTAACTGCTGGTGCTACACTTTTTGCATACAATCAGACAATAATGTGTCCTGAATTGAAAACAAAACAATACTTTATCATTGCAATTTTTGGCAGTTGCTGTTTGAATTTGTTCAGGAATTTGCAAGTGCATTGACTGTGACACAAAATGTTATGGTGAATAGCACTCTGCATAAATGACGTCACTTTTGCTCGAAATACCCGGCTGTCAGACAAACAACACCACATACGCAATTACCGCATCATCCACGGGCCAAACTGCACCAGTAGGGCCTACTAAAAAAAGTACTATTCAATAGTATAGTTAGTACAGTCAGTAAACCTGGACATGTGAACCCGCGCATGTGTTACAAAATTTTGGCATGTTTGTCTAAGATCCGGGCACTTGGCTTCTATTTTTAGGATTTAGTGCAGGAGTGCTATTGTAGCCTTCAGCCCTAGCCATAGCTAAGTAGCTGCGATAATCGTAACCCTCGACTCTCCCAGCGGTCATGTGTGTCTGTTGGACATGACCGAGAGCAACGATTGATGCAGCTATGCATATCATAGGGAACCTACCCGTAAACTGCAATTTTCCCCCTTAAACTTTCATTTTAAGTTCAATAATTCTTTAATTGAGCCTATACAGTAAATGAAACTCTAGCCAAAGCACAATGTACAGGCCTACCACATGTTTTATGATGAAACAACACAGTATGAAAAACATTCTAAAATTCTCACATTCTAAAAGTAAAACTCTCAAAGTATGAATTAGTTTTGTTTTAAATATTTGACACATCAGAACCTGCAGTGTCATGGCAGGTAGAACACCCTTCATCTTGCATCCTGTGTTGATACAAAATTTGTTTTGGCTGTCATTGTGTCATCACATTTACAAGATATTTACCAAACTACCGGGACAAAACGTCATAGGGGACACTCTTCATGTGGGCAAATTTCCCCCAGTGAGGTTGGCCCTCACAATCACCCCCTTCTCCTCCACACAACTGTGGTACGAGAGGTTCGTGGGTGTCGGCTTAACTTGTGTAGCTCGTAAAGTCTTGCACAGCAGTTTTTTGTGGAAGACCGCCAAGGAAATGAGTGGCCTTAGCAACAGATTGTGAACTTCCTCCCTAGGCACCCCCTCAATGGAACCGCAATGTCACATTGCATGGTCACCTACTGTTACACTTCTCCTGTATACGTATAGGCCTACTTATTACACAGGCTTACATTGTCTGAAAACTTTGACAAAATTCTCTACAATGTTGAGCACTATAACTTAACAAAACAAACAAATATTATAAAATACACATGTTTAAAGTGCTGATCCCCTTTTTTATTATATTTTTTTTTTACATAAAATGTAAATCAAAATGTAAAACACTTTATTTGGGAAATCTCTTTAGCTCCAGTAGTTCCCATTTATAAACTAAAATATCTAAAGGCACAAAAGGAGGCAGACAATTTCAATCTTTCTGACTACGTGTAAAGTCAGTTGGAAAGTAGACCGTGGTAACCTGTGACATTTTTACATAAGAGCTAAAGAGCCTTATAGACTTCCTGCTGACACAATTTGTACACAGCTCAATGGGAGATGTAAAACCGCATATTTTCTATTGCACTGTCTGATTTTATTCAACCAAGCAATGTGAAGAAAGTAGGCACGTCTCAAAACTTGTTCAGCTGTTCTTGAATTAGTATCTTGCCTGCCAGGAAATGGTCTGGAATGTACAAGGTCAAATTTTGTGTAAACAAGGGTTACATGGTCTATGCAAAAAGACAATACAAATTTGCTCAAAATATTTTCAACTGACGTTATCCCTAAAACATTAGGAAGGCACAAAATTATAGGCAAGCCATTTCAGAATACAGAAAAAGACAAAATAAGTTTTTGTAAGATTTTCAAAATCAATGTGAACTCCTCCTCACCAATAATAAATAGATAAATAAATAGGAGAACAATAAAAGTAAATTACAAATACAAATTTAAATAAATAAACACATTAAGTAAAACCCCAAAAGAAGAACAAAACCCCCCAAACCCAAAACAGTAAGTTTATGATAATTATAACCCCGCCATTTTTATATTTATTTATCTAATTATTATTTTTTAACCCAGGTATCACCACAGACCCTTTGACGCGGCTAGACATTCTCCAGGGCACTCCTAATGTTATAATGACTTGTCCGGTACAGAGGTACGCTGTCAGACCTGTCATCTTCCAGTGGTTCTTTTTGCCGACAAATGAAGACAGGGCTATTCTGGTAAGGTGCTTTCTAGAAGAGTGGTGTTATAGTCACTAAGTTTTTAAGGCTAGGGCCCAATTTCATAGAGCTGCTTAAAAAAAAAGCACAAAAAGTAGCTAAGCACGAATACGATAATCATACATTAAACTTTGCTTGCTGGTAAACAGTTATAAAATTTGGTCCTGGACTAGATGTGTTAAGCAAGAATGCTAAATGTACTTTATTATAACACCATTTCTCTCTCTGTGGGAAAGAAGTTTTTGAACAGAACCATTTCGGAGAAAGATAAACAAAACTTGGAAGAGTTACAGAAAGTGTGAAAGCCCTACCAGCAGGGGGAAAAATATATTTCTTGTAATAAGGGCATGGCAGTTCTTACAGTAAATGGCACTTGAACAAGGGAATGTAAATTTGTATTGGAACATTTCAAGGGGCACCATGGCAACGACCAGGGGTATGGAGGCATTTGCCTCCATTGCCTCCATAAAGTATTAAGACTGTAACACAATTTGCATTTTGTCGCTGCTTATACCATATGTATACTGTTAAAAAAATATACATGTATTAAAAAACACAGACAGCTTTGTGTTGCATTCACGCTGTGGATATTCCTTTGTTCAGTACATTTGAGGAAAAATCCTATTCTTCAGCACTGTACAAAACACTGTGTGGACGTGTGTAAGTCCACATAGTGTTTCAAATCCTTTTGTTCTGATTTTCTCAGGTTAACACTTTGTAGTGCGTGTTAATATAATAGAAACCTTCAAGAACACTAGACTACTTGCTAACCTCCTCCAACAGTTGTCCCTTAACAGTATGTGACCTTCATGGAAATGACTGGTTAGAAGAAGGTGACTAACGCTGCATATCCTGTCTCTAGGTATACGTACTACCCTATACCCCTCTCGGTGAAATGTTAAAGTGACATCATATTTGTGTCATCGAATAATGGGAAATGAGAAGCAGAAGTACTAACCCACTCAAGGAAAAACAAAATCATATTTTTGAGAATGAAGCCGTCAATGATAAGAGTAGGCGTGACTCAATTTTTTTTTGTGGAGTTTTATATCAGATCATTTCTGGGTAAATTGAGGGTGCTTTTCCCATTTCAAAGTTTTAAAGACATACTCTGTATGGTTTCTGAACATAACATGTCCTATCTCAGCCTCTTTTTACACTTTCATCCCATTTTTATGGCAAAACAGCTTAAATCTCTTTAATTGCTTATTCTCAAAATGAAAATTTTTGAGTTAGGCTGTTTTGCCATGGAAGGGCCGCTATGAAGTCCAACTTTCTCCATTTAGTGTCTGTTTGACAGAAACAGGGCCAAATTTCATGGCTCTGCTTACCACCGAATTCTGCACATTTTGCGATCAACATTCTCTTCTTAAGGGCTAGGGCCAAGTTTCTGCGTTAGCTATGTATTAAAGCGAAGAATGCCTAGTAACGTGGGGTATGCACACACACAAACAAACAAGCAAAAATTCCCTGCCAACCTGTGAAACACGCTTGATGTAAGCGCGGAATTTCCTGCTTTCACATGTCAATACCTTTGTTCGGGGGTGCCAGTCAGACCCCATTGAACCTGTCTGCCCTTTAGCCAGGGATCACACCCGAGTTTACGAAACAACGTGATAAGCGGCAGAAGAGGGGTCACCTTAACTAAGGGGATGCAGCTTTTTATTTCAAATACCAAGTAATAATGTAGGCCCTAAACAACAACTTCGCAAGTTTTTAAATAATTTTGGGTTGAACAAAGTCAATTCTTAAAAAAATTTACCCCACAGTCAGTTTCCCTTTTGGTTTATTAACTTACATAAAAAAGAGGGAATATCTTAAAGAGTTTATCACAAACTTTCAGAGCGGCTACATGTAGGTTCCGCGGCTAGGAAATGGGTACTGAATGCTGCGAAAACTCCTGATAAGCTGGTAAGCACTGAACAATCTCACTGGGCAGAATTAAAACCCCAAAATACCATTAAAAATGTATAATTCACATTTTTGTTTATTAGGCCCTACTTGTAAATGTTTTTCTTTATTGAGGAATTTGCTAATTATTTTCTGCTTTATGGACCAGAGCCCAGTTCATACTGCACACACAAATTGCGAAAGCAAGGCAAATTTCTCTCTGCCACAATTGGAAACAGCGCTTCTGAGACTGTTTGTGTCACTTAATTCGTTTTGCATTTGCTCTTGCGAGAAGTATGATTAGAACAGGGCCCAATTTCATAGAGCTGCTTAAGCAGAAAATAATGCTTAACAATTTCCTGCTAAGCAGAAATGAGCAGGATACCAGTCACAGATTGTACACGGGGTAGTTTGGGTGGTAACCTTATTCTGGTAAGCAACATTTTATTGTGCTTAGCAAATTTTTGTGCTTAAGCAGCTCATGAAATTGGGCCCTGGGCTTTATATATTTAGGCTCTTGGTCCATTTTCATACAGCCACTTCGACACACAAAACTTGCAAAGAAACAAAACATTTTGTGCTTTAAAACAGAAATAGGTTTACCAGCCAAAATACCATAACATTTGTATGTACCATTTGTGACTGGTTTCCTATTATTTTTTGCTTAGCAGAATTTGTTAAAAGCAGTATTTCAGCTCAAGCAGCTAAGTGCAAGTCTGGCCCTGGTATTTTGGATGAAGCCATGATAGAACCCTACTTTTGCAATTTTTGTTGCTGAAGATGTTTATCTAAAAAACAAAAACAACATTATTCATGTTTTTAAATGTTTTATTTGTTTTTTACTTTTATACAGATAAATGCTGGCAATACTCACTTTGTGGTGTCCAGAACAGGTCAGCTAACTATTGACCAAGCCAGAAGGACAGACAGTGGGATGTTCACCTCTATCGCCACGGACTCAACTGGGGGGTCAGGGAACTGCACATTCTATCTGCAAGTTGCTTGTGAGTTAATTTCCTCACATTTGTCTTAAAATCTCACCCCCGGACTCTGCACCGACTCATTGTACCTAAATCTTGTACCAACCACTATGGCAACCATGCATTTTCTCACATTGCACCATTCTTATGGAACAATCTACCCATCCAGCCACATCAGAAACATTCACTCTCACAACACATTTCAAACTCATATTAAGACATTTTTGTTAACTGCAAGTTATTAACATTTTGGTGTAGTTTTCTGTAGAGTGATTGATACTTTGTAGAATCTTTTCTGTAGTGCCTTGAATAATCTTTATTAAAGTGCGCTTTATTATAAACTTGCATTATTATTATTATTGTTATTAATTTCCACATGCAGGGACTGATGTGTATATGGATGCAAATTTCCAACCTCCCTATTCCCGGAGATAGTGAGGTTGGCGTTGGGAGGGGTTAAAATTCATAATTCAAATTTCTCGATCATAACTCCAGAGGCAAAAGAGCCAATTTCATCCATGCTTCTGTCATTGTTTTGATGCCCCTTAAGATGTTCCTTATAGTGGTCTCCCTTACCAACAACCAAGGAAACTCTGCTGTGACCTTTCCGAGTACATGTATCAGGACTGGGTTATGAACAGGCAAAACGACCTTGAATTTAAAAGATTGAAACAAATTGATAATTATTTTCTCCTTCATAATGTCTGTCTTAGAAATATTGACTCAAAAAAACTTATAAACTCATTTCCATTTTTCTAGACCCACCTGTCTTCACTAATCAAACGGTTACGGAGGTGCAAGCCAACGTCGATCAGAAGGTCATCCTAACCTGCCCCTATGAAAGTAACCCTCCGTCTACCGTCACGTGGTTGAAGGACAGTGTCATTCTAGGGTACAGCAGAAGGTTCGTCATCGATGGACGAAACCTCAGCATTTCAGGTAAAGATTCCATCAACGCGGAACAACTTTTTGCACTTTGACATATGCTGTCTTCCTTTCTCTGAACAAGGGTTTACAAAGGAGGGATTAATGAAGCTGTTGGACAGCTGGCTGAGTCATGCAAATTGGGCTATCCCCTGTAAACTTTAAGACAAACAAAAACAACAACAAGACTTGCCTCTCCCTTCCCTTAAATCAAGTACCATTTTATAAAATAAACAAACATTGTGTTTATTTTTCTAATAAAAATAATAATGTAGAAATTCTGTTCAGGAAGCTCATCAGCTGATTTGTTCTTAAAAAAAAAACACAATAGCGCCTTGGAAAGTAATTTTGTTTTTAAAGAACACAAAGCTTTGCGTGCTATAGGGCCATTTCCTCTTTCTTTGTTTTTTTTTCTTTGCGTTTTAAAGTTGCACGTCTGATTATTGTAGTTTTGGATGGATTTTCAAGTCCAACAGTCGAACCCCAGGCCTGGTATTTAATGGAGGCAATTGCCTCATGCCCCTGGTCCATTAGCGTACAACCAGGGTGGGGGGGGGGGAGGGGACTGCCCTCCTAAATTCGGGCAAAACAGTGGGGAAAATTTAAATACAAAAAGAAAAAAATGGGACAGTGTAAAATTTCGGGTCAAACAACCTGCCCTCTCTGCAACTCTGCCCCTCCCACCTCTTAACCAAAGAAGGTCCCCATACGCCCCAGGCCTTAGTCATTGCCTTGGTACCCCTTGAAATGTTCTTGGAGATGTTAATTTTTCTTTTAGTCATAAGGTGCCTGACCTTCGTAAGGCTGAACGCCACATTGGCTAAAATTCGCACTACACTGACTGTATATACATGTACATGTACCTATCACGCTGGGACATAGACTCAAAGAATGGTCAGAGTTGAGCATTTATGTTCCTTTTCCTTAATGGTGAAATGGAACTTGTATCTTTCTGCTTATCTGTTTAAGCTTTTACCGATGTCGACACACCTGCAAGGTTTTAGATTAGAACAGTAACTCAGTCTTTAAAGTCACTAAACCATAGACCACAGTAGGGGAGAGGGGTACAAAGCCAAATGTATAACAAATTATAGGGGATTGAAAATAATGTATTACATTTGTAGGGGATAAAGATAAGAAACATTTCCCAACAAAAGGGGGTCAAATATTCTCCCTGGATAGTGTCTAGGGCTAACATTTTAAAGAAAATGAAAGTCTCTTTTTGTTAAACTGTCGGCTTCTTTAACCATAAGGAAATTTAGAAGCGGATTTTAACGCTTGTTTTCGGTTTAAGGGTTAATCGGTTAAAAGTCCCAACCCTAGACCAAGATAATTTAGTGATGATGACCTCTGGTGAATGTGGTCAATAGAGCTGCAACCCTTCTCCCAAGAGCGAAACTGTTTGAAGAAATTGAAATAGTTTCGGTTGTTTAAAAAATGATTTCCAGATCTGTTCCAGTTGATGATTGAACTACTAGCCCTGTGGTAATGTAAATGGTGAACTCTTGAAATTTGAGACCCGTAAGCAAATATGGTAGCCTGTAGTAATTATTAACTTTATCATTTTTAAAAGCGGGTGATTTTGGTAATTGTCAAAGACCAGTATCCTCACGTGGTTTATCCCAACATACGCATAAAATAACAAACCTGTGAAAATTTGAGCTCAATTGGTCATTGAACTTGCAAGAAAAAACTGAAAGAAAAAAAACCACATCCTTGTTGCATAGGATTGTGTGTTTTCAGATGCCTGAGAGAAAGGCTTCATTTCTCAAACTTTTGGTTGAGAAAATTACCTCTTAATCTACATCACTTCGAAGGGTGTCGTTTCTAACAATGTTTTATAATATCAACAGCTCTCCAGTGCTCTTTTTCAAAGTAAGTTTTTGTAGTATCCTTACACTACACATTCACACTGATAGAGCTACCCTAGTCCAGACATGTGTTTACCTCATCAACATTCCAATCATGACCCAACCTAACTAATGAATAATGCATAGAATTGAAGAGGTAGCGCTCATAGGTGGTGTTTTTCTTGCCTTTGCAGAGTGAAGCAAACTTGTCAAAGACTTTATCGTATTTGTGGCTGTCACTTTCCTCATCCCAGGTGAAGGTGTTGTAGGTGTCTACAGCACCCTGGCCGATGACTGAAAGTGGCAACACATAATGTGTCATCCTTGTCATGTATGCGAGTAGCAATGGCAAAGTTGTTGAAGTTTTGCGCAAATTTTTTCCAGCTCATGGCGAGGTTGCGATCGGCCATGTCAAGTGGTGGTGGTGCAGGTATAGAGAATTGTGCCATGTTGTGTTCTAGCGCTTATCCTGTATCCTCGTCGCCAATGTAATATCTTGAGTTTCACAAGAGATGTTGCTTCGATGCTTGCTTGGTTTATTGTGTCTCACACATGTCTTGCTTAATACACATCAGATATAGTGTACTTATCAATAGGCTAGCTACTGTTTCAAGGGTACAATCACTGCATGGGGTGGTGGTCTCTATGCATTATTCAGTACACTACATGTATATCTGATGTGTATTAAGCAAGACATGTGTGAGACACAATAAACCAAGCAAGCATCGAAGCAACATCTCTTGTGAAACTCAAGATATTACAGTTTTACGGTCATTAAATTTTGGAGTAACTACCAAAGGTAGACTCTCCCTTTAAAGTTTATGGTCAAGGTCATGGTTTCAGATGATGACCTCCAACCCCTGTCTACCCTCTTTTAAATCAAGCAACTATCAATTCAATATTATATTTGTTTCTGATTTGCTGTTAATTTCTCTTGTAGGTGTGCAAGCTCTTGACAAAGGCAGCTATCAGTGCAGAGCTTCAAACATGCACGGAACAGCTGTCAGTGCGCCTATATCTCTTGCTATTGAAGGTGGGTTGGTTAATTAGTAAGCCCCTCAGTGAAGCCGTCAGACTAGTGTCAATACACCATTTGTAAACAAGTTTTGTTTAGTACGCCCCAAAAATTTGTTCAAAATTGATGTTAAAAGAGCCACCAAATCACTTTAATTAGTGATTGTAAAAACTTATCTTATGATCTATCTCAGCTATTAATGAGAAACGATAACCAGATCTCATTTTGTAAACAAAAATAAGCGCACAAATTTCTTCAAAAACAATGTCATTAGCAAACCAACACTTTTACTGGCAATCTATTTCTGTTAAAAATAAAAGACTTTTCTGCTAAACAAACTTGTGCACTTACCTGCTTTATGTAGTTTAGAGATCAATAACTTACTGGAACACTGGTCAGAGTTTAAGTATTTGGTCAGTAACATCACAACGGAACATGTCTCTCAGTCTAGTGCCAGGGACCTTAACTACTGGAGGACCCCCCCCCCTCCCCATCAACCTGTCCTAACCTGACCTGACCTGACCTAACCTGACCTGACCTGATCTAACCTTACTTGACCTGACCTAGTGTTTTTTCCATTACCTACTTTCTTCAGTTTGAACAGTCCTCCAGTGCTAAATGTAACCATACAATAATCACTAAAACTGTGGAGTGTCTTGGCCGAGTTTATCGGGCTCAAGTTCTGATGGTTGGATCATCAGAGTGCGGGTTTGAAACCGGGTCATGACACTTGAGAGTCCTTGAGATAGGCATTTAACCATAACTGCTTCTCTTAACCCAGGTGTATAAATGGGAACGTCAGAGGGCTGAGACCTAGTACTGTGTTGGATTAACCCCTTAGCGCTAATTGGGGTTGTATGTTCCACAGGGAGTAGTGAAAGTTAGAGGAATGGTCTAACAGTATGCCCGATGAACAGGGATAATAATGTTGTAAAGTGCCTTGATCTAGCTGCACTGTACAAAAACCAATTACATTATAAAACAAATCATAGGGGCCTACTTATTGGCCGGAAAATTAACATTATAAGAGTCTTTCCTACATTTGTACATAGTTCCTTTTGAGTTTCTTGTGACACCGGACTCAGTATCAATCTTCACGGCTGGAGAAAATGCTACGTTGACTTGTAGCGTCAGAGGATCCCCTCGTCCAACAGTGGAATGGAAAAAAGTATGTTTTCAATCTTTATTATGTTTTTTTAGTCACTTTAATTGCTGTTGATTTTTACGCAGGCGCTCCAAACTCTGGAAAGATAAGAAACGCTATAGCAGTAAACTTGGTAGGATCAAAAAAGAACATTTTATAAACTTCATGCCAGTAGCATTTGTCCTTCACTTTTATTTTTCTGAAATACTGTCATTTTTGTGAGATGAACGTGTTTGTTGAAAGCTGGATGATTGGAATGTGTGCACTTATCCAAAAATCCATAATGTGAAACACCTTTTAATAATAAACGGTAAAAATTATATCCTCGGGGTTTAAGAAAAAAACTACATACAAAAACCTGTGAGGAGCATGATTGACAGTTTTCCACACAGTGAGTCACAGTTTTACAACTGATTTTGAAAGTGGCAAAACTGAAAGTGAACTTGAAAGAAGTCTTGTTTAGCTTAAGTTGACTTTTTTATCTGTCATGATTTAAGATCCCCAATGGGGCAAACTCTTCCTCTTCCAGCAGCCAGGGAAAAGGCTTTAAAAAAAAAGGGAAAAAAAGAAAAATGATCTATCAACTGACGCAAATTTCACCGCAGGGAAGAACAGGGCTTAAAAATAGATTGCCTGCCTGAGTCGATAAATGAATTGTTTCCTGTGAATACGATGCTGTAACCGGTAACCCTTACAGTTCTATCTTGTTGGATACCGAGGAACATGCATATCAAATTATCCCAATCAGTTTGCCTGATGTATGTGTTTAATAAAGAGGAGACCAGCAAGCAGGGCTCGAATTTCAAGACAAATCACCACTAGACCACTTACCACTGACCACTCGGAACTTCTACTAGACCAAAAATGATTTTACAATTTGTAAATTTCTGTGTGGAAAATACCTGTGTGGAAAGCACCAGTAGACTGCATGACTTTTGTAATGTCAGGGTTATTGGACCCATCCTAAGGTTACTACTTGACCATGGCCAGTTTGGGTCTGGTGGTTATCTTGAAATCTGGGCCCAGTTTCTAAACGGTCAATCTTGTGCTTACTGTTCAATTTACATTTGATGAGTGCTGCTAACCATTTAAGCACTTTATGAAAAATCATGCTAACCTTCGGACACTTACTGTAAGCAAATGAAAAACAGTGCAAGTCCACGATGATTGCACAAACTGGCCGCTTAAATTTCTTGCCAACCTGTGAAATAGGCTTAGGCTTAAGCAAATTTATGCTATAGTTAGCATGTAAGTTTGCTACCGTTAAGCATCGCTTTCAAAATGCACCTGGCCTACGTGTTTAACCAATAAAATAGACAATAACAGCACTGGCAAATAACCCCAACATTTGACCTCTTGCCCCTCCTCGCAGCAAAAAGTGTCACTTTAGATTTTACGTCCTGTATGGACTTTCCAAATCTGATTAACACACATTCTGCATGCATACTACTTGTTTTTCCCATTGTTGGGGATGGAATTGTAGTTGAAATCATGAAGTTCAAAATCTCAAGCTAATTTATACACCCTTAGGGCCTTGTCACACGAGGCAACTTGTACAGGCAACTTGGAGGCAACCAACTGCAGTACATGCTACAGGACCACTTTGGTAGCACATGAGTCATTTTTCAAACAATATCTCATGATCCCCAAGAAAAATATATGAACATTGAAATGTGAGTGTCTTTTCTTCTTGGAGATTGCCTGGAACTTGGTTGCCTGTAAAGTGCCTGGTGGGACACGGCCCTTGTTGAAAAGTCAAATTTTCTGCTTGCGTTTAACACCCCGAAGTTGATGAGTTTAGTCGTATTGATAAATGGCCTCATCATTTAAGTTCCAATTTAAAAATCTAAATGAAAAATCCAGATTTGTTGTCATCAAGCTTTGAGGGTTGTTCAGAAATGTCCGACTATATTTTACGTCTACCGATATTCATAGGACTCAGTGATGATTACTAACACTCGACTTTGGACAATCACTGAGACGTTCGCCGATGACGTGGTCACATCATCGGTGGAGTACAAGAGTGTTGAGTTAAACGACCGGGGGACCTACACCTGCTCTGCACGCAATGTCAACCAGGCTGCTAATCACCTCTTTGAAATGGTGATCTATGGTAAGTAATTCAGCCTGCTTACTTTAAGCAACAAATCTGTGCTTACAAGAAGCATATACAAAACCTTGCTTAACGTAAGCATGTTTCACAAGTTAGCCAGGAGTTTGGGTTCGCAGGCGTGCATACATCACATTACGAAACATTCGCTTACACAGCTAGCACAGAAAATAGGTGAAAAAAAAACTGTAAGCTTAAAATGGGGACCATAAGCGCAGACTTCCGCAAAGCAGAGCCATTTAATTTGGCCCAGAAGAAATGAAAAGAGAGAGAGAGGCAGAAAGTACATAGAAAAAGCAAGGGATGAACAGCGGAGACAGGGGGAGGGTAGAGGGGCTAGTTGGGAAGAGGGAAGAGGCTGGATACACAAAAGGCAAAATCAAAGATGGAACACAAAAGTATTATTATCATTGTTTATTTGATCTCTTTCAATAAAGCACCGCCGGTGATCACATCAGTGTTTGAATCCACAATGATCGTTGGGATCAGTGAGCCAATGACTCTACTCTGTCAAGCGAGTGGTATACCGAAGGCTTCCTTCACATGGTACAAAGATGACAGGGTAAGTACCCTTCCAAATATCGCTTGATTTATTCACAGTGCAACCGCATGTGTGGCAGCAGAGGGGTCTTCTAGTCAGGTGGCTTAGGGCCAATTTTTGGCAAAATCGTGCCACGCTGGATTAAAGCACCAAATTTTGCACAGTTATTCTATAGGTCCCATAGAATCATTCTAGAGGGGGGTGCCCGGTTTGGGTGACCTAGGTCAAGGTCAGGCATAAGGTATGATACTGCCTATCAATTTTTCACCAATAGACCGTGCAAGTCTCGCGCGTATTCGAACATTTTTGGGACCACTGTGGTCCCACGTACATTGCTTTAACGCGTTAAAGAAACAAACTCACGCGCTTTAACGGATCCCAATGTTCGAATACGCGCGAGACTTGCACAGTCTATAGAGGGCCGCTTCCGCATATCATTAAAACTTATAACAAATGACCATGCAGCTTCTATTTCAGACACTCAGGCAGAGCTATGTGGAAAAAGTTGATCCCTTTAGTTTACTGACCTGGAGATGACAGACCGGGCACCCCCCTTCTAATATGCTTCTATGGGACCCCTAAAACAAGTGTGCAAAGTTTGGTGCTTTAATCCGGCGTGTCACGATTTGTTCATTCAGCCACCGGACTATACTCAAGTTCTGACTCAAGTACTCAAAATTTGGGCTTAATCCGCTGGGTGAGTCAGAAGAAAAAAAAGTGAAAAACCATGCACAGTTTTCAGCATGTAAACACATTGTCCTTAATTTTTTCTGTCACTTACATGTAAATGTGTTGTATGTGACCAATTCGGACACCCAGTTTTTAAATTTCCAGCAAATGTTGACACCCTTTTACCAAATCCTGGCTAAAAACCTTGCTTACAAAGCGCTGTACCGTCACCTCCATCCTTCTCTTCTATTACAGCCAATCTCCCGAATAGCCGAGACACATTTCCAGGAAGGTTGGGACGGCTACCTGAGAGTGAGAGAGGTGATTGGATCGGATGCCGGAGAGTACCAATGCCGCGCCGTCAACGAGGTGGGAGAAGCTTTCTCAAAGACCTTCACAATAGTCGTTACTGGTGAGTTAGTCGAAATGAGAAGTTCATGACATTACAAATATCTGTTTTAGAACATATTTGACATAAGAAGTAGCATACTCTTAAAGGCAGGGCATACCTTTGGTAGTTACTCTACAAGTTTAATGACCCTGAAAACTTACTTGGTAAGGAGCACTGAAGAGCTCTTGATAGTAAATAAACACTGTGAGAAACAACTCCCTTTGAAGTAGCGTGTAGTTTTAGAGAAAGAGGTAATTTTCACCCCGAAAAATTTGAATCAAAGATAGGTTTCAGCCATGAAGCCTTTCTCAGGCATCTGAAAACACAAACAACAGATTTCTTTGTCCCCCCAATACATTTTAATCATCAAAACTACCTCCAGCTACCCGGCAAGCTCAAGTCCAAGCCGAGTAATATTCCTTTGGTTTTTATTCCACAGGACTCAGGAAAGTACTGAGTACACAGTGCTTAACAAACATGGATGTAAGGATAAAACACAAGTAATATATTCTGTATCCCTGGTGCAAATTTAACATCTATTAAAATCTGACCCTTACTCTTCCACAGGCCTGCACTTTTTGGTCAAGCCTCGTCCCAACATGTACATACTCACCAACAAGACGGCCCAGATGGACTGCGCCGTGGCTGGCTCCCAGAACAATATAGACATTGAGTGGAGGAAGAACGGGAAACCAGTGACTATTCGGTGTACAGAAGCTAAATTTAACAAGTATGTCAAATAAAACAAAAAGTTGATGGGAAAGTTCTGTAGTGACCCATTTTACCTGGCGTCATCTTGCTTAGGCCATTTTGGAAGTCACTTTCCCTGTGTGTTACTGTGAAGTGAGCATTTCGTTTCATTTCATTTTAAAAATCTGGTCGTGAAGTCATAGACGCTCAGAAAAGCAAACTTAGTCACTATTCTAGAAGACGAGGAAGGTTGTTTCAGTTTTAGATGTGGGATGAAAACCCCAGAGAATTATTCCAGGGAAAACCCCACGTAATCAGGTAGGGACTGAAAACCCAATCCACATTGGGGTTCAGCGGGATATGTTTCTGGGTCCAAGAGGTGGAAGGCATGGAAAGATACCGTTATGCCGACCCGAAGGCCCCAACCCTACACCCACCAGACTCGCATTTTAGGCGAGGCGTGCTCGTTCACACACTGACCTCATCTTTACGGCAGTTTGTCTCCCAAAGTATAGGAACGTAGACAAACAAGTTCCCTGTCCCTACCAGTCTCATCCAAGACTGGGATGGGTTGGTAGGCTTGTACAAGTTTTTGTTCAGCATGTTCAGGGAGAACCTTGACTCCCAAAAACGATATTCCATGGGCAAACACTAACAACGCTGTGACGTCAATGCAGTGGGTAAATAATATACCTATTCTTTTCCTTCAATTTTGTTTTGGGTTGAAGTTGGTGCTTCAATTTGGGAAGCCTGGTGGCTTCACCCCACTTAAGGCTAAAAGCCACTCTTGGTAAGGAGCTGCAAGAAGAAAATATTTATGATGGAAATTACTCAGGGTAGCTGAAGGTAGGAATTGATATTCCTCTTAAAACAGTCTAGATTGTAGGATGGAGGGAAACATGCACCAGGCAAGGATTCCAAAGAGATGCAGTACGCTGAATAAAGCTGTTGGAATGGCTCTTTGTTCTACATCTCAGCAAAGCAAGAGTGTATGGGTGAGAAGAAGCAGAAAGCCTGGTTTCATGCTCAAACACCCTTGTTGGAGAAACCAAGTTAGACACACTGGTGGCACATTTACCAGGAAAATATCTGTAGTTTGTTGAAGGAAAGAGTAAAAACTGACAGAAAGATGAGTTTAACCGTGAAATTGTTTCTCCCCCAACCTTCTCTCCGAAGCTCAATGTGCTCTGGCACTTTTAGGGTGGGCAACTCACTGTACGTAACGCATATGTCGGCAGAGGATGAAGGGCTGTACTCCTGCGTGGCAACAGAGAGAGGGACACGAAACCCAGAAACCATCACAGCTGAGACTGTGCTCAATGTCTTAGGTAAGATTACACTAACCCTAACCCTAACCCTGACCCTAACCCTAACCCTAACCCTATCCCCCCATAATTTTCACAGATAGCTGAGTTTGTAGAGTGCCGGTACGTTAATCTGGAGGTCGTTGGTCCGAATCCCGTTCTAGTAAATTTTTCTTTGTTCAACCCCAAATTATTTAAAATTCATGCGGTCAGTTTCCCTTGGGATTTACTACTCGATATTCGAAATAAAAAATTTGATTGATTATACCTCACTGTGTAATATCTTGAACAGAAACAATTCATACTCAAGTACTGACTTTGAGTCTGGAAATTATCTTTAAATTTTATTATGCAATGAAGTATACTTACTGCCCCAAAAGACAGATGAAATAACCCTTTTCTTACGGATGCCTTAGTTGTCAATTGAAACACCAAATCAAGTAGAACAGAGGCAGTCGTTTTGCCAGCACACTGATTTGCAAACAAAGTTTGTTGCTATGACACTGTTGATTACAGTTGTTTCCGTGTTGAGGGCACACTAGTCTTTCTTGAAATAGTTAACATTGGTTGTTGGCAAGTCTGCAAACTGGCTTTAAACACCCCCAACAAGCTCAAAAAGGAAATACTAGTCTGCAAATTATCTTGAAAGAAAATGCCCTCGCTATGCCTTGGCTTTACTTTGGTCTGCTGTGTATTCCTTAATCACTGTATAAAATCTTAAGCTTTAAAAAAGGTCAACCTATGATTCACGATTCCAAAATGCCACAAAAGGTCCCTCCGTGAACTCCCACGTACATTTCCTACACCTGCTTTCGATCAAAACAAAATTGACTGAAGAAAACTTCCAGCGTTTGTTTTATTTCGAGAACTTTTGTAGAATATGGTTAATGCAGATCTACCAACACTCCCCGACTCTGTAGAAAGTTCCCTGAAAATAAACTAATCTTTCCACGTTCTGACGAACAAATTTGAAAATCTCCCTGATTATGGAAACTTTTCCCTGTTATACCGCATTCTAAATATCTCCCCGATTGTTGGACAACATCACCTTGGTTACATGATGCAAATGTTGGCAGCCCTGCTGAAATGTACCTCCCATGAAAGTTCTATCATAAAAAATATAGAATTAAAGTAGAAATGTATTATCACATTTGCATATGTGTTTACAGGTGCTTATTTTGTTCTAGTTCCTGTCTTGTTTTGCAGTCGTTGTGTGGACATTCCTTTGTTCTGTACACTTAAGGAAAATCCTAGTCCTCAACACTGCAAATAACGTTGTGTGGACGTGTGTAAGTCCACATAGTGCTTCAGATCCCTACATTATGTGGACCTCTTTTGTTCTCAGGTCCACACTGCGTATGTAGCGCTTGCCCTTTGAAACTTGTTTTAAAAACGGCAATTTCCAGTGAGTCATTGTATGTGGCATTAACCATCAGGGAAACCTCCCACACTGATGACTGACTTGATTTTGGCTGAAGTTCAAAATGTCTGTGTAAGGTCTGATAAAAAAAAAAATATAACAAATTAAAGGAATGGTACAACTTTGGTTTGAGAAGTTCCTCTTTCAGTTTTCAAGATTTCAGTACTTTAAAGTTAGGGTCATAGATTTTTGTTGTGTGAATGTAATGGTGATAGGCAAAATTAACAATAAAGGTACAATAAAATTCACCTGTGAAAGTTTCAGCTGAATACACAGTGTCTACTTGTGATTGAGAACGTCGAATCCATGTTTAGTGAAGTGACAGTGGGTACCAACCGCATCTCTGGCCACAGCATTCGCGAAGGGACGCCACTGATTGAGCTCTCTGAGAAAGTGATTCATGTATGAATCATTTCTTTAATTCAAATGTTTTGGGTGAAAATTTATCAAAACCATATTTCTTTGAAGGGAACCTTTTCTCAAAATAGTTTATACTATCAACAGCTGCAGTGCTTCTCACCTAGTAAGTTTTTATGCTCACTAATTTTTGGAGTAGTTTACCAATCTAGTACCATACCTTTAAAGATGCAGGGTTCGATTTCACAATTAAAGCACTAAGATTCATCTTAAGACGAGTTGTCAATATCAATAGTGATTTTTAATGTGACATCACGCTTTGCTTAATAGGAATTCAGATGATACACAGTTAAGCTCAATCTTAACTCTTTGTGAAATCCGCCCCAGGTCACCTTTGTGTTATTTTTGTTTTCATATTTTGCTTATTATGATAAAAAAGAACTGTAATAATGTATGTGTTGGTGCGTTGTAGTTCCTGTCAAGATTGAGCCCCCTCTACCCACCAAGGTGAAAGGCGACTTCCACCGAGGGCTTACAGTACGGTGCCAGGCAACGGGGACACCAACACCCAAGATTGAATGGCTACGACACGGGGCACATGTCATTAATAATACATACAGAGTGGTGAGTCAGAACAACTGCTCAAAATACTTATTTTTATTTATGGTTTTGCCAGTGAGAGGATTGGCAGTCGTTGAGGGGAAAATTGATAAGTTTCCAATCTGGAAAAGTGAAATCTCAAAATTAATCTCAGGAAATAAAACATTTCGAGCAAATGCATGCAAAGCTGTGAACAGTTATACAAATTTTTTAAAAGTTTATTTATTTTTATTTTTATGAGATATCGCCTAATAAGGCTGGACGGCCACTTCAAGGTGGGGGCTACACTTAACTGATTTGGGCTTTCGACCCAAATCAACTGTCACCAGGGGCACGTTGCCACCTACTTCTGGGCTGAAACAGGGTTACCCCCTTCACAGTCAGTAAAGATGCAGGCATGGGTATCAACCATAAAGAGTCTGGCTGGTAGAGCAGATTGCCCTTACCTTCCCAACTTTTTGCGAAGCAATTATTGTTAAGTGCCCTTTTCAAGGGCACAGGTGTCATGACCGGGATTCGAACCCACACTTTGCTGCTGACAACACCAGAGCTTGGGTCGGGTGAACTAAACCGCCCGGCCACGACACGCCAAAACAGACCTGTTAAGTATTATATACATCTGTTGCTTGTTTTTCATTCCAGGTCATTGGTGGTATGATGAAGTTCAGAGCCCTCCATGTAGCTGATGCAGGTCGCTATACGTGTATTGCGTCTAATAAGGCGGGAGAAAAATCACAGAACATGCAAATCATTGTCAACAGTGAGTACCATAAAAAACGCATAGCTAATAATACACTATCACATTTAGGCACTCATCACTGAGATTGCATTTTGCTGGCCTGGATCTACGCGGAGGCCACTGAGACACTGGCCTCTGTTGCCCTGGGCTGAATCTCAGCCAAGTTTTCCGACATTGTTTTGGCAGGGAGGGTTTAAGTCAGCCCTATGACGCATTTGTGATCGGTTATGACACATGACCTTCAAATGACCTTCATGAAAAGAAAGTCGGCTTTGAACTTGTGTATGCCTCGACTGTAGTGATTGTTTCTAGAGCTGTTGCTGCAATTTCATAAAATACACAAAAATGAACTCACCAGCTTGGCATGGCATTACACAAAATGAACATGCATGGCACTGCTAGGGTAGATTGTTAACAAGTTTAGTTTAACTTGACTGCTTTTGTTACATCAGTAATGTATACATGTACCTGTTTATTTTTGTTGTCTTGTCATTTAGCCTTCGAGAAAGACTCTGCTAGGGTTGAAACGTCAGGCCACTAACTATTTTTTTGCAAGTTTAATTTAAGCAATGGAAGCACTCCAGTTTGACTTAACTAACAGTTTTTATAAACCGTCATCTCTAAAAATATTTCTAAATTCTTTTCTTTTTTTAAATCACTTTCACAGCCATCCTGACCACGCCAGCAGCGCTAAACATCACCGTCAAGCCCTATAGTCACTTTGCTCAGTTGCGATGGACTATCATTGCCAATGGAGGGTACCGTGTTACCAGCTTTAATGTGGAGTACCGGCAGGTTAAGCCCTCCGTCTCGGTTTGGACTGTGTATGAAAATGTCCCAGCAAATCAGGTATTTTTTTTTGGGGGGGGGTATCTTTTTTATTGCCACCAGTACAAAGAGTTACAGCAGGCAATAAGAGAATGTGACATAAATAATTAGCATACATGAAGGTTTTTAAGAACTAGAGATTTATATATCGACTCTTTGGAAAATCAAGAACTAGAAAACGAGAACTTTGTAAAAAAGATAAACAATTAGTATAACAATATGCAGATTTATGTAGCACTTTCTCTCACCTGAGGGTGTCCCAAAGCGCTCATTTTTGTTTCTCTCTACAAGGTATGCGGAGCAAAGTTCAAACTATAAGGCCCATTTGTTTCGTAGCACCATGTAACGGTTTACAAGATGCTTTGGTGCAATCTGAAGCCAACCATACCAGAAAACACCTGGGAGAAAGTTCATAATTCCATGTACAGCCACAGGCCTGCTTTGATCATAATAATAATAAATATGTGGTTTATTACTTGATATATAATATTAAAAAGTCGCATCCCCTTAAGGTGATCCCTTGGCTGCCGCTTCCCAGGTTGTATCGTAAACGTGGGTGTGATCCCTGTCTACAAGGCAGCTTACAGTTGAATGGCTTCTGACTGGCGCCCCCGAACAAAGATATTGACTAAAAGGGAGACCTCCAACATAGGGCTGGATAGCTCAGTTGGTAGAGCGCCGGTACGTTAATCCGGAGGTCGTTGGTTCAAGTCCCGCTCCAGTAAATTTGTCTTTGTTCAAACCCAAAATAATAATAATAATAATAATAATACGGGGCATTTATACGAAGAACAGAGCACTTTAAAGGAAACGAGAACAAAAACATAAAGAAACGAATTAGGATTGGGTTGTGGAACAAGAATGTCTTCAAGAGACGTTTAAATACAGGCATCGGCGAGATTGCTTCTCTCAGACTGGCAGGAAGCTCATCTCACAGACGAGGATGACAGTGCCTCTTTAATTGTTTTCATGACACCTCAGGTACATTTTTTGATGTTAATTTCAGAGGACATTAGGAATCAAGGAGCTCGATGGTGACGCCCGGTATGAGGTCATTGTGTGGGCCAACAACCAGCTGGGCAAAGGAGAGGTGGCAACGATAGAGTTCCAGACTAAACCCGGTGGTGAGATCTCAATTTCTTTTCTGTCTGTAAGACTCACATAAAACACTTAGGGGTCTCTATCTCGTGGTGGCAACCAGTTTTGATTTATTCCTTTCTTTCTTACTCGGTGCTTAGATCAGACGATGTTCCAAGTACATCAAAACACTCCTCTTTTTGGTTGAAAACCATCCAAGTAATAAATGTGCACTTTGAAAAGATTTCACAAAGTGCTTAAGTTGATCTCAAGATGTGTATCAATCTGAATAATAGCTAAGCAAAGTGTGATGTCAAATCACTACGGCGATATTGACAACTCATCTTTAAGATCAATCTTAGTGCTCTGTGAAATCAATCCCTGGGATCAATTTTACAAAACACCCGAGATTCATCTTAAGACGAGTTGTCACTATGTTTTGTGACATCACGCTTTGCTTAGCAATTAAGATTGATTCACAGTTCAGATCAATCTTAGCTCTTTGTGAAAATCGAGCCCTGGTTTCATAAAAACATTTTAAGATGATTTTCCTTCGGGGGGTCAAATCCGCCAAAAGCGTTCTTGTTCCAGTTCACACGGCCGCACACCATTGAGCTAATCCCACCTGTCAGATAAACCTCTGCAATAGTATGCAAGCAGCATACAGCAATGAGTCCACATTGCCCATGGCTACTGCCCTGGTGCTCCTTGATTGTTCCAATAGAAATGTACAATGTCCTCATGCAGGTGTGCTTTACAATGGGCAAAATAAAACCTCATTGCCCTTACCCTTTCAGAAACAAAGCCTCAGGCCTGAATTTGTGTTAATTAGTGTGTTTTTTGTTGTGTTTTTTTTTCGTCAGAGTCGGGAGGAATTTTGGCGCTGTCCATATCACAGCTGATCATCATCACCGTCATCATCGTGGCTGCTATCGGCATGCTGGTGGCAATCATATGTGTCATTGTAGCTAGACGACGTGGCTCTACCATGGTGCGATCAAGACGTAAGTCAAAATCATCTGAAAGGACAGGGGAGTTGGTTGGGTAAGCTCTGCTTACCGTAAGCAAAGAATCAGAGCTTACAGAAGCAGGGAATTCCGCACTTACGTCAAGCGTACTTCTAGGGTTAGCAGGGAATTTTTGCTTGAGCGCCGACGTGGTCTGGACGATTTGCACAGTATACTCTGCTCCTCTTCAGGATCAAGAAGTGGAGTCATACTGCTCAAAATATAGAGACCACAACAGCTCTTTTGAGAACATCCAACACTCCTCCCAAAAGAGTAACACAAGGTTGTACCTGCAAGTTTACTAGTTATAGCTGCTTCCACACCACGCAAAACTTCTAACATCACCAGCATCAGTCTTGCCAACATAAAAACTATACATACCTTAACGCTAATGCTGTCTTTCATTTTGTTCATTAAATCTAAAAGGTGAAGGAGAGGATAACCAGGCCTTGGTTCACAACCAGCAAGATCCCTCCTCCCACGTCAACCCCGCCTACATGCAGGGCGGGGCCACCGACACGCCCCAGAAGGACATGGAGCTGAAGGAGGTCAAACAGAATGAAAGCAGCGGCGGCGGTAATGCTGCCGGTGGTGCCAACAAGGATGCTGGCGCTAAGGCAGAGACCGACACGCCGGCAGCAACTGAGCAAAACGGTAAGGCCAAGACAACGACAACGTAGAGGATCTTTTGAGCTTCAGGGCACGTTCCTCAAAGAATCTTGTGCCGTTATCAACACCCAGTTTTGACGCGCCATCTATGGCTCATAATGACTTTTTGTTTGTATAATGCAGTTTTTACGTAGGCGTCTATACAAATCACGACGTGAAGCTAAATCAAGATGAGTGTGAGTGTAAGACACATGTTAGCCTTCTGTAGTTGGGTGTACTGCTTGTGTGTTATCAAAATTGGGCCTTGGAGGTCTCACTGCCAATAATATCTGCCAGTTACCCTTAGTATCCTTACCCTTAGTACCCTCATCTATACCCTTATCCTTAAGAATCCTTACCCTTAGTACCCTCATCTATACCCTTATCCTTAAGAATCCTTACCCTTAGTACCCTCATCTATACCCTTATCCTTAAGAATCCTTACCCTTAGTACCCTCGACTATACCCTTATCCTTATGAATCCTTACCCTTAGTACCCTCATCTATACCCTTATCCTTAAGAATCCTTACCCTTAGTACCCTCATCTATACCCTTATCCTTAAGAATCCTTACCCTAAGTACCCTCATCCATACCCTTATCCTTTTCAATTTTAGACCAAAATTCAGTATAAAAAAAAGCTGAAGTAAAAAAGTAAAAAATGCTGGACTAACCCCTTGTGATTTTTTCAATTTTAGACCAAAATTCAGTAAAAAATGTTGGACTTACCCCTTGTGAATTTTTCAATTTAAGACCGAAATTTAGTCCAAAATGCTGGACTAACCCCTTGTGATTTTTTTATTTTAGACCGAAATTTAGTCAAAAATGCTGGACTTACCCCTTGTGATTTTTTCAATTTTAGACCAAAATTCAGTAAAAAAATGCTGGACTAACCCCTTGTGATTTTTTGATTTTAGACCGAAATTTAGTCAAAAATGCTGGACTTACCCCTTGTGATTTTTTCAGTTTTAGACCAAAATTCAGTAAAAAAATGCTGGACTAACCCCTTGTGATTTTTTGATTTTAGACCGAAATTTAGTCAAAAATGCTGGACTTACCCCTTGTGATTTTTTCAATTTTAGACCAAAATTCAGTAAAAAATGCTGGACTTACCCCTTGTGATTTTTTCAATTTTAGACCTAAATTCAGTAAAAAATGCTGGACTTACCCCTTGTGATTTTTTCAATTTAAGACCGAAATTTAGTCAAAAATGCTGGACTTACCCCTTGTGATTTTTTCAATTTTAGACCAAAACTCAGAAAAAAATGCTGGACTTACCCCTTGTGATTTTTTCAATTTTAGACCAAAATTCAGTAAAAAATGCTGGACTTACCCCTTGTGATTTTTTCAATTTTAGACCAAAATTCAGTAAAAAATGCTGGACTTACCCCTTGTGATTTTTTCAATTTTAGTCAAAATTCAGTAAAAAATGCTGGACTTACCCCTTGTGATTTTTTCAATTTTAGACCAAAATTCAGTAAAAAAATGCTGGACTAACCCCTTGTGATTTTTTGATTTTAGACCGAAATTTAGTCAAAAATGCTGGACTAACCCCTTGTGATTTTTTGATTTTAGACCGAAATTTAGTCCAAAATGCTGGACTTACCCCTTGTGATTTTTTGATTTTAGACCGAAATTTAGTCAAAAATGCTGGACTTACCCCTTGTGATTTTTTGATTTTAGACCGAAATTTAGTCCAAAATGCTGGACTTACCCCTTGTGATTTTTTCAATTTTAGACCAAAATTCAGTAAAAAAAATGCTGGACTTACCCCTTGTGATTTTTTAAATTTAAGACCGAAATTTAGTCCAAAATGCTGGACTAACCCCTTGTGATTTTTTCAATTTTAGACCTAAATTCAGTAAAAAATGCTGGACTAACCCCTTGTGATTTTTTCAATTTAAGACCGAAATTTAGTCAAAAATGCTGGACTTACCCCTTGTGATTTTTTCAATTTAAGACCGAAATTCAGTAAAAAAAAAGCTGGACTAACCCCTTGTGATTTTTTAAATTTAAGACCGAAATTCAGTAAAAAATGCTGGACTTACCCCTTGTGATTTTTTAAATTTTAGACCAAAATTCAGTAAAAAAAAAGCTGGACTTACCCCTTGTGATTTTTTAAATTTAAGACCGAAATTCAGTAAAAAATGCTGGACTTACCCCTTGTGATTTTTTAAATTTTAGACCAAAATTCAGTAAAAAATGTTGGACTAACCCCTTGTGATTTTTTCAATTTAAGACCGAAATTTAGTCAAAAATGCTGGACTTACCCCTTGTGATTTTTTAAATTTTAGACCAAAATTCAGTAAAAAATGCTGGACTAACCCCTTGTGATTTTTTGATTTTAGACCGAAATTTAGTCAAAAATGCTGGACTTACCCCTTGTGATTTTTTCCATTTTAGACACAAATTCAGTAAAAAATGTTGGACTAACCCCTTGTGAATTTTTCAATTTAAGACCGAAATTTAGTCAAAAATGCTGGACTTACCCCTTGTGATTTTTTCCATTTTAGACACAAATTCAGTAAAAAATGTTGGACTAACCCCTTGTGAATTTTTCAATTTAAGACCGAAATTTAGTCCAAAATGCTGGACTAACCCCTTGTGTTTTTTTCAATTTTAAACCAAAACTCAGAAAAAAATGCTGGACTTACCCCTTGTGATTTTTTCAATTTTAGTCAAAATTCAGTAAAAAATGCTGGACTTACCCCTTGTGGTTTTTTCAATTTTAGACCAAATATCAGTAAAAAATGCTGGACTTACCCCTTGTGGTTTTTTCAATTTTAAACCAAAATTCAGTAAAAAAATGCTGGACTTACCCCTTGTGATTTTTTCAATTTAAGACCGAAATTTAGTAAAAAATGCTGGACTTACCCCTTGTGATTTTTTCAATTTTAGACCAAAATTCAGTAAAAAATGCTGGACTAACCCCTTGTGATTTTTTTATTTTAGACCGAAATTTAGTCAAAAACGCTGGACTTACCCCTTGTGAGTTTTTCAACTTTAGACGAATAATGCTGGACTTACACTCACCTGTTGTTAAATATTGTGTGTATTGTGTTGAATAAATTGAATGTTTTCAGTATTTGTGATTATAATAGTCCATTGATTCTGTAATAAATTAATATAAAAGACCAATACAGAGTGTGAAATGAATATTATTAATTTCCTTATAATTTAACTTTCACAACAGCCTTGTATAAGATTAAGTTATTACTATTATAAAAAAGCTCCTAATAATGTTATGATAAAATATTCTTGTCTCGCATTGATTTTAAATGTACATGTACCATAGCATTATATTCTTTATACATTCAGTTATCGGTGTGTTTTTTCCAGTAATTAAGAGCAGTTTATTTCCCTTAAAATTCTCCTTTAAAGTTTTTGTCTTCCAGTTTTAAAATGTATCATAGCATGATCTTATACAGTTACAATTTTACCTATTATTCAAGACACGTAAAAGTAAAGAAATATAAATTTTAAAGCATATGTAACTTTCAAATTAAACGTAATTTTGACGGAAACAAACAAACGCATAAGTGTATAGTTGGACCAGTGCTCAATATGCAAGTGCTGCAGTCTCACAATTACAGTATTTTAAATGCTTTACAATGTAAATACAATTTGCTCGAGTAAAAAAAGAAAGAATTAAAACCATTTGCTGTAAACATTTCAAATAAAGAATTACACCATTATTTAATTTAGCCATTGTGATCATTTTCCCCTTTGAGACTTGTTTTGTAGTCCTGGCAATCCACCCCTACCATTCACTCCTCCTGGCACCCTGATCATTATAAGGGCCCAGTCACACTGGGCAATTTTTACTGGTAACATAGAGGCACTTGACTGCTTTTGTTACATCAGTAATGTATACATGTACCTGTTTATATTTGTAGTCTTGTCATTTAGCCTTCGAGAAAGACTCTGCTAGGGTCGAAACGTCAGGCCACTAACTATTTTTTTGCATTTATACCATAGGTCCTTTTGGTTGGTAAGCAGTTTGCAACAGCTAATTCTATTTTTTATGTCTTACAATCCTGAAGGAAATGAAATGAAAATTGAAATATGAATGCCTTCTTTCTTGGAGATTGCCTGGAACTGGTTGCCTGTAAATTCCCGGTGTGACATTGGCCTAAGAACAACAAATAATTAGTCAACTTTGTTGGAAGAGGTGTTGGTTCTGAAAAGAACCGTTGTGGTCCAGACGTTTCAAAACAGTATACTCTACTCTTCTTCAGGAGAAAGTGAGCAGAGTACACAGTATCCGGAATCCCCCTGAAGACAAGCAGAGTCTGTTTAAAAACGTCAGAATCACAATCAGCTCTTTTCAGAGCCAACACTTCCTCCAAAAGAGTTTTAACAAAAAACACGATTAGCAAAGATAAAATATATCCAACAATTACACATCATACTGCTTAGATTTTTAAAAAAAATAATACTTAGTACCAATTCTCCTGAGAAATATTCCCTTCTAAAAGTGCAGACAATTAACAACATTTCCCCAACACTGACTCTGGTATTTTGCCAATTTGAAAATATGGGACACAGACAGACGGGCTGTTTTTTCGTATTACATGAGATAAAACAAGATTATCGCATGTGATAACAAATTTATCTTCGAGCAAACTTGGAGCATTGCTTAAAAATAGCGCAATACGCAGAGTAAGAACAGCTCGTAAGAGTAAGAACAGGTGTGGATATAAGCAGTGCAATATAGGTTAATGTCACACTCTTGATGCCACGGATCGGCCAATCAGAATTGAAAATTCAAGTTTGCTAGAAGATAATACGTGTACAAGTTCTAAAATCGTGTGTCATATTTTTTCGGAAAAATATTCATATACTATATAATTAATACATATTTTACATACTTGTAGTAATACTGATAAATTCTGTACAATATTATTCAACAGATTTAGATATTGCGGACATAATAAAAAGGCAATGATATTAAACAATTAACAGAATTGAAAATACAAACACGATAAACATTTATCAATTTAAAGGTACATGTAAGGTAGTAACCCAGAAAAAAAGCTGTGTAATTTCTAGCTGAAAGCCAACTTGTTCTAAGGATGGTAATTGTAGTAAGCATCCTGCAAAAATTATTTCATTTGAAATGCCCTCGTTGATTAGAAATCAATAAAAACGTTTGAATCTGAGAAACGATTCAAGCATGAAACGTTTCTCAGATTCCTGAGGGTCGGTGTCCGTTTGCGAACGATGCGGCCAATGATGCAGTCGGTACCCACTGTCACCACGCTTAGTGACAGGTTTTTTTTGCTGTTCTCTCAATCTGTCACGTGTGACTTTTACTGTATCTTTCTTAAAAATTTTGACAAAACCAAAGCGATGACCCTACCCATTGCTATTTATAGTTTATAAATAGAGACAAGTCCCACTTATAGAACTTTGTAATCATCTGTCGTGTTCACTACTGTCACTTAATATAGCTTATCACTATGGCTGCCAACACAAGAGGGCGATATAACACCTGTAAGAGGTTTAGACTTTGAAAACTTGATAATATTGCTTTTTTTTAAGCATTTCATTCGTGTAGTTCTAATCAAACCACCACTAGCTGACGTTGAATAGGAATGTAGCTTCATTAACTAAACTAAAAACAAAATCATTATAAACATAGACACAAGGGGTACACCCTAAAACAAATAGCCAACAATTTGAATCTAAAAATGATGCAAAACGGCTAGTTTTGAAGAAAAATTTTTTTTCCTTAAATCATGTACTTTTGCAGCATCTTATGGATGGAATGTATTCCGTAAAGACAGGGCCACACTTTGGTAATGGCCCTAGAAAAAGGTATAATTTTGACTTGAAAGCCTACTTTGTTATACAGACGGTAATACTGGTAAGCACCCTGCTAACTTATTTTGTCTGAACTTCTGAAGTGCCTGGGCCATTGATTAGAAATCAAAAGTTTGTCGAAAAAAATTGAAATCACCAAAGATGGCCTCAAGGCAACTTTGCGAGCTTCAAATTTCCATGGTTTCTAATTGAGAATGCTGTGGCCAGAGATACGGTTGGTACCCGCTGCCACCTCGCTATAAAAGCATGGATGGATTTGATATTCTTGATGACAATACCGTGACATTTGTGTGCGCTGTTTTCTCATGCTCAACAAGTAGACACTGTAGTCAGCTTAAAACTTTAAGAGGTGGCTTATCCTGTATCTTCATTGACAATTTTGTCTATAAATCATCATTATGTCCAAAAAAAAAAAATCATAAACCTACCTTTAAATAAATCCATGGAACAGATCCTCGAAGGGAGATCACAGAGGTTGGACAGACTGCCTGAGGGAAAGTTGCACTCCACAGCCCCGGGTTCACTCACACAAGCTAAACACCAAGCCAAGGACAGGCATAGTAGGCCGAATACCAAGTTTACGGTGCCCCATCAAGCGTGTGACTCTATGGGCTACAAGTGCAGAAATCCACGATAAGCAGTGCCATGAAGTTGGGCCCAACAGCCATCTCAACAGTGCCCTAAGGCCTGGGCGAGCAAGGATGAGAAGGCGATGAAAAAAGTACCCTGAATCTTCTACTTGCTGAGGCGTAAAAACACCGCAGACATGAACAGGAAAAACACAGTCCAGGAGAGGGTGATGACGTATCCAATCCACACCTCAAAATGCTCCAGACCCCATCCTGTACAGGGAAGTGAAACATTACAGGAAAGCTCCATTAAAGAAAGAGGCTAGAATAAAACATCCTTTTCATCCGACAATACACACCTGTTATCTCCATGTAATTCCTTTTCCAAACAGTGGACCTAATTGGACCATGTACAAACCAGTAGGGCTGCCCCAGGCAGATTAACTGCTCAGCCATCGTGTCCATTAAGTTTAATGACCCAAGTAATTCAATGTAAACCCACCCACTGGTGAAATGGATGAATATTTTCAGAGATTTTGTGGCGAACTCAGAAAATCTTTAATAGAGCTTTCCCGTAGTGAGAAGAAAAATGTTTGTTTGTTGGGGCCTTTGTTCGTTTGTTTCTCAACATTTTTGTGTTCATGCGTGACAAAAAGTTTGACTGATGGAGGAGAAGGGGGTTAGAGGCTGTGTACAAGACAGTTAATTTAGTTGATATTTCTAGAACCATTGGAAGAAACGCCACACTTCCAGAAAAATTACAGGAAAAAAAAAAACCCCAAAAACCCAAGCATTTTGTCGTTTGGTTGGAGGGCTGGTGGAACACACACAAAAGGGTTGACAAAAGTCCGAAAGGAATAAAGAGGTCTCACAAAGTTAGGGGTTGTATTTAAATGTAACATACTTGTTTAGAAAATATTTATGTCCAAGGACAGAAAAGAGGAGGGGGGTGGCATCGGAAATGAAATAGAGTCAATTCTGTCTCACCTTTGCTCAGGACGCCTCGTAAGCCCTCGTTGGCGAAGGTCTGCGGCAGACAAATACTGATGTAGTACAGTACATCAGGCATCGATTGAATCGGCCAGATGATACCTGGTAATGTCAAAACAAAATAAAAAAGAACAAGAAAATATCAAAAATCGGAAGCCAAATTGGCGCCACAGGTTGCTAATTATTCACATCAACAATTTCTATCCTCGCAGGTACCCATTTACTCCTGGGTGATGAGAAGCAATTATTGTTAAAAACTGTCTTGCCCGAGGACACTGGTGTCACGACCGGCATTGGAACCCACTATGTTTCGTTTTCGTCCTTCGTCTGTTTGTTTTAAAGTGATCTACTTAAAAATTGTTTGAGTACATGCTTGTGCATTGAGACCTATACTATACTATTTTTTTCCTTAGTGGCTCGACTCGACCACAGACCTTTTGGTTCACCTAATTGTTATTATCCATCTCAGTGCAAATGCATGTCTTTAGGGGTCATTGCCTACAAGCTCTGCTTCTTAGATGGATCCCTCTGCAGTGCCATGTTTAATTTAATCTGTTTCTTTATATCTATACTGTTAAGTTGTATTCTTTACACCGATCACTCTTGAGTGATTGATAATGTCTTTTTACAAGTTGATACTGTGGAAAATAAATGAACCTTGAACCTTGAACTCAGCAATCAGAACTCGAGTTCAACGCTCCGAGCCACGATACGCTACAAACTCACCGCTTAAGAGTAAGGTGGGATAGAAGAATCCTTGTGTAAGCTGCATGACTGTCACCTCTGTGCTGCAGACTGACGAGGCAAACAGACCGAAGGCTTGACCGCACAGTCCCTGCAGGAAACACATCAAGGCCACTAGAAAGAGGCTACCCTGGTTTGGAATCTGTGTGAAAGAGCGTCACATCGAATTACTCAATATCTCTACGTCAGTTTCAACTCCAACTAATTACTGATGGGCAAAATAGTCTGTGCCCTTGATGGTTATAATGATAATCAGTGTTTATGACTGTTATTGCACACAGGGAACAAGTCAAACGTGGTGGCAGTAAAGTAAAGGTCAATTATAAATATATATTTTTTTTTTAAGACAATTGGGTGTCCTAAGAACTGACAAATTTCTGCACGGAAAGCATTTAGTTATTAGCATTGTTAGTAACTTATAAATTGGTTTTTATATTTTTAACGTACACTGAAAACTCCATGTACAAATACAAGAACAATGACCCAACCTTAAGTTTTGTTACCATTGATTGTCCTAAAAGCTGCCAAAGTCATGCATGGTAATAATGGAGTTAACGGTGTTGTCAGTAATTTTTAATTGCTAAAAATATTTAAACTTACACTGAAAACTCCAAGTACAAAGACAAGAACGATGACGCTCTGGAGGATAGTCAGTGTACCCTGGACTAACACATGAGACAACATCACTTCAGTTGCACTAACACCTGGTGAATAAAAAATACACAAGAATTCATAGCCGAAAAACTTAAACATCCTTTTCGTCTGACAGCTGACACCTGTTGACTCCTTAAACATCATTCCTCCCTCGGCTTGTGTGTGCTTTCTGCCTCTCTCTCTTTTCATTTCTTTCCACTTGACTGCTTCTGTTACACCAGAATACCTTACTCTGTCTCTTAAAAGAGACAGAGTAATTACATTCAAAAACTGCATGAACTTTCGTAGCATTAACTACATCATCAAATGAAATGAAGTTACCTGCTATAAAAGCTCATGCAGTCTTTGATGTAATTAAGTCAGTCTTTCAGAGCTACCACTACCTTCCCTGTTTTATCTATCAGACTTACACCCAGTCGCTCTAGAGTCGCACCGAACCAAATGATTGAATTAAGTACATGAAAAAAGTTGGACGTCTGAAACAGTTAGGAGCGTCTGGATGCGCTGGAAGTCGAAAGATCGACTAAGATTGACTGTTGCAGTTGTTCGGAAGGACTCTGGAGCATCTTGGTATCACACATGGATCTTGTCATGAGCTGAACTTAATCTAAATGTTAAGTTAAATTTGCCTGTCTGAAACTAAAATTTATTTGGGGCGAGCTAGAGTCACTCCTAATCTATTTGGTTCGGCGCGACGCTTGAGCGCCTGTCTGATTTGGGTGTAACACGGCTAACTTGGCCATCGTCTATCAGTATATCTGTTCATGTGTGCTGTATTGTCATTTGGCCTTCCAGAAAGACTCTTCTCGGTGTCAAAATGTCAGGCCATTAACTATTTGTTTTTTGCAAGAAAGAGAGCACTAACATGTAGAGTGACAACACTTACCTGCCACCCAACTCCTGTCCAGCAAACCTTCTTTTCTTTCAATCACCAAAGACAGTGCCGTAATTCCCATGGCCAGGAAAAACACAATTCTAAAAATCAGAAACAAATATATACAACAATTAATTCGACGGCCAATGTTCAAGAACAAAGACTGTCTTTTTTAGGGGCAACATAAGTTGTTTTTTTTAAATTCACGGACAAACAAAGAATACACCGAAAGACAGAGGCTGTGTACAACTTATAAAGCTGTTTATACAATACAATAGTGTTGAGTTTGACATTTTTGACAAATGAACAATTTCTGTATGGAGTGTACAGACCCATTTTATTGTTAACATCCACTGACGTCATGGTTCAACTTTAGCTCTAAAATAGTATCAAAATAAAGTAACATTTTCAATCATTTTAACAAGAAGTTAAAGACTTGTATTTTGTTTTTTAATTTCATGGGACTCTACCTACTGAAAAATGGTGACTTACGTTACGATAATGCCAGGTGCTAAGAAGTCTATGAACTTCGTCTTTGAGCTGCCATAGATGGGTTTCTCAAACTGCAGATAGACAAAAATAGATAGATAGCTTAGTTGGAGGAGCGCCGGCACGTTAATCCGGAGGCTGGTGGTTCAAATCCCACTCTAGAATTTTTGTTTTCTTCGACCCCAAACTATTTAAAGATTTACCTAGTCAGTTTTCCTTATTACTTATTATTTGAAATAAACAAGTCGCATCCCCTTAAGGTGATCCCGTGGCTGCCGCTTCCCAGGCTGTATCGTAAACTTGGGTGCGATCCCTGGCTACACGGCAGCTAATGGTTTTATGGCTTCCAACTACCACTCCGAACAAAGATATTGACAAATATAGGGAGACTACCAAAATGGGGTCAGATAGCTCAGTTGGTGGAGTACCGGCACATTAATGTGGAGGTCGTTGGCCAAATCCTGCTCAAGTCATTTTTTCTTTGTTCAACCCCAAATTATTTTAGACAAAAATAGAATCACAATAAATGTGAATAAACTGATCCCTTAACCATGCAAGCTTAGTGATGTTGTTTTACACTTGCTGCATCCAAATGGCAACTGTGGCCAACAGTCATTACAGAAAGCACACAGTTAGCACCAATCAACAAACAAATTAGTACACCTTCGTAAAATAATTTTCTCTCCTGAGGGTCTGTAGATAGCAATCATTAAAAAAAAAATTTTTTTTTTCTTGTGGCTGTTTGGGCCAATGGTACAAGCTGTTTGAGGCTGCTATATGGTTTCTAAAGGGTTAAACTAAAGTTTTTTCCTTTTTAAAAAATGACAAAAATACTTACAATAACTGGTATTTGGGCCACTTCTGGATTAGGTAAAAACTCTGCAGTCAATTTCTGCAAAAACAAGTGAAGTAAACAGTAGATTAGATTTTGTTGAAAGCCTGATTATGAAAAGAACAGAAAATTACGCTTCAAATGTGTTGGTGTGTAAAATTCAAGCATTCTTCAGTAAAAAGATGAAACAATAGACAAAGTCCCTTTTTCTTAAATCTGTGACATGTTCAAATCACTCTTTAAAACTGAATCAAATTTTAAACGAACTATCGCTTTACCTCAAATGCAATCAGCATGTCCTGCTGTAGTGCTATAGCAATCTGGGAATCTGCAGACCAAATAAATAAAGGCTAATCATACAAAAAATGCAAATTTATTTTGGCAAAATGAGAAAACTCATCACACAAAACTTTGTTTATCAGTGGTTTTTTTTAATAGGAACAAAAAAAGAGCTAATTAGCTCATTAGCTGAAAAACTGATGCTTTACCAAAATTGCTTTGTCCTTCGATTGGGGCATTAAGCCGAAGGTCCCGTCTACTAGGATTGGTAGTACACGTAAAAGAACCCAGAAGACTTATCGTGGAAGAGTAGGGGTTAACCCCTGTGTTTCTGGTTCACATAGCAAGCACCCTCGTTTACAGGTTTTTCTCATGCTTGCGAGCTAAAGTGATTAAGTTCACTTATGAGGCACCCTTGGTTTAATAAACCAGAAATGTATCATAATAAAGTGCCGAGTCATATTAAGGTTATCTCTTTTTCAAAATGGTTGCAACGGGAGACTTTTTGAAAATCTAGGTTGCGGCAGACTTACCAGGTAAATCCATTGTTCTTGGAAATGTGAGCATGCACAGAACAACATAAACAATGGAAATTGACCTGGTAAGTCTGCTGCCACCTAGAGTCCGCCAAAGTCTCCCCTTGCTTGTTTTTCTACTTATGTTTTTTTTCAAAGGACAAGTCTATGATGACCCTATGGCCAAATATATTCATCATGACCATAGAGTTATATATAGGAACTAGAGGGCACACTGGTAATGCTACGTGCACAAACGCCACGGGACCGCAAGGAGACACGCGCGCCATTTTGTACGAGGGCAACATTGAATACGAAATACGCGGTGTGCTTGCTAAATACACATTATGCGGTTAAAAAAAAAACCGAGCGGCCGTTTTAAAGTTCTTTCGTGGGGTTTATCTTATTCGTTTCAATAGAGGATAAACACACATGCCATGATTTATTGTCCGAAGTGAAGGAATATAACTCTAAAATATTATATTTATTCGGGGATTATTTAGTACTATAAACGGTCTTCACTGGCATTCATAAATTTCACAGTAAACCCTTTCATTGTTAACCATTGCTCTGTTGCAACACACACAAATAGTTTAGACGTTGTTTTTTAATACTTACGAAATGGCCGCCGCTGCCCTTGTCGGGCCGTGTAACTAGGCTAGTGCGCCCTCTAGTTCCTATATATAACTCTATGATCGTGACATACTCTTGACTGTTTGCCAAACTCCACGCTTGTTTCATCCAAGGCACGATCCCATCACCTACCTGCCGCACTAATATGAAATTGGGAACGCAGGAATCAATTGTGGGATGAAGTTGGGGTTCGTAGAAAGTTCAGGTTACCGTTGACTTACTTGTCATGTCTAGGTACACATGGACCGACCCTCCGTCGATGATTGACTTATCTGCCTTCGATGGGTCTTCAAATCTTTGAAATAATTGACAATTTTAAACATTTTTATTTCTCAATCCAGCCATTCAACGTTATAAGTCCATCATGTATGAGATTTGACGATTGTGAAAACTCCTGAGAGTTGGCTTGCTGGCCTGGGTTCCCCCTTTATTCCAGACCCAGAACTTCCTGGATGTTACCATTCAGTCGCTTCAAAGACTTCATGCATCCGTCCCCAGAAATACAAAATGACAGGTTTGGACAAAATATGGACTATTTCCTTCTTTCCTTTGGTGACTGCTTTATTTCTTTTTTAGAGAATCTGAAGGCTCAAGGAGATTTAGGGAAAATCCTGAAATCATTAAAACACCAAAAGAAAATAACTTCCTGGCTTCTTTTGAAGTCAGTTCAGGGATTTCTGAACGAAGGCAAAGGGGAATCTATGAAAATAAATCTTGATAAACCAGGGAGGGACAGGGTGTAAGTTGATAGCTGGCTAGACTGGTACCTTGTTATGAGATCTTTAGTGAAGTTTGCTCCGAACTCTATAATGCCCCAGTAGTCCCCTAACTTTGCTCCATCCATCGCCGTACTGAAGTTTGCAACTGGTACCTTGTTGGGGCAAAGGGGTTGAAAACAAGAAAATTAAACTCCTCTTTTTATAGCCGCTTGTGAAGTTGCAACAACTGTAAACTGGTCCCCCGTTTTTATCTTTAGGATAAAGACAGGCACTGGTCCTACAAACCCAATACTTTCATTGGATAGACAATGAGTGCGATGGCCCATGACTACCAGCCATAGTGATACTACACACAATGAGTGTAGTATGGGTGTACACACCCATTAATATGGCATGCAATGTCAAAGGAACATATGGCAGAAAACTGCCAGTTTTAAAAGGCTGGTATCTGGCGTTTGTCACAAGCCTAGGAGTATGACGTCAGATGCTCAGGCTACAGCTGTTGCAATAGAAAACTTTCAGTACTAGGATGTAGCAGACAAACAGTGCAGTTTTCAATCTAATTACTTGTCAATTTTCAAGAACTTGATTAACAAAAGTTCTACAACCCAGTACTTGAAACTGGGTACTACCTGTCAAAAACAGACCAAAACTCTTTAAAATGTGCCCGTAAATGCAATTCAAAAGTTACTCACGTTACATGATAACTGCAGTAATCAGAAACACAGTTGTCTTCATGGTTCTTGTGTCTTGATACGTAGAAAGTTATCACAGAAAGTATTCCACCCTACAAGTTTTTTGGTAGCTGTTGTCGCTGTAACTCAGGTTGCCGATGGAATTGACCATAAACGTAAAGAAGGTTCAAGATGGTCGTAGCTAAGGGATTTTCCCCCTAGACTTTCACCGAGAGGGTTTTTATAAGAGAATTTTTGCATCTGGGCTTAAAAACTCCCACAAATGAGAACAAGGTTTGTTTTTACCTGATGGACGGAGTAGTTGTTGACTTGCTGCAAATAAAATTGACTGAGCTGTGGTGGGTCTTCGTTATTCACAACGGCAACGGGGAGATCCCTGGGGTCGTTGCCGATGGCCAGACAGAAGAGAGACGTCTGAAGAATTGGGATGATGACAGAGAAGAAAACAACACTGCAAGAAAATTTATTTTTGTATAGAATAACAAAATCATATGGCAACAGGGGTTTTCTTTGTCATTAATGAGGGCATAACAGTGTGAAGACCCGGTCTTTACTGCATGGTAATGACCAAGTTGGTGGCTGGCCGCTGTTAATGGACCAAGGTCCATTAACAGCAGCCAGCCATCAACTAAGGTTGCTTAGTGCATGTTTTCGATCTCATTTGGAGGGGGGTGGGGTAAGGTGGGGGGGTCAAGGGTACTGAGCAAGGGGGTTCCCGCCACCCTGCCTCTGCTTGTTACACCACTGACTAGGGGGAGGGTTGAAACAAGGTTTGTGTTGAATATAGTGTATAGATAGTTCCCAACAGACGCCATCTTTACGGGCAAATTGCATTTTGGCTTGCATGCGCGTCAAGCGCTCACATTATTAACACAGCCGCACTGATCACTAACCAATCGTGCAATGAGTTTCGTGAATTGTGCGCGTGCTGCACGCCGTTCTCACACGAAACGCATGACTGTGCATTCCAAGTTGCCCATAAAGATGGCCGATTTACGTCATATTGCAACCTATCTATACTTACCCAGGATTCCTCATGATGCGTATGACGTTCTTGACCATCAGGGCCCAGAGTCGGGACAGACTGATGAAGTCGTTCTTGCAGCAGCTAGCCGAAGGTCGACTCATCTGCACCTGCGAATCGTTGTCAAGCAACATCTCTCTGTCTGACGGGTAGACTTCTTTCCCATCCGTTCCTTGGATACTGTTCTCAGATGAGGAGTTACTGATGTGGGGGATTACTTCAGTCGGCTGGGAAAAATAAAGGAAATTTTTGCATAGTTGAGAAACTTTAAAGATTATATAAGAGCGTTTGTGTACTACAGTTAGATCAGAAACTGACCAATGAGTTCATCTGGTAGGCCAAGCAACTGGTACACTGCAGTTCAGAGTAAAAAAGTAACCAGATAGCATACACAGGACGAAGACAAGTAATAACTATTGCGGAGGCTAACTATACAGGAAATACATGAATGAGCGCGCATGGACACAAATTGGCCCTTGTCAAAAATGGTGGCAATTTTGACAGGCAACTTTGAGGCAACAAACTCCACTGCTGACGACATGAACACAATGGTTACACAAGAAGAATTTGCCTAAAGTATGGCCACGTCTGGATCTGGGGCTGTGACTATGGAAATGGCTGGATCACGGCACTGACGTTAGTTGAAGCATAGGCTGCACTTCATTACGGGAAAGCTCCATTAAAGAATTTCAGAGTTTTGGCCATAAAAACTGCTTTCTGCATTGAAACACTTGAGTCATTAAACTTAATGGATGAGCAGTTAATCTGCCTGGGGCATTCAGCAGCCCTACTGGTTTGTGCAAGATCCAATTATGTCCATCGTTTGGAAAAGGAATTAACATAGAGATAACAGGTGTGATCTGTCAGACAAAAAGGATGTTTTATTCTAGCCTCTTTCTTTAATGGAGCTTTCCCGTAATGTGGCAGCACTATTAGCAACAGCCACAAGTCACTGAGCCTCGAGCCACGAGTCAATGAAGCCAATGTAAAAGCGAAAATCAATTTATAATACTTGTCTTGCATAAATCATCAAATCAACCAGCTCAATGCAACTCCTATGGGCTTTTGGTAATCACTAAAGCAGGGATGCGATAGGCTGTTCAAAAAACAAACTGAACTGTGAGCACAAAGCCTGAAAGCTTGCGAGGGCGAAAACTTGCGAGCTCGAAGCCTACTTACATGCATTTATCTTTTGTTTTAAAAGCCCTAATCTGCACTCTGGGGCATTCTATTTTGTTTTATCTTCATGTTTTTTATGGTCTTAATTAAAATAAATTAAAAACAATTATTTATTTATTTATTTATTTATTTTTTGTGGGGGGGGGGGGTTAAAAAAAAAGTAGATTTCCGGTTAAAAACGAAATCACGTCCCAGCTAAAGCCAGTTTGTGTGAAGTGGGCGTGGCTTATAGTGGATATCCGTCAGACTTACGTACAGGATACGAGTGCAAAAGACTTGTCAAACAAACCACATCTCCCATTTCCCATCCCAAGACTTCACCTACATGTACATGTCCTTGAGTCTCTCCTTTATCTGCGGTATCCTGCATACAAAGCTTGAGGAAGACGTCTTCAAGTGTCTGAAAGTGAAGAACACATTTCCAGTGAAATTAAGAAAGTATCATCATGTAATGCACTCTGAACCAACCACAAAGCTGAATCTAAGTATGACCTAGTTCCCAAAGAACAAATCTACATACTGTAGCTAGTAGATATACACATGGTGTTACCGCAAACCGAATATACATTGATACCTCACCATGCAAAGCCTCAAAAAGTATGGGGTGCTGTAAAAACAAATATTTAATCTTACCGGTAACTGGTGGCGGTTGATCAATTCTAGTGGATTGGACTCTGACAACAGCTGACCATTCCTCATCAAACCAACCTGTTGATTTGAGAAAGATCATGTCTAAGCAAATTGGCAACGGCAGTTAAAGGTTGAATGGCTTTTGACTGGCACCCCCGAAGAAAGATCTTGACAAAATAGGGAGACCGCCAACATAGGGGGCTAGATAGCTCAGTAGGTAGAGGGCTGGCACGTTAATCCAGGGGTCGTTGGTTTAAATCCCGCTCGAGTAGACTCTTCTTTGTTCAACCCTAAATCATTAGAATCACAATACAAAATTATAGCTGCTACCATAAGTTTAGCTGCATTGTGCTTTCTGTGTTGCACATTGCACTGCCTCAATCAACAGGGGGGGGACCCATATGCCGCTCTGACATGAGCACTGTTGTTAGGCTGTGCAAGTCTTGCGTGTATTCAAACATTTTTGGGACCACTTTGGTCTTTTATGCATGTACATTGCTTTAACGCCAGAAGGAAACAAATAAAACTTCTATCTACGGGTTCCACTGTTCACATGTGCATGAGCCTTACACAGTCTGTTGCCGTGGTGGGTGCGTCTTCCTGGATCGGTCTGTCCGTGCGTACAATTCATTGATTGGTGATAAGGATTTCCGGGACAGGATGTTAGTTGTTCCTTAGCCAAGCAGGAACTACTCATTTTTAGGCATGAACTAAGATTCCTTCCGAACTGGGGAAATATTTCGAAGGGAATGTTTAATCCACTTACGATGTTAGCTTGACGGGCTTCCTCAATGTAATGAGTGGTGAGGATGATGGTAGTCTGTGACTTTTGTGCAAATTCTATTAGATGGTCCCAAATCCTTGTGGAAAAACAGAAACAAACGGAGAATAAAAATTTAATCTCATAAACACTTGGCAGGAAAAAGTGTTTTCCAAACAGATACACGTGTACTTAGTTGGGCCCGATTCCATAATGCCGTTACGTAGAATTTCACTTGGCAATTTTGCAGGCTGAGCAAAATAATAGCCGAGCACCAGCCACAACACCTGAATCACATGTCATTTTGGCTGGTAATATGTTTTGCTAACCTGGGAAATACTCTTATGCTTAAGCAAATTTTTCTGCTATAGTTAGCACGAAAGTTTGCTAACCATTAAGCAGCACTATGAAATTTGCCCCTGGTAGGCTCTTTATTTCCCAAACTTGTCCGCCTCAGGAGATAAACAGCAGGACAAGTTCTCCTAACATTTCTACAAAGCAATTAAGGTAGGTATTATCACATGGTGTCAGCATCCTGGCAAAGAAGGCATTCATTATAGCCTTCAACCGCAGAGGCAGAATCCCACCGGCACCTGGATGGTCAAGACCTAGAGGCCGCACGGGAACTTCTTGGCATCCAGCAACTGGGTCTATCCAGTCAGGTTGACAGGCTCTGGAACCTAGCTACTAACCGCTGACAAAAGGAGATCATCGTGGCGGACCCCAGTTGTCCATGCGGTGGAGTGAGTGAGTGAGGGGTGTCGATAAATAGAATACTTTCCAAGAATCAGGATTCGAACCCTAGACAGTCTTACTTGATTCTAAGTAGAGGATCCACTCCGACGGTTGGCTCATCCAGGATGAGAAGAGGCGGGCTCTGAACCAGGGCAGCTGCGAAGGAAACTCTACGCTTCTGTCCTCCACTGAGTGTACAAGCAAAGGGGAAAACACAAAAGAGAATTTCATAATAAAAACAAACTTTGATTTGTCCACTAATCAATTTCTTTCAGCATCTTATTCTATTTTGTATTGACTCTTCCCATTTCCATAAATCAAATACCTACATGTAGTACATGTGTAGTTGTCACAAGTCAAAGGCTTCATGTCTAGTTTTTTTTCACAATTTATAATTATTTGTAAGCAAAATGTTTACCTGAGATTGCCGACTCTTGACCCCAAGCCAGGGAGGTTAAGAAGGTCTATAAGGAAAACTTTCCTCTTCTTGAGATTGGCCTTATCCATCTGGTGAATGGTCCCAAAGTAGTTGAGGGTCTCGCTGATAGTGAAGTCATCAAACAGGGCTGTCTCCTGCAAAGGTCAGAGGTCAGATTAAAATGTGGGTCACTGCTCAATAGATTGGTCACCAGTCTTTAACTTTCAAGGATAAAGAGATGCTTTGGAATCACCAATAAAGCGATCAAATAAGCTGCATCCACCAATTACTTATTGCAGAATGCCATACTTAATATCTTTCAAAACCACAGTGGATGATATTGAATGGTCAGACAGTAGGAGGGTTGACTGTGTACTGTGTAGATGCATTCACCACCTGATTTCATATTACTGGCTGGCACAGTTTATCTATCCATCATAAAAACAGTGAATGATATCGAATGTTGGTCAGACAGTAGGAGGGTTGACTGTGCACTGTGTAGATGCATTCATCACACGATATCATGGTGCAGGTTCGCGTAGTTTATCTATACTTCATAACCACAGTGAATGGTAATTGAACTGTCATCAGACTGTAGGAGAGTTTTAATGACCTTTAACACATACCTGAGGCATGTACCCAACCATGCTGCCTGGCACTCCCAGCCCCTTAGTTCCAGGAGGTTTCCCCAGGGTCAGGACGGTACCTCGGTCTGTCTTGAGGCGACCCAGAATGCATCGCAGGAGGGTTGTCTTCCCACAGCCGCTTGGTCCAAGAAGTCCGTAGCTTTATTGTACATCAAATGAAATAAGAATCAAAATTGAGTAGGACTGTCACAGTGGTATATAGATGGTTTGTCATGTGACTCATGACATCACAGTTTACAAAAGAGCCACACAGCCTGGACTTTTAACAGGCACAAAGCGTACACATTTCGATGAAAGAAAACATGAAGTATTTGTCTGTAACAAGAAAGTGGATGTTCAAAACTCATCCTGAGTTCTGACTATCTTTGGGTTTCATTTTCATTCGCAAGAAGAAGAAGAGACGTGACCAAGAGCTATGATTATCGCAGCTACTCTATCCGTAGTTACATGTACATGTCATCGAGTCAGTGCAAAAGTGTTGTATCTAGATTTTGAAAAAAGGTTGTATCTCCCACAAAAATTATCCACGCAAAACATAGCATATTAGTATTGAGTGTATTGTATACGTGAGATTTGACATTTGACAATTTCAAACTTGCAAATTCTTGCACTGACACAACAATGTAGAAAAGGTTAGGACCTCTCTATGTTTGACTTACATGGTTCCCCGGGGGACCGTCATGTTGAGATTCTCCAACACATCGAGACGTTTAGTGCCCCGACCATAGTGTTTGCAGACGTTCTTACATTCAATGGCAGTCATGGTTCACTTCGCACCTTGACGCTTAATCCTTCACCACGTATCAAGCTGGACTGCTGTCAAATCTTAACGTAGAAAATTGAGAATAAAATTCAAATTTACTTTTGACACAAAGATTAAAAATACAATATACATGTATGTATCTGGTACTTGTGATGACCGTTACACTTCTCCCAACTAACCCAAATGATCGCAGCAACTACAGGTGAACTAAAGCAAAACTAAGTAAATAGAAGCCTCAGTCTCAGACAAGCCTCAGACAATGTGGTATGCAGTAGTGGGGATTTGAATGTGGATTGCAGGCTATATTGGTTGATAAGCGTGAGGCATTCCACTGAGCTACAAAACAGTGGTTGAAAATCTCTGCAATTGCGCTATTAATGTTGGCTTCTTAAGAAAGCAACAAAGAGGGCGCTACAAGATTTAACAGCTTAAAAGCGTCAAACTTAAACTGTGCCCAAGAATCTTCTGAATTGCTGATTTCCTTTATGGATGGACCTCTAATCATCCACGCGCCAGGTTAAAAAAGGGGTTACAATCATCATCATCACAACTTGAAGTTGAATGCTTTATATTAATTAAAGTAAAACTAATTTTTTTAAAAAGAAGAAAAAAGGCCAGAGACAAATTTCGATCATCTTGACAAATTTCGAACATAAAACAATAACATACAGTCAGTCACTACATTTTTTAACACAACTTACTTCAAAAATACAACCAGGCAACTTTAACATTGTTATTAACATGTTTAACGTTACTAATTTTACAAACACATCACATCAGATCATTATTTCCTTTAATTGTGCAGCCTCCTCATATGCATGAGGATAAGATGCAAAAAAAAGATTTAGGAAAACATTTAGAAAAACATGTCCTACCTCAACACGGACTTTGAACTTCATGGACTGTTTTTGATTCGTTTGACATCGAAAAAACAGATTAAACCTTTTGTCAGCTGATCTTCCAAACAAAAACGATACTCCCCTTTGATGTCTGAACAGGGTTTCAGACCAACAACGAATACATGCAATGTCAGGCTTTCGGATGCATGTGGCCCACACGCAGCTGCTTGTTGTTGGCGGTACCAGCCTATACATATTGAAGTTTAATTATAGACTTGTAATCAAGTCGTCAATACAGCGATTCCCACTTCTTCTTCTTTTAAGCAAAGTCTAAAGTTTGTAAAACCGAAAGAGGGCGCTCCTGGTAAATTTACTGTATTGTTGACCAATGAAATTGGAGAAATTGGGGAAAAGTTAAGCTGAAAATCTTTTTAAAAACAGTAACTGGGGCGCTGTAATCCTTTTTTTCTCTCTCTTGAAACTTTGACATCTGCAGTCCTACAGCTGTCATAATTTCGGAAAAACAAAGTGGGGGGGGGGGCCTACAGCACCCCAGTTGTGTGCCGAGATAATAGTACCGGGGTACAAGAACAAAAATATACAAAATACGGACAAAATAAAGGTATTTTAAAGATATTTTTAGTTAGATAATAAAAGTAATCACATTTCACATTAAAAAGGACATTCAAATAATTAAACAAAGTGACAATTCATTAAGTATTATTTTGTATCTCAACGAAAATTATATCCTTATTAAGGAATTACACATTTTACTGAAGGTACGAAGTGACTCAGCTGATGGTCACTTCGTACCCCGCCCGCGGTACGAAGTGACCAATTTGGTTACGGTACGAAGTGTCCCGAAGGTACGAAGTGTCCAGGGTACGAAGTGGCAAAGGTACGAAGTGTCCGACATCCGTTACTGGTTTTGGTCCATTTCTGCTGGTGACCAGCCTGGTTATTTTTATGTGCTTAGTTAATGTTATTTGATTCAACATTTTTGATTGGTTCGGTTTTGATTACTCAATATGAAAATTGCAGTCAAATGTAGAACACATGCTTTTAAAATCTGCTTTACAATTGGCATAAGGACAAGGAACATAGCATACAACTGCCAGATGAGTTTAGCCATTTTTGGGCAAATAAACGGCCATGATGAATTGAAACTCAACCTCCCCCACCCCAACCCCAATCATCAGCAAGGAAACAATCATGTACACAACCAAGTGAAACTACTACTTTTACCCATTCTTTATTAAGATAATCATTTACAGCTTTGGGTATGAGAAAATTTACATATAAAATACATTACTTTTGTTTGATTTTTGTAATAAAGCACAAAACTATAATCGTTTCACCCAAATACCGTTATTACTGTACAACCATTTTGTTTTCCTGCTATTCAGGTCAATACATCCCCAAGCTGAGGCTGAAAGGGAAAAGAATCGGGACCCTTTTTGTATGAATGAGAATTAGTTTTCATTAGTATTATTGCACACGGGGGACCTGACAAATGTTGGTATGGCACAGTAAAAATTAGGGCCTAGTACATAAATTTAAATTTAAAAAAACCTAAAAACTAAGTAAAAAGTTAACACAACTTCGTTCGTATAAGAGTAAATTACCAAAATACATTAATATTCTTGTAATCCTGATGCAATTATTACATCAAGTCAACTATTCCTAGACTGTGGTTTAACGGTGATTGCTCTAATTCTTTAATACAGCCCTACGTTCAGACTTTCCTATGTTCCACTAACCCCTCAGTATCTGCACCTTAAGGTTAAGGGTTAGGGTAAGGATTAGGAGAATAGATTACGGGTCTCAGAACACAGAGGTGTCCGAGTGTTGACAGATTGGGTGTCAGAACACAGGTGTGTAACCTAACGATTAAAACTAATCAAGAGTGCAGGGGTTCAATCCAATAGGTGTGGCCTGTGGTTGTTTGATTTCTGAGTATACAGTGCTTACTAAAAATGTGCGTACAAGAAAAACCAAAGTAAAGCCTGGTTCATACTTCACGCGAATTGCAAAAGCAAAGCGAATTTCTCTGCCTCACAATTGGAAATCCACCCATACACCATTGTGTGAGTGATGTAAACCGCTTGGCATTCATTTTAGCGTTAAGTATGAACCGATCTTCAAAGAGCTCCCCATCTACTGCAAAAAAGTAGCCCCAAAAAGCCAAAGCCCATTGCCTCTCCAGAATAAATAGTAAAGCAGCAAAATCAATGGATATGCTAATGATTAAATACTATGCTGGGTCCGATTCAAAAGATTTTGGCTACGACCAATGGTTGCAACAACAATGCTGAAGAATGCAACTTTGGCAGCCTCTGGCCGTATCTACTGCATAAGACATTCATTTGGACAAGCAGAGCTGCCAACATTCACATCTCGCAATCAGGAAGATTTTGTACAGCAATCACGGTGATATTTAGAGTTACACACAACATAATAAGGAACAGGTTTCCATAATCAGGGAGAATTTCAAATCTGTTCCTCAGAACATGGGAAGGTTGGTTTATTTTCAGGGAACCTTTCTGCAGAATCAGGGAGAGTTGGCAGCTCTGGACACGGCATTTTGCTCTCTATTTCTATATTTCATCTTTTCAGAAAGATACATATTTTTTGTACAAAACCTGAAACCAAAAAACATACTAAAAGTGCTTTCAGTAGGGCTAGATAGTTCAGTTGGTTAGAGCGGTGGCACGTTAATCCGGAGGTTGCAAGTTCAAACCCCGCTCTGGTCAAATATTCTTTGTTCAACTCAAAATCATTTAAAATTCACCCAGTCAGTTCCCCTTGTGGTTTATTACTTGATATTCGGAAAAAAACAGCTTCACAGACACTTCAGAATAGAGCTATGTTTGCTCAGCAAAGAATGCAGAGTTCAACACAAACTTCATTAAGTTTAAAAATTAAACTAAAATATATTACATTCAGACCATTGAATTGAAACAATTCCTCAATCCAAAAATAAGAAAGAAGGTGAAACATTTTCTTATAAATAAATAATGCTTCAAGATCAAAACCAAGTATATATAAAGCCAGGCCTTGAACTTCACTCTTGAGGGGCACAGCAATTTTCCTCTGGTAAGGGGCACTCTATGAGGAAAATTTAAAATTGTATTGGAACTTTGCAAAGGGCACCACAGCAAAAGCACAGGGCACCGCGGCAATTGCTGTGGGTGCCATGGGTTATTTCGAGGCATGTAAAGCTCAGCTGAAAGTCTTGAGTTGTTCTGGAATACTTTTTTTCTTCAGCATAATTGGAGACGGATCTTTATTTTTTGGAGTTTTCCTTCTTCCAGGCTAGTATCTTTTCTCGTAGTTCGTCGTTGGGTTTGACTTCATCCATAGTCAGGGGTGCTCGATTGAAAGGATCCGAGTGATCGCTGTAAACAAAATTAATCGTCAATAAATTATTGTCAATACAAAATTCATATCAATGCAGTATGGGCCCAATTTCAGGGTACTGCTTCCTGCATACATGTAACTCTGCGATTATAATAATAATAATAATAATAATACTGGCTTCTTATAGCACTCATATCCGTCACTCAGTGACGCTCAAGGCGATTCAATATTAAGTATTTTTTCCTGCAAGGTATGTGGGGCTACGTTTGAAGTATGTGACCTATTCCTTAACATAGCAACATGAATGGTTTACAAGGTGCTGTGGCGCAATGTGCACCCAACCAAACCAGGAAAACCGGGGCGAACCCCTTCTCTTTTCGATATTAAGTGCACTGGGTTTTTTTACGTGCATTACACAACACACGGGGCCAATGGCTTTACGTCCCATCCGAAGGACGCAGCAATCATGGTTAAGTGTCTTGCTTAAGGACACATGTGTCACGACCGGGACTCGAACCCACATTCTGCTGATCAAAAACACCAGAGACTGAGTCCAGTGCTCTTAACCGCTCGACCACGACACGCCATGGTCAGCATTCTCTGCCTTAATACAGAGTTGGGGCCAAATGTCTGCACTAGCTGTTTAAACAAAGAATGCTTAGTAACATGAAGACATAGGCCTTTTTCAAAACCACAACATGGGCTTGGTCTTGGGCTGATGCTCCATCAGTTATTTAGAAGATTATGCGCTTTCCTTACGGGGAGCTTTAATCAGTTGGACGAAGTCAGAGCCTAAGCTCAAGCCCAAGCCAAGGTTTCAATAATGGCCTTAGTACATATGCACACAGCGCCAAACAAATGTACAATCAGAATGTTATGAATTTGAGTCAATCTTTGCAAAGAAGCTGTGCTCTCACCTTAGTAGATGCCTCGCTATGACAGACCGATCCATGACCTGTCCCGATGAGGGTAAGGTCACAGGGTCACTCATTAGGGTATAGGTCAAGGGGTCAATGAACTCATCTGGAGCATCGGCGAAGATTTCCTCCTCCTCTTCATGCTTCTCTGCCATTGCCTAGGCAACCAAAAAAAGTAACAAATCAAAGTAACAAGAACAAATTGACCTTAATTTTTAAGGCATAAAAAACAAAACAAATTTCTTGTCAGTAATAAGCAGTCAACAGTCATAACATAATCTCAAAAGTCAACGATAGAGGGCGCCGTCCAATTTTGGAACTTTCTGTATGGGAGCTGCTTTTCAAAGGGAACATTTAGCCTAAAGTGATCTGAATTAAAGTGGGAAAAGAAAGTCTTATTTTCATCGACGAAAAACTTCTGTAGTTTGTGATCCTCAATAAAATGTTTCAAAAAGACTTACTCTGACTTTATCAGCGAACAACGACATCTCCGAAATCATCTCCGAAGGAGCGAAGAGTTTCTTGAGGACACGGTCCGCGCGAGTAAAGAGCGCAGGGGAGTACGACCTGCCATCGCGCGACACTGCAGAACAGAAATCATCGATGTCACCCAGGTTGATGTAGATCTGACAGATATGCTGGACGAGGCTTCCCGGCTTGAAATCAAACTCGTCAAAATTCTTGACCTTTAGGGCGCCCATCTTCGGGCCGACCTAAAAATGACAAAGAGAAAAGTATAATTAACTTGGGTGTGTGTGTTACGTAAAATAAATTTCTGTCAATCACACAAAGAGACTGGAGGAACGAATTATAAGTCTTGGACATACCAGCTTGAGAAGGAAGTCGTTAAACATAGCAGCTATCCTATCTATCATCACTGGATGAACAAAGATTGTCTTTATCTCTGAAAAAGGAAAAATTAAAATATCAATTTATGAACTAAAACCAAGTATGAAACTCCATTCCACAATAAGTATCCGAAATTGGGCCTAAAGTAGTCCCGAAACCATCTCAACTCCATAGGAGTATGCAGCCCCTGCTTTATGCGTAAATCGACTCTCAGAATTTTGAGGGTTGGTCTCCATTCGTGTGTCCGTTTAGTCAGAGATGCGGGTGGTACCAGCTGTCATCTCGCCAACTCTTGATGGATTCCGCGTGGGTAAGTAAATGACAGTGACAGTTTTCTCAGCAAGTAATAATTATAGTAATAATATCAACTAGTTCTTATATAGCGCATTTTACAATAACGTATCAATGCGCTTTACATTATTAAAAGCCCTGGTCATTGGGTTAATAGCATTTCTTTTAATCTTTCTCAGCCCCCTGGAAAGTACACAGCTAGACACTGTCTTCCAATTGAAACTTTCAAGACTAACTTTTATTGTCTTTCTTTACAATGTTGCCTGTAAACCAGCATTACGTTGACAAAAACCAATCTAAGATCCTACCCTTAAGATCTCTTGGGTCTAATGCACCATTTGTAAGCAGGAAATCAGTGGGATAATTAGAGCATCAATCTCAAACTCACCGCTGGTGATGAAACTGAGTATGTTCATGGACTCGTTGGACATGACGTTGAAGAACCTCGCGATGGCGCCGTGTGTGCGTAGGGAACTCTCTTGCTGCTGCAGGTCATGTGGTCTTAGGCTGCGCCACTCGCCGCTGTCCTTCTTGTGCTGCATCTCCTTGATTTGTTTCAAGTTCTGGGAGTGTGGGGAAAGATAAATGGTTATTTTGTTGTCAAGAAAAGTGTTTGCAAGAACTTTGCAATAATCTGAAATAATGTTCACACAAGCGGAAGGCAACCCCGGTCTCCGCTTCTTCTAAGATTCAAGGTTCACTTGTTTTCACAGTTTCAGAGAAGTAAAAAAGAAACGAATCCAACTTCAAGAATTCCAAGTTGATACACAATCATTAAAGTTTTATTGCATTGCCATTCATCTTGGTCATGCTCCCCGTATGCATTAGCAGTAACGACTACTGATTCATGTTACAATGATTCCAGGCCAGACTACTTTGCCCTTCCAGTACGCTAGCTTGTGCATGTGGAAAGATACAGCCAGAGATGTGGTTGGTAACCGAAGTGAAAGAGCACACTGTGGGTGGATTCAGCTTTCTTGATGAAAAAAAAAAAAACAACAAAAACGTTACATCTGAAGTTACCAAATTCAACTAAAACATTCACCAGCGACGTTTATTGTCTTTCTTTATAATTTTGCCTACAAATCAGCATACCTTGACAAAAGCCAAAAGATGAACCTACTTTTAAGATTGGTTTGCCTGCCCTAACCTAAGAGTTGGTAGTTTGGGAAGAGTTATCAAATTACGAAAAAAAAACTAAGAGAGGGAATTTGGAGAATTTTTTCTGTTCTTTTTTGTTTAAGGGTTTCAAGATAAATTGAGAAACGTACATCCATGGCTTCATCCAGCATGAAGATGGCGTCATTTATAAGGAGATTGATGAAGCGGAGGAAGAGAGGAGCATTGGCTGCTTCCATTGACTGCAAGGATTCTTCAGCTATGGCCTGGAATAGAAAGGGGGTAAAAAGGCCACAATTTACTGAGTATCCCTTACACAGTCCGACCACATCACTATTGTAGCGTGTCGTGGCCGAGCGGTTAGAGCATCGGACTCAAGTTCTGGTGGCTGAGTCAACAGGGTGTAGGTTCGAATCCCGATCATGACACTTGGTGTCCTTGAGCAAGACACTTAACTATAATTGCTTCTCATCAGCCAGGGGTAAATGGGTACCTGTGAGGGCAGAGATGGTTCTTGTGATTGATTTTAGCTTGGTGCGCTACATACTTGGCAGCACAGGCTGTATACTCCCAAGGGAGCTGAGATGTTTTATGGAATGAAATAAATGGCCAGTGACCAGGGGAAATAATGTTGAAGCGCCATGAGCGTCACTGAGTGACAGATTTGAGCGCTATATAAGAAGCCACTATTATTATTATTATTGAACTCTTAAAAAACATTTTTTACCAAAGATAAACTATCAAATATTTCTTCCTTGTCTTCTCTCCATGTGGGTTCTTGGCCAGTATAGTGATTAAGTTCACTTTTCTGAGAGTCCTTGACTTCACAACCAGACTTAATCAAATAAATAATCAATAAGTTCCCTTTTTAAACATTTCCAAGTTCTTACCTTCATGCTTTGCTTGTGTTTTTCTAAACTCCACAGGTACTTCAGTATATGATACATGGGACGCCTGTAGTTGAACTTCTGATCGAAGGCGTGAGCGTCGCCGGAGAACTCAATGTCGATGTAGATGCTGAGAACAGACCTAGAGACGAGAGGCAGGAGAGGATGCTCCAAGAAGATCTTCTCCCTATTGAACCTTGGATGAGGACAACGAGATTGACAACAACATTTTGTTTAGATCCAAGAGAATGTAAAGAGATAGATAAGGGCACAAAGGTCAAATTGAGTTTTTTGATGCACTCATTTTCTAAAAGATTGTGTTCTCATGAAAGCGGGGGGAAATTAAAAGTCTCTTACCTCCTGCTAACAAGGTGTAAAATATAATTTTATCTGATACTCTTTCCGAGCAAAATTTGAAACATGTCATTAGTAATAGCATGTCATATCCCCGGCAAAAGGGAGATTTTGAACATGAATTCCAGTAGCCCTTGTCCCTCTTTGAACGGGGGGAATGAAACGAAGCATGGTAGGTGCACGCCTGTGCAAGCTACACAATCGAGATTGACAATGAGATTGACAACGACATTTTGTTTAGATCCAAAAGAATGTAAAGAGGTAGATAGGGGCGCCAGGGGCAAATTGAGTTTTTTGATGTACTCATTTTCCAATCTCAAGAAAGCGGGAAAAAAATTATAAGTCTCAAACCTGCTAAGAAGGTGTAAAATATCATTTTATCTGATACTCTTTCCGAGCAAAATTTGAAACATGTCATTGGTAATAACACGTCACAACCCCAGGAAAAAAGGGTGATTTTGAACATGAATGCCAGTAGCCCTTGTCCCTCTTTGAACAGGGGAAATGAAACGAAGCATGGTAGGTGCACGCTTGTGCATGCTACACAGTGGATTGTCCGCGGGTGTAAGTAACAGCATCCAGTCAATTGACCATAACAAAAAGAGGATGCTCCAAAGTTGTCCCGGGCATTTATAACGTCCACCATAGTTAAGTTTCACTGAAAAAGACGTCATCCAATGTGAAGTGGTTGAATACTATGCGTTTATACAAAGCTAGTGAAAAGCAAGCTGGACTTACATTGTCACAACAGTGTTTCTCTGTTCTTTAGGCGGCATCAACCCTTCCAACACCTCAGCCAGTTTGGCTCGTAGATGGGGGTTATTCATCCGACCTTTGCTCCCCATGAAGGTCACAATGAAGGTCATGAGGTGACCTAGCGACTCGGCCCCGTCCTGAAACTTCTTCTCGGAGAACCTCCGCAGGAACTGCATGAAGTTGATCAGATTCTCCGCCAGGAATTCGGGAACGTGGGCGAGGGCCTGAGGGGTGTCATCAGGGAGGGGGTAGGTAGGGGTGCGGAGAGTGGTTCTGTCATCGGTGGTCGCTAGCTGGATGAGGAGGCGGGCTGTGGCAATGTGAAGACCCCAGCTGTGTTGGATGAGTTGGGGTTCTAGGAGAGATGTTCGTAGGGAGAGGAAGAGGGACATGGCTGGGGGGAGAAAATAGCTGTCATTAACCCTCCTACTCTTGTTAATTTTCCATCAACTTTACCAACTTTTGGAGATATAATGATAAGACAATCAACTCATGATGCTTGAATAGAAATAATACTACTTGGCTCTTATATAGGCACATACCCAAGTAGCTAAATAAAGGTGCTTGACAACATTCTCCCTGTTCATCAAGCATACTTAGACTATACAACCTCAGGCTACTTAAATTAGCACCAAGGGGGTTAGTCCAACACAAGATTGTCCACGCCCTCTCAGGTTCGCTTTTATACACCTGGGTTAGGAGAAACAGTCATGGTTAAGCGCCTTGCTCAAGGACACAAGTGTCCTGACCGGGAATCGAACCCACACTCCCGATGATTATGCTTTCATAACTTGAGTCAGATGCAGCAGTGACACACCAACTCATGGGGACAACAAACAAAACCCAAAATGGTCAAGTCTAAATAAAAAAACCTGTGCACGTCTCACCAATGTCCATTTGCTCTCTCATTCTTTCCATGGCTGGGTTCCGTGCCCCAGCCGTCCCAAGCCTCTGCATCTCCTGGTACGCTTCCTGGACGCGGTGAAGCTCCTTGTTGAGACGGTTGAACTTCTCCAAGACGCTATGAAAGCCCAGGTTGAGGCAGCGCTGGGTGATGAAGAAGATCTCCGTGGTGAACTTGTACGGTGGGTTGGTCGGGAGACCTGGGGCATCATCGGCCAGCTGGATCAGGCAGGTTTCAGCGGGAAGACCTGAAGATAAAAATTGTATACTGCCAGAGTTACCTCACTCTTGTTTGATGACGAAACTTCGCCTCTCAATAACTTATTTCTAGTAGATTTTGATCTGTTATTGGTTGAGCATTTCTGAGAGTTCTCTTGTGCTGCGATGTGGTAATCCAACAAAAGTTCAAATTATTGGCTCAGTCAGGGTTTGTTTAAAAAGTAACTTTTCATTTTCCATAATAACTTCTCTTCCAAAACTGACTAACAATGGAGCATAATGATGCAATCTTGTAAATTTCTTTAGAATAAGTGCTTTAATGTCGATGAAATAAAAGTCATCTACTTTGAGGATGGGACTGTCTCTGGTTATAATCAAGTTATCGCACCACTCTCTAATTTTGTTTTCGACAGTGAATTTCACATCACAAACATTTGCCTAGACATTTGTCTTGCCAAGACACTCCTCTGTCAAGTTATTCCCACCTCGAAGGTGAACCCCTTTGGTCTTCATCTCCTCATCGCTGGCCTCATTACTCAGCTCAAGGCGACTGTAGCTCAGATCTACGTCCAGTATTTTGTTGGATTCTGATGAGGTGAACGGTGAACAGAACCGCACCATGACCGCGCTGAGGTTCATGAAGAATGCGTCGCTGGCGTAGGTCTGGCCGAAGTTGGGCATCTCACGAGACCAGATTTTACCTCGCCCTGTGATGGAGATAGTTCATAAAAACATACATTTGTGGGAAATCAGAGGGCGCTGCACAAGTGGCGACCATTGTCTTTTGGTCCACGTTTTTACTTTTCTTGTGGGTCTCATAATGAAATCGATAGCTCTTCATAAAAATGAGTATTACGAGCCACTTATCTGGTGAGATAAAGCACTATTTATGTAAAAACTACAAATTATCATTACAAAATTGTATCACTATTTTCAACTTCACATCAACTGAGCCAAAATGAGGCAAGACAGGTAAACAGTCTGGTTCCTGTATTCAAGACTGCTACGCTGGGATAGATCTGATGCGAGGAACATGACACAAATGGTAGATGACAAAGGACTATCATACCTGCATTACAATGGAGACAGTTCCCAAGCCATGCAAGAAGTTTGTTTTTGTTTTCCGTTGATGACTTGAAGATCCCTTTGAAAATATTATATACACTCTCATTCAATATGGCTATTGGCTGGGGAAACAAAAAATACAAGCATCCTTCACTGATTTATTAATTTATTTGTTCTTTTGTTTAATTATTTATTTGTTTATCTATTTAAAGGCAAAGTATAACTTTGGTTTTTGGAACCGTTTGATTGTTTTAATCCTATATAAATGTAGGTATATACAACAAAACTAACCTGTGAAAATTTCACTTCCAAAGGTGGTGGCGTTTTTGAGATATCACCGAAAAACCGGAGCAAATATTTCCACGCAGGAAGAATATTCCCTATAGGAACACACGATCTGAAAGGCGTTACGGCCGTAACGCTTTTCAGATTCAAATTTGTTGGGATAAAAAAGTGATATATTTTTCCATAACTGCAGTGCTTCGAAGTGAAAAGTTTCTCAAAATGCATAATACTATCCAATGCTGCTGTACTTCTTACCAAATTTTTATTGCCATTAATTACCAAACGTATACCTTCCCTTTAATAATAATAATACTAAGTTCTTATATAGCGCTTTATCACACCCGATGGGCGTATCAAAGCGCTCAGTAATTTTTCCTGCAAGGTATGTGGGGCTACGTTTCTGAAGTATGAGACCTGGGGCCGATTTCACAAAGAGCTAAGATTGATCTTAACTGCCAATTAAATCTCAATTGCTAAGCAAAATGTGATGTCACAATACAAATCACTATGGTGATACGGACAACTCATCTTAAGATGAATCTTATCTCTTTGTGAAATCAGCCCCTGTTCCTTTACATAGCACCATGTAATGGTTTACAAAGTGCTGTGGGTGCAATATGCAGCCAGTCAAACCAGGAACACCGGGGCGAACCCCTTCTCTTTACGATAAAAGTGCACTTGTGATAAATTCACAAATACCTTAATTGGGATTCGAACCAATGACCTTCGGCACTCATGAGCAGATGTCTTACCTGCCATAGGAATTGCTGGGTAGCATTGTGGTCTCTCTGGGATGACCGAGAGGGGTTGATGAAGAACTCCGACGGCTGCTGATGCTTTGGAACGCAGGAGAGTGACAGCAGTATCCCTATGACAGACTCCTCATAACTCTTAGCCTTCTTGGGGTCTTTTGGCATCAAATGCTCCATTAGAATCTGATATCAAAAAACAATAAACACAAATAAATAAATTTATGCACCCATTTCCAAGGCATTGTAAAACAAGGCTCAGGGTACCAATAGGCCCCTCTGTAAATTTGGGCTTTAGGTACCAATAGGCACCTCTGTAAATTGAGGCTTTAGGTACCAATATGCCCCTCTGTAAATTGAGGCTTTAGGTACCAATAGGAACCTCTGTAAATTGAGGCTTTAGGTACCAATAGGCACCTCTGTAATGAGGCTTTAGGTACTGTCTCCAATGATCCCAGATATCTTTCTCCAATGATCCCAGAGTATTGTCTGCCATGACTCTCTCTCTCTCTCTGGGAAATTCTGTCTCCTATGACTACATGGGAAGGAATGTCTTCCCCTAGGATATTCTGTCTCTCTCGTCATACCTGTGCTAAACAAGGTGGTTTGGTGAACAGCTCTATCACAGTGCAGTACGCAGCATTTCTAGAGTTTGACAACGATGGTGAATCTCTCATCTCTTTGTAGAGGAGCTCAAGTAGCGGACAGAAGGCATCGGAGATCTGAAAGTCCTCATCAAGAAGTATAGCATCAGCGATCTCCAGCAGGAAGTTTACAGCCTTATCCATCTCTGGAAATAAATTTACAAACAAGATTTACTAATTATAATTTATTTCAAGAAAGGTTTTTTAAGTTTTTGAAATGCGACCCCTTTATTTACCACCTTGTAAGGGTTTACAAGGTGCTGTGGCGCATGAGACCGGCTACTTTACGTTCCATACGAAGGACAAAGCAATAATGGCTAAGTGTCTTGCTTAGTAACAAAAGTGTCAAGACCGAGACTAAACTCACTGGAAAGTCTTACCCAGAGCTGGAGGGTTCTACGGAAACTACAAAGTAACTTACCACCTATGGAAAAGTTCTGCAAGAGAAGGTCCAATGTCTGGGAGTGAACGTCCTGACCGGCGAAGAGCTCAGGGGTCAAGAGGCAAGTCACAGCATTGGAGACAGCTACTTGTCTACACTTCTCTGCATATTCATGTAGATTACCCTGAGGTCAAAGATCAAAGGTTAAACAATGCAATGAATGAGGTTCATATTGCGAGACCATATAAATGGACCAGACCCTTCAGGACCCCATGGGTCATTAGATTAAAAGGCAAAAAGTGTGCACTAGACTGGGAAAAAATAATAAAAGCAAAGTCTTACACATTGTGCTGGTACCAGCTTTTAATTTTATAACGCCTTTTGTAAAAGCAAGCCTGGATTACACGGAGGTAATGGATGCCATGGCCTCTGTTGCCCTGGTCTTGGCCCTGGTCCCCCTTCAAAAGTTTCCCACAGACTTTCAGATTTTCCAATGAAAATACCCTTTGCCAAATCGAAATGACCCTGCAATCAAACAGGTGAAATTCCCGGCCTGTAAAGGTCAATGTTATGTGGAAATAAAGTTCCACAAAAGAAGTCTACTCTGAGCCCAATTGCAGAGAGAAAAAGCTAGCAGAAAATACCGCTTGAAAATAGTATGTGCTTAGCAAAACATTACTGGAATACCAGTCACAGCAATGCATGTTGCATTGGAATTTGGCTGGTAAGCTATTTCTGCTATGCAAAATTTCTTTCTGCTCAGTATATTTGTGTTCTCAAGAAGTTATTTCTTTGTAAGCAGTGAAGATACCTTATTTGCCTTGGATTGCTGGACGCTGTTCCAATGGCATCGCTGTAGGTACCGCATCACGTCTTTCTCTCCCGCCTCCTGCTGCTCCTGGGAGCAAGCCACCGATGAAGAGTTCATGTTGATGACGTGGAACGCTGGGTCTTCGAGGAGAAGCCTCTCAAAGATTGCCTGCGACAATAGATCAATGACGAATCATGATTAACAAACTGACTGTCCAATTTTAGAGATAAACCAACCCTTACACTTTAGTCTCACTCATTTGTCTGCTTTAAATAAAGCCATACGCAGGGATGGTAGGCCTATTAATTGCGAAAATTAGTTGGCAATTATTTTCAGCTTGAAAGCTCAATGATTGTGAAGTTCAGCCTATAGCCCGTTAAAAGAGAAAGACATCATTTGACCTTGGTCCAAACTCTCTATATTAACATTTCTTGGCTTCAAGATCTGTCGTCTATTAGAGATTTTCTTGAAATTCAAGCCCTTTAATCGCTGGCATTTGGTAACTAACCCAAACTCCATTGAGTCTGAGTGATTTACTAGGATCCTTCCTCAACAAAATCCAACACCATATAGTTATACTCAACACCCAAACTGTTTGGACTCTGATTATTGTGATATGCTTAATCCCATGTACAGCACAATCAGTTTGGTAGTGAAGACCTAAATGGAATAAAACAAAAGTTGCAGTTGGATTTTGAAAGGGTTGGGGTGGGATTTAAGGTTCAGACCAGATTTAAAAAACATACTTTTTTATGAGATATCGCCCAACTCACAAGGCCGGACGGCTACTTCAAGGTGAGGGCTACACTTAACTGATTTGGGCTGTCGACCCAGATCAACTGTCACCAGAGGCACGTTGCCACCTACTCCTGGGGCTGAAACAGGGTTACCCCCTCCACAGTCAGTAAGGATATAGGCATGGGTACCATCCACTAGGAGCCTGGCTGGTAGAGCAGAATGCACTACCTTCCCAACTTTTTACGAAGCAATTATGGTTAAGTGCCTTGCTCAAGGGCACAAGTGTCATGACCGGGATTCGAACCCACACTCTGTTGCTGACAGCACCAGAGCTTGGGTCCGGTGAACTAGACCGCTTGGCCACGAAACGCCAAATTTGATGAAATCAGTCATTTAGAAATGAATTCCACAGCAATACCTGATCAATGACTTCCCATCCAAGCCAGCTCCAAGTCCCTCCACTGTCTTCTTTGAGCTTGTCGGCTGTTTCAACAAGATAAACACAGCGTGGCGGCATCCCACGTTCGTTCGTTTCTCCCTCTAAGAGAAAGAAAAATAATTTGGGTTTGAACAAATAAATTGAGTGGAGCGGGACTCGGACCAACGACCTCCGGATTAACATACCGGCGCTCTACCAACTGAGCTATCCAGCCCTATGTTGGCGGTCTCCCTATTAGTCAATATCTTTGTTCGGGGGTGCAAGAAAAATACATACAAATCAGACTTTCACTGACCTTTATGCTTCAGAGTACATTCAGATGGTTTGAGGGTTAATTGCCAAATCCATCGATCAAGCAAAATCTTGGGATAGATTTTGGAAGATATGGATTATCTAAGATCAAGCTTACCATGATCCACTGTTACCAAGAAGACCGTCTGAATCATGCGATCAATATCTTGAACCTGTTGAACCTCCGAGGTCGCGACATCAGCACTAGAACCTGACCCTTCCTCCTTGACCTTCAGGCACTGGTCACTGATATTTGGCAAAACCTCTGCACTTTGACCCGTGATAACCTCTGGTTCTTCTGTTGGGGTTGACTGCAGGAGTGCAAAGGGGTTGAAGGCGGAGTCCATTGTTGAAGTGATGAAGTCAATTTAGCAGTTGACGTTTTGTTTGACTGCGGATGCAAAAAAGCAGACTGTGATTATGTGAAAGATTAGAAACAAATTGCCCCATTACACTAAAGGCTAAACAGTTCTCAGTGGCATGGTTTTTGACAATGTGGCTATGAGGAGGATGGACAAGAATATGGAGGGTAGGTTCGTCGTAACCCTCCACCCGCCCAGTATCTATCACTCAGATCGGACAGTTGCGATAACCGTATTCGTAACCCTCCACCCTCCTGACTGTCAGGTTAAAATTATTGCCAAAAGTATTTTTTAAAACTAGCTATGGATCTGGAGAAAAAAGGAAGGATTCGATTTGATTGACGATGATATCACAACAACTACACCAGACCATGTGATGCACACACATGGCCTGGGCAGTCCTTGTTTTACATGTTTGAATAGTTCTGGAGTGGTAGTTTTCCGGTATTTTCCGGTATTTTCCGGTATTTTCTGGTATTTTCCGGCATATTAGTAACACAAATAGTTTGATTATGGATGGGCATGGGATGCTGAACTTGTCATAGACTGGAGTGCATATAATCGATGGATAAGGAAGGTCCCAATCATCATTTCATGCATGACTAGTTGCGAATCGGTCGAACTAAATCATGACGTGCAATTAGTAATTACAACATTGGCCTTGCCCCCATAAATATCATGATATGCACGACATGACACACTAACACTTACTGGGGCACACTGACTGCACCTACATGTACTGGCGCGGCGACAGCCTAGCCCACCTTGTTGGGCTGTTATGGCTCTCTTTCAACATCGGTCTTATTACAGTCGCCATTACAGCCCACCTTCTATGCATGTCTAAAACGCGAAGTTTTCAAAGAACGCATAATGCGTTCCACTTTGATTGCAAATTTCTCCCACTTATAAAAATCCCATACTACTCAAACCTACTTCATATGATTCCTTACATTTGTGGAATTACTATGATACATGACAGTTTTTACCAAATGATGACTTTGACCGGATGTGGTGATTTGAAAACGGCAAAAAAAAAACCGTGTACAAAAATTACATTCAAGTTCGTCGTGGCTGGGGGCCGCCATCTTAATTACGATTATCTGCCTGCTGATCGTGAGAAGTCAGGGCACCCGGCTGATCTGGCCTTGCGCACGCACGGCAAGTCATGAATATGCATGAGTTGACGTCTTGCGGCGCTCGAACGCACAGATAGATCTGTAAGTCATGAATATGTATAAGGTGCTTTGCGCGGCGCTGTAGCTGGAAACTGGCCAATTTAATGAATATGCAAGATTACCAGATCGGCCGGGCGCCCTGACTTCTCACGATCAGCGGCAGAGAATCGTAATTAAGATGGCGGCCGCCAGCCACGACGAACTTGAATGTAATTTTTGTACACGATTTTTTTTTGCCGTTTTCAAATCATCACATCTGGTCAAAGTCATCATTTGGTAAAAACTGTCTTGTATCATAGTAATTCCACAAATGTAAGGAATCATTTGAAGTAGGTTTGAGTAGTATGGGATTTTTATAAACGGGAGAAATTTGCAATCAAAGTGGAACGCATTATGCGTTCTTTGAAAACTTCGCGTTTTAGACATGCATAGAAGGTGGGCTGTAATGGCGACTGTAATAAGACCGATGTTAAAAGAGAGCCATAACAGCCCAACAAGGTGGGCTAGGCGACAGCCCAACCCAACTTTAGTGTATATCTCACTGCCTTAGAATCTCTCTAACCAAACCGTACCTCTTACAATCATAATGGTACCAACCTGTTCCGTAAAAAACAGTGATCGTTCAACTTTCACTGTAGGAATATTCGGCATTCATCATTCTACGAAACAATTCTCTATCACACAGTACAGGAGCAGCGCACGACGAGACGTGGACATGCACAAACCACACATAATCATAAGTAAAGAGCGCCCTCAACAGTTTATTCATTTTCTGTATTAAAACAGGTCTATCTACTGTTTAAAAAAAAACCCACAAAAGCAGTGGGCGTGGTTGTACAAGCTGCTTCTCGTGAGGCCTTAATTTGATCAAAAACTCAAAGTACGGGGTTCCTCGGTGAGGGCCATTTCACCACAGTTGACGCAAGAGCTTTCTAGATAAAATAACTAGCTCTTTATGAGCTCTACTTGCCACCCTTAGCCCCCTTGATGCATAGTTTCATCATGGAGCCTTCCTCAATGGTTTCATGAAACAAACAAAAATTGAAAATAAATAAATTAAATAAAACGAAACGAACAACATATTCATAGGCCCTAGAATGTAACCGACCAGTCAACGTAAACTTCATTCTTCGTTCTTCATCGTCACGTATGATTTATTCATTGAATGATTTATCATATTGATTAATTTCTAAGAAAATAAGTTTACATATTTTTACAGAGTATTTTTCTAAGAACAAGTTGGTACACTATAAGCACTTCCTCCAAATCATGAAATACTTGTCGGCATTTGATATAACCCCGAGTTTATTTAAAATCATTTTTGAAATTGAAATAATAGTTAATAAATAATAGCAAAATCTTAATTATTCTTTACACATGTACATAAAAATATGCTTCGGATAAGTTGAACATTGGATTGTCTTTGCACAATTTTAGTTTTACAAAACTTAGCAAATTAATAAATAATAATTCAACTAAAAAGGGTGTTTATTACATCTCAAAACGTTTTACAAATTACTTGCCACAATTACAAGACCCATTTGTTTGACATTATTTCATCCTAAAACTAAAAAAGAAGAAGAACAATGCTGCTAAGTAAATGGATAGACAATTTAACAACCCATATCTCTAAAAAAATCCCTGACTTCTCTCTGACTTTATCATAGAAAACGAAGGAAAGTGCCAGGCTTGCCAACACTTTAAACTGTTGTTTTTTTTTTTTCAATGGCACAGCCGGGAAATCAACAACTAGTCAACAATTGGCGCATAGTTGTTAAGTTGAATGCGTGTTTCTGCGGAGACAAACCACAAAAGACATCTAAAAACATGGCACATAAAAGGCCAACGAAATAAAAAAATATGTTTGGCGTAATCCAACCGATCCTAAAAAGCTGCCGAACCAAATGTGTTTTAAAATTCATTTGTTTTACAGAGAAACAATGAGAACCAATATAATGGGTACAGTAAAACGGTTTCAGGTTTGAACCTGACCTTCACAACAACATGGCCATACTTATCACATCCCCCATGACAACCATACGACATATTTATGTTGTAAAAGTTAATTACATTTTAAAGTATGTTTGTCAAACTGTTGTGCAATTGAAACAGCTCTTAATTTTCTGGTCAAATCTGCCAAAAATCAGACCTACAATCCTTAAAAACAAGCATTTTAATTGGAAACAAAATCAAATAATGGACGGATACATGAAGGTGGGTTCGTTCTTACAATCTAATCTGGTAGAAAACAAAACAAACAAACATAAAAATGGACGGATTGTCGAGTTACTCCAGGTCATGGAAGTGCATTTCATGAAATCTGAAAGTTTTTTCAACTTTTTGAAATGTTTCTCATCATAATCATTTTCAAATTGCAAACAAGAAAATGGACGGATAATGAGGTGGTCAAAAGTCTTAATTGATCATAGAGCAAAATTACCAGTTTTACAGAAACCTTGACAACCTGAAAGTTCTTCAAGATTAGTTCTAGGCCCAATTTCATGGAGCGTCTTTAGCACAACAAAATTAGGCTTACCGGAAAAAAAAGTTAACAGCCAAACTACCTTGTCACATGTAGAATTTGTGACTGGTATCTTGCTCATTTCGGCTTAGCAGAAAATAATTCTTGCTTAAAGCAGCTCTATGAAATTGGGCCCTAGTCTGTCGACACACATAGGTTTTGAGTTACCCTCAGTTTACAAGTCCAGCTAAGACGCCTCTGTCACTTCTTGTCTGAAACGGTTCTGGACAAATCCTGAGGGACTTTCAACACTGAAACTCTTAGGTCCCTGCCATTTAAATTGGAGATCCCTCATACAGTTTGTTTTTCAGTGGATTTATTTTCCCTGAATGTGTGCTTGGTTGGACTTTTGTTCTTTCTCTGTTTTCTGAGGTCTGCAACATGTGTTTGAAATGTCCAATTGCAAAACAGATTGTGTGTTAGGAGATTTTTGGTTTGAGTTGGCATTTTTCAATATCTATGTGTCTGTATCTTTATGAGGAAACTCTAGAGCCTGAACATTCATAGAGCTGCTTAAGCACAAAGAGTAGCTGAGCACAAACCAATTTTGCTTACAAGACTAAGGTTACCAGCCAAAATACACTTTTACGTGTGTTCGACTGGTTTCCTGCTTAGTTTCGCTAGTGTGATATTTTATGCAAATCTTACTGCTTCTGCAGCTCTATGGGGCCCAACTTCAGAGCTGTTTAAGCATACAAAGTAGCTAAGCGCATGAGAATTATGCTTACCAGAATAAAGTCAAATTAACATTCCACATGTACGATTTGTGTCTGGTATCCTGCTCATTTATTTTTAGCAAAAATTTGTTAAGCATTATTTACTGCTTTTAGCAGCTCTATGCAACTGTGCCCTGATCCGAGCTGTTGGAACCAGTATAGTCACTGGACAAGGAACCAACATAGTCTTCTATTGACAAATTGATTTGTTATTCAGGCACATTGCCTTCGGATGGGGTGCTTTGGGCCATAAAATGAATATGTTTGGAAAGATGTTTTTAAAGTAGAAAATAATGATTCACACAAATATTTCTCGAAATAGTGTGGTTTTTCTTAAATTTTGTGAACTAACATGGTCCATAATTTTGTGGAGTCAAAAATTTGGTTCTACAAAAAGGCGTACTGTGTAGTTCACAAAGTAAAAGGAATACCACACAATATTTGCGTGAATCATTATATTCTATTTTTAACACAACTTTCCAACCATACTCGTTTCATAACAAACATTTTTGATTGCCCAAAGCGCCCAATCCGAAGGTAAATGTGCCCCTCATACGTGTTACGATGGTTCATATCTTTCTTTCCAAACATCGCTAATGCCGATGATGACAAAGAATGTCCACTGATCTGCTCTTCGCCATACTCTCATGGCGAAAATTTTGACTTAAATACAGACGTCATTAACCTCAGATATGCTCCTAATACTTGGTTTGTGTTATAGATCTGAAACACTACTAACAGAATTTAGTTGCTCTTGATCATGATTTCTTGGGTTAAGCGATAATTTGTCTTGTTCACTTGCTGCTAATGGTTCAATAATGTTTTCTGAGTTTCCATCTAATGATTTCTCAAGACTTAGGATACATGTTAGGTGCACTTTGCGTTTTATCGATTGGTATGGACAGATTCTGTTTACTCCTTTCATCGCTCTTATTATTCCTTTGTGGACTTTTGTCTTTTGTTCTTAAAGCTGATGCTAATCCCTTCTTTGTTTTCTTTATCGTGACTCCAACAGGTGACTCTAAGCATTGCTCCAGAGTTTGAAGATTCTCAGTGACATGTGAACCTTCCTCCTCATCTGGGGTTGGATTTTCAATACCAGACTCCGCCATTAAAGTTTCCATGTTCTCAGCACCGTATTGCATTGAAAGACTAAAGGAAGCATCTCTGTTGTGAATTCGTATCATGTGAGCCTTCAGGTTGCTTCCGTCTGCAAAAGCCTTCCCACACTCTCGACAGACGTAAGGTCTTTCCTTTGTGTGGGTACGTTCATGGGCTCTTAAGGTACTCCCCTGCTTGAAAGCTTTCGGGCAAGCCTTGCACTTGAATGGCTTTTCATTCGTATGAATGAGTTCATGGCTCTTGAGATTGCCTCTGGCTGAGAAGGCCTTGCCGCAGACTTTACAGACGTGAGCCCTCTCTTTGGTGTGGGTGCGGATGTGTGCCTTCAAGGTGCTGCTCTGTGTGAAGGCTCGGCTGCAGAACCTACAGATGTAGGGTTTCTTGTTCAGGTGGATTCTCTCATGAACGCAGAGGGTGCTTCGCTGGGTGAATCCTCTCCCGCAGTGCTTGCAAACGTAGAGGGTGTCTGTGGAGTGGGTTCCCTGATGCGCTTTCAGGTGGCTACTCTGCGTGAAGGCCTTCCCGCATTCCTTGCAGATGTAAGGTCGCTCATTCGTGTGGGTGCGCTCATGGCTGATGAGATTCCCACTAGAGGCGAAGGGTTTACTGCAGTGTCTGCAGATGTAGGGTTTCTCGTTGGTGTGCAGTCGCTCATGTTTCTTCAGGCTACTCAGGTTGATGAAGGTCTTCCCACATTCCGCACAAACATTTGGGTTGTCCTGGTTGTGGATACGCTCGTGCCGACGGAGGTTGGCGACATCTGCGAATGCCCGGTCACACTTCCTGCATACATGTGGCTTCATGTTGGTGTGGATGATCTTGTGTCTGTTGAGGTGGCTACCCTGGCGAAAGCGCTTGCCGCAGAACTCGCAGCCGTAAGGTTTATCGTTGATGTGGATCCTCTCATGGCTTATCAATGTCCCGCTGGCAGCAAACGCTTTCCCGCAGTGCTTGCAGACAAACGGCTTCTGCTTGGTGTGGAGTCTCATATGGGTTTTCAAGTAAGCAGCAGCTGCAAAGGGCTTGTGACAAATCTCACAGCCGTAGACTTTCCCGTCTGTGTGCAGCTTTGTGTGTTTCTTCAAGCTGCTTGAATTCTGGAAGAGCTTTTGGCAGTGTTGGCATTGGAAGCTTTTCTCGATGTTGTGAATTCGTTGATGCTGCTCCAGGTCATCTTCCGTTGAGAAGGCCCTCGTGCACTGGTTGCAGACGATAATTGGTTTTGCGGGCTGCTCTGTTATTTGATTCAACAGACCTGTAGGCCCTGCAAACTGATCCATAGTTTGCTGCGGCATTTGGTTTGAGGGTTTTTGACCTTTGAGCTCTTCCTTATTAACAGGAGCTATTTTATCTGATGGTTGGAGTTGTTCTTCTGGAAGCCTGTCTACTTGGGCAGGGTCTACTGTCTGTTTAGTGTCACGGAAATTCTGCTCGCTGAGTTTTGTTTTGGAAGATTTTGAACCCATTACTTGAGCATCCAGAGATTCTGATGCTCCGAGAGATTCAGCCACGTTGGACTGTTCTATGGAAGTATCCTGAGGCACGCTGACCTGCATCTCAAGATTGATTCCGTGTCGGTATTTCAGATGCCTGACGAGGAAAACAATGCTGCTGAAGACATAGGAGCAGAAAGGGCACGGTTGGTGTTCACTATCTGTGAAGGAAACCAGAAAATGTTTACAAATTATGTTCACCTTTTCACTTTACATTCTAAAAAATCTGTTGGTCTTTACCCGCCCGATGATGAAAGAATGTCAGAACAAACCTGCGACTTCGGTTGCCTTCTGCAGCTGGCTTGTGATACGTTGATTGATGTCTTCAATCCCACAGAGGTCCATGGCTGCTTGGGCAGATTCAAATGCCACGACCCCATCTGACGCCTGCTCTTCCTCAATCTGATACTCAGGTGATATGTTATGGAGGTTTGATGCACTTGAATTATGTGGGAGGGCAGATTCAAACAATGAGGAGTCTGTTTAAGGGAAAACAAAAAGTCAATCAGCGTTCTCCTTTAACAGTGCTCCGCTGGACAAATGCCAGTTAAAACACCTGAGGACCAGTCAAAGTTCTCTCCAGATGGTCCTGTTGGCTTGTTTAGTGTTGAAAAGCATTGATATTTAATAGGGAATATAGACTAGTAAGACTGCCCATGAACTAGTGAAATGACAAGCTAACAAGCCTTGCTGGGTAGCCACTGAAAAGTTAAGGACAAACCCTGTCAATTTGTGTATTTTTCCGAAAGCACTCTGACTTATTATACAAACTTATAATAAATTTATTTATCTATTTTTCTAAATAACCGTTTTAGATGCATGTATGTGTACAGTGCTTCAGTCCGACTTCACTGACCCTCCTCCAGTCCTGCCCACCTCGAGAACTAAGGCAATACTTGTAGGTTTTTTTCCTAAAATTGAAGCCACTCTGAATTTTTGTGCGAGTTATGTCCAAAACTGAGAACTTTAAAATTTCAACAAACATGCGTTTCCGTACACCAAGGTTTTAACGTAGTATGGGGCTGATATGAGACACGATTAAAGGGGCCGTTGTCGTCATGATCAAAGCAGGTCTGTGGCTGAACATGGATTATGAACTCTCACCCACTTACTGCCCATGGGCACCCTCCAGCTCCGAATTATATCTATGAAGCACCTGCTGTTACTATGCTTGAGTTCATAATCCCATGTACAGCTAGGCTCGAATTTAACACTGGACCACAGGCTCTAGGCCAGTGATTTTAACATCGGGCCAGTAAACTCATAACCGGACAAGCCCGGTGATCTTTGTGTTTTTCTATTGAGTAATAATAGGCTAACTTATTGTGTAATATTTTTGTGAAAAAAAATTGTTGACTATTTTTTTTAGAATGAGTTTGATAAACAACTTTCAATTCTCTTCAGTACCAAAGTACTACACATAAGACAAGACAAATGAGATAGATATTCTCTTAGTGCTGGTTCAACTCATTGTGATTTTGGTCTTGTAAAAAAAATTCTTGTCCAGTAACAATTTTGAGCTACAAGCCCTGTGGTCCTGTGGATATTTCTCCGAAGCTCGAGCCCTGTAACATGCCTGCTTTGATTGTGAAGACACAACCCCTCTAACAAGATTAAGCTGGCCATAGGAGGAAAGGTTCTAAAAGTCAGATTGTTACCATTGTCGAGTTGTGATCTCGGAGGGGCTTTTGCGGTGCTCAGACTATCTGCGGGTCGGTACTGGACGGGATGACTGTTCTTCCGCCTGTGCTTCTGAAGTGCCACCCCAGATGGGGTTGAAGACAGCGACTGATAAGGGATGGCAATATCTACAAGAACAAAATTCCTTTCTTTTAAAAACACTGGTCAAATTTTTAATGATTAGGGGTTGAGCAAAGAAAAATTTACTAGAGCGGGATATGAACCAACGACCTTCCGGAAACGTACAGGTGCTCTACCAACTGAGCTATCTAGCCCTTATGTTGGCAGTCTCCCTTTTTTGTCAATATCTTTGTTCGGGGTGCCAGTCAGGAGCCATTCAACCATTAGCTGCCGTTAAGGGGATGCAACTTTTTTTATTCAATTTTTTTATCAGTTTTTATAAAAAGTTAAATCTCCTCACTTTCGAAGCTCTTTATGGACTATCTCCTGACTATATATCTGATCTTCTGCATTTAACTATATTCCCGTTCACTCTCTTCGTTCTGCCGGCCAATCAAGGTGCTTGAACAAAGACAAACACTTTAAGAATCACCAGAGGGTTTTGAATCATGAGACCCCCTTGTGTGGGTTTACAAGGTGCTGGGGCGCATTCAGCAGCCACTGCCAGAAACACCAGGGCACACCCCTTCTCTTTGTGATTTGGTGTAACTGGGTATTTTTTGTGGATTACACAACACAGGGGACCTACGGAGTTACGTCCCATCCACGAAGCAATAATTTTTTAGTGTCCTGCCTAAGGACACAAGTGTCAAGACTGGGACTCGAACCGACACTCTGCTGATCAGAAATACCAGGAGCTTTCAAGATTCCGGCGCGCATGACTGCTCGGCCAGGACGCGCCGTAATAAAGAACGAGAGACACAAACCTGGATCTAAAAGCATGTCGTAATGTTCCCGTACATTCTCTGGCCCGGTCTTCTCGTAATCCGCGATTACAGATAATTGTTCAGCTGTAAAGCTTGAGTTGTTGTCGGTTGCCATGGTAACTGGCAGAACTATGTGTATGGATTATTACTTCCCATTATTTTCGTCAGCTGCCAGAAACAAGAAGATCAACAATGCATTAAAAGACAATCAGACAACATGTCATTATACTAAAAATTATAATATCCAACCTGAGTTTTGTAAGAAGGGTCGGCCCAATTTATTATGTTTTGACTTTTATGAACACATGTGTAGAGGTTTTTTGGGGAAAACTTGGAAACTGAAAATGAGTCACAGAAGATAAAACTAGTAATAACACAGTAATCACGGAAACATCAAACATTTTTAAATCATTAATAATAGTAATAATAATAGTCTCTAAATACTTGAGCTGCAAAAATAGTGTACAAAATGTTAAGTTTCTGTAAGATTTTTCTTTTTAATGGTGAAACCATGGAGGAAGGAAATATGACCTCCATGATGCGACTGCAACTAAGTGTTTTTTTAAGAAAAAAAAAAAATAATTATCAATTCCCCTTCAATTAGGGGCCTACAGTTAAGCCTGGTTCAAACTTCATTTGAAAGCAAAAGCAAAGCAAATTTTCTTGCGTCACAATTGGAAAATGTGCGCATACCGATTATTGCATATCACCAAACTTGGTGTTTGCTTTCACATGAAGTTTGAACCGGGCTTTGGAGGAGTTAGGTACGAGTTGTCTCAGGTATAAATCGACTTGGGTACGACTATGAGTTAACCTGGGTACGAGTTGACTTGGGTACGAGTTGACTTGGGGTAACATTATGCCATACGAGCATAATGAAAGGACTGTGGTAAGAGTTGCATTGGATACAGACGATCTGGAACTACGACTTACGAGCACATTTCTGGCCAACCTAACTTACTTTCACCATGTAGGTATGTAGAGAAAGCAAGCCTGGCCCTGTGCTGTGGTTCTTGTGAATCCCCCCCCCCCCCCCCACCACCACCACAACAATAAATAAATAAACCACAAATAAATATTAAGAAAAATAAAGAAACAAATATTGAGCTAGCTGTTAGTGTTTGACTTGGCAGAGTATCAATATTCTGGTCGTTCATGAATTATAAGTACATTCGTTTACAATATTTACAATATCAATTGTAAACAACATTTCGATTTTCATTAGCTTGTAAAATGTTCACTCACTAGACTAGGCTGGTTGTGGGTAAGCCGGAATTGCCTTTTTTTACCAATGAATTTCCCACTCACTGGACGTCAACAAGGCAAAAAACCGTTCCTGTATCATCAGGAACGGGTACTCCTATAACTATATGAGGTTCGTTCTGCTATCGTCTCCACAAGGAGACGATAGCGGAACGAACCTCAGTCATAGTTCTAGGAGTAGGGAACAGGTATGATGGTGATCACCACTGACAGTGGGTATTCCTGACAGTGACACGGGTGTATAGTAACACCGAGTGACACTGCAAAGTGCAACTGCAACGACTACGAAAAACAGACAAACAGACGGACTGACGATTCTGTCGTAGTTTCGCCCATACAAAACCAAAGAAACGACTACGTACTGTCCTGTTCAGATGTGTACACAACTAAAAATTGTATATTGTTTCAAAACTTACCTTGGTTCCCCCATTTCGTTAACTATTGGAGATTTCTGTGTCTTCTTTTTGTCTAGACAAACAGACCGGGAAGCAATTGTTGACTGTCTGGCTGGCTTTTTGGACTGTGGATAGCGCCCTCTATTTTCTAAACTTAGATAGTCCATAGGAACACCAGTTGCTGGGGGGGGGGGGGGTAGAGTTGACCGTTGAACAGATTGGGCAACCCGTAGCGCGTTATCTTTCTTATTTTGAAAAATTGTACTTTGGGCTAAACTTCGTTCTTTTTCGAATCCCACCGATTATGCCTGTGGATTTATTCCTGCAGGACACATCATTAGGAAACACTGTCTAATTAACACTTCAGTGATTATCACACATGTATCGATGAAAACTGTAAACCGTTAGAGTTTTGGCAGGAATTGTGCTGGTTTTGGCATGGAGTGCCACATAATTAGTACTCCAATTTGGCAGTCACCAACAGGCCTATCTGTTTGATGTTGTATGAGATAATGATTATACTTTGGAATAATAAGTTGTCACAAGCACTTCAGTTCTCTGCAATCAACCTTACTGTGGCAATAATATTTAAAGATGAGAGTTCCCTAAAGATTTCGTAATGAATTTATCCAAGTAAAACTTGTATTTTTATTAAATCGTTTTAAAATACCACTTTTGATCTGTTTCTTTTGATTTTTTGAGGAAGCTTACTAAAACAAAAGGCCCTCTCCATTACCTGATAACTGCCGACTTGGTCTAACCATACCCCAACCCCCCCTCTCCCTTGAAGGAAAACAAAAGAAGAAAACAAAAAGGAAAAAAAAGGAGAGAGAAAACAAAGGTGAACAAACTCGTCAAAGAAAAGTTTTCCGTCCGTAAAATTAAAAACAATAACACAATTAACAATCTTCCAATGACCAGTCAACAGCCCAAGGCAAAGACAGTCCCTTCCCAACAGGTAGAGTACACAAAGTAGCGCGCGTTCAAGATCATCGCGTGGAGGGGCACGAGCCGATGAGCCCGTGGGGTATACCTTCTGCTCACGCTCCCCCAGAGGAAAACCCGGTGTTCGCGTTCGGCTTAATTAAAATCGGGTGCTTTGGCTGTTTGTCGGGGGTTGGAATAATAGCGCAAAACGTGGACTTTATGAAATTATATGAAATTGAAGTGCGACCACGAGGTAGGAGGTAGTTTGATCAAGGTTTTACTGTAAAAAAAGAAGAAAAGGTTTACGTTTGGATTATTAAAATAATAATAATTGGTAAATGTAGAACAATGAAACATAATAACCCAACACGGGGAGGGTGCACACACGTGCGTAATCACAGTTTATTATTTAATTAAATTATCGGTTCGATTAAAATATCGATCATTTTCTGTATGTATCTCGTACGCTGTACATTAGTTGAAACATGGTGTGTGACATTGGAGGTTGCGTTCGGTGGGGGCGGGGCTACATGGCGGTGTGAACGGTGTGGCTAGTATACCAATACAGCCTTGGCTCACGCGGTCGGATAAATCGGGACTCAAAATTAAATTCATTTAGGGACTGAAGGACATACGTACGGAGCTCTGGACGTGCCATCCAATTTGCTCCTCTAGAATCTAAAAAGAAAAACAATTAGTAGGATGGCACTTCAAGAACTCCGTATCCGAGTTTTAATGTGGTGGTGGATGTTTTTTGCATGAGAAGAGTAGGTTTCTGGAAACATTCAGTAGGTGAAGCAGTATTTGGGATGCCAAACCCTGTTTCTGATCGGTCATTTTTTCTTCTAAGCGCAGCTAGCGGGTTACCAAAGTGCAATACTATTAACTACTATGGTTTTGGCTGGTTGAATGTGTTTCCGAAATGAAAGACTTTCCTTGGCTTAGGCAATTGTTGTGCTTTTCGGTTTTGTCTGGTCGTTTTTAAAGCCATGGATCAGTCGTCGTCTGTTGTAGCTAGACGATGACCAGCATTGACAGAAGTAACTGTTAAACTTTCAGCTCATTAATGTCGTCACAGGTAAGCAATCCGGCGGCTCTTTGGTGAACGAAGCGTGACGCATTTAACCCACTTACGTCTCGTCGTAGTCTGGCACCAAACAGCGATCGCAGTCTGGAGAAAGTCATTATGTTATACATGTAGTCAATTATGAAAATTCTGTGTATCGTGTTGAAATTATCACTCAAAAGGCGCGAGAAGTCATTAGACAAGACAAAGTGCAGTGAGGCGTTCTATGTAGCCTAATGTGAACGACTTCCTATGCGGGGATTTTGATCGCTTGATGAGTGGTGTCGTGTTGAGCTTGTAGGAAAGATGACAGGTAGAATGAACGTTTAGTGACATCCTTTAATCAATGACGATGGGGTGGGAGCATCAAGGGTTTGGTAAGGAGGTTGTATGTGAAAGGATGACAAGACTCTTGGCTCCGGATCTGCTGTAATTCTTGGCAGAGAAAGAAGACAAAAGGGAAATGACTTGGGACTTGAACGCAATATTCGTGGTGTGTGTGGTAGAAGGACGTGAACGAAAAGTTGCTTGAGAAAAGACCGAAGCAGTTATGTTCAAAATTGTGTTTCAAGACAACCGGGTCAGGTTTACCATTCAATAGTCATTATATAAGAAGGTTAAATTCTGCATGGGGAATGGGAAAATATCTCTTTCGGGTCATTCTAACAACAAAAATGTAACAGTAATGCCACATTTTTCTAAACAGGAGCCATTCTATTGCTTACGGCATTTTGTTACTGAAAAAAGAGAGAGTACTTTGTGTGCCTTGAAAAAGGGCGTAGAGCCTTTCGCCCTTCTTCCGGGCCACGACGATATGAAATGCAATATTTCTCTCTTAACTTCTTCCTAGCAACAGAAAGTATGAGCAACCCATCGGGTATAAAAATCATGTCCTGGGTTTCAAACAATGAAAGTAACGCTGCGGATATTACCAAGAGCTTGTAGTTTTGGGGAGTATTGAGGAAATCACGGTGCTCACTATGTTCTCGGAGATAACGTGCCACGACAAGCGGCACATATAGCTTTCGCCAGGCTATCGCAGAGCAGTGTATATTGAGAGAGTTGCAACGTGGAGGGACCCGTTTTATTTGGTCACGTGGTTGCTGGACGCCATTTTCGGTCCAAATCTAGCACAACCCAATGGGCAGTCCAGTCTGGCACCCTGTGGTGCACATGCGTTTTTTTTTTTTTTTTTTTTTGTTTGGTTGTTTTCTAGCGAAAAACGGCTTCTAATCGCAAGTTGTCACAACTCTCTAAATACACGGCTGAGCTTTCGGAAACTTTGGGAAGCTATAGGTGGCAGCAGACATATCGTTTAATTGTTTTCATATAATTTAATATAATTATAGCCTATAGCTGCTAATAAAATGCCTGTCTATAATAGTACTAAAGTGCATCTGTTATTAACTATAAAAAATAAGTATGTTGTATCTTTATTTCTCAATAATGTTGAAGCAGCTCTGATTCCCGATTCTTATAAGCTAATTAGGATTTCATGACATGTATATGATAATAATAATGTTGTACCTCTTGGTATCAATCTGATAATTATTCTGCCGATGGCCTCTTTAGGCCATCATAGATGCTTCTCTTTCCCTCCCAGTGATATCTTAAAATCATCATAAATATCTTGAGAAAACAAGACGACTAATCAAATCATTGCAGAGATGAATCTTTAATGGAAGAAGCGCCTGCCCGGAGGTGAAAACAGCGACAAATCTCTGTAACTGTTTCCAGTCAGGCTGCAATAAGCAACGCCCGACGGCTATCGGGTTAGAGAGAAAATGCCAACCGCGGTCAAATGGTTTTTTATTCGAAGTTATTTGTCTCGATGAACTTAACTCGCTAAATCCTTTTTGTCATCTCTAGTATTTATGGAACTAATTCGAATTGGTTTTTAGCCTGAGATGAACACAGTGACTTTGAGCTTGCCTTGGGGGAAATCTGTTAACAACCATTGCCATGCGAGCCCCGTGCCTGGACGTGCAATATATGCCAGCTCTTATATCGGTATTAGATTTGACGAGTGCCAACACTTTTGCCTCGCCTAAAATCGTCGCCATCATCAGTTTGTCATCAGGTCCGAGGGGTGAACCTTCTTCATTGTAGTTATCTCCCTGCCCCCTCGTTTGTGTTGGTGAAGTGATATAGTGATTGGCCCCCGTTGTATGAGAGAAGAGGGAGGAGAAACGATTCTAGTCTTTTTAAAACAAATCCACACAATGACGTCTCAAATAATAAAAGATAAATTTCCACCAACACAACTAAATGCACGGCAAGAGCCCAGTACAATCAGGAGAATTAGTCTTACCCTTAGAAAAGAAGAAGTTGCTCTTCCCCTGCTGGACGCTAAACAGAAAAGAGGAAGTTCCAAAAGTCGCGGACATAAACTTGACGTTTTTATAATAAATAATGGGGTAAACAAGTATGTTGCGTCATGCCCAAGAACAATGAGGGCGCACTTGGTATCCCCGCATTAGCATCATTAATGTTTCTCCATACTATGACGTCGCTTTGTATCCCATATTGGCATTCCCCGGGGTCTGCGTCCCCTACCCTTGCTGTCAGCAATAACTCAAACATTTTGACCTAGACTGTTTCACAAATTTTAAGTTAATCTCATCTATGTCCATGAACTCTTTTCGTTTGGTTGTTTTTATGGGTCTATCGGGAGCCATCGAAGACTTCCAGTTTAGTAAACTCTAAAAACTCCCGGGTCAGAATTGATTCTGGGTCCCATGGGACCTGACAATTTTTGAGGGTCAAGCTGACCCGGAAATTGGTTAAATGTGATTTTAACTCGAATTCTGTGCCATTTTAACCCGTTCCTTGATCATTTTGACACAGAGTTCGGGTCATATTGACCCAGAAATGGGACAGGCCCCAAAGGACATGGAACCAGGTCAGTTCTGGTCCGGGAGATTTCAGAGTGTCATTGCAGTGTGGAGTTCAAGTCCCTAACCACACAACCTCGCGAACCTATGCAAACGTAGTCGGAAAAAGCCGTAAACACAGTTGTACATCAATTTCCTTAACGTTTTTTAGGTGCAAAAACAGGCTAATTAAAATTCGAACTTTAACAAATAATCAAATACCAGAAACTAAAAAATCTGAACATTGCTTGTCTAAAGAAAACTCACTACGAAAAAAATTGTACCCTCAAATATTACATTTCAACATTACATTGTTGTTCAAACGATGAATTTGTTTTAACAGTTGTACCCATAATCGAAGCTGTGTCAACACGAGAATGGTACTCTGCTTTAGATGGTACTCTGCTTTAGGTGGTACCCGTCACGTATCTAAAACAATTTCCCCCCGTGACCCACATCTAACGGGCTACTGAAACGACCAAACACAAGTTATCATCGTAAATTGGACAAATTACCTGGAGATAATTTTCTCATTGGGCAATTTTGTCATCAAAACATCATTGTGGAGGTATTCATACTATACCACAATCCAAACACGATGCTCTGTTAGTTTGGATCAACAATTCTCAGCACACCCCGATGGAAGTTCGGCACCAGACTATGTACGTTGGTGTGTAGGATTGAGAGTTATTTAAACAGCAAGCAGCCTGAAACCAGACTGCACTCACCGCTCGAAAACAGCATGGTGGAACCCCAAATCAATTTCCAGCGTGAACTTTGGAGTTTTCTGCCGCGCAATTTCTGGAGGACAAACATTCGAGGGAAATTGAATTTGCGTCGCTAATGAAACGTTGTTGTGACTGAAGCGAGTGTTGGCCGATGGTGGGCCGGGTCGCGAGCGGGTTTCTGGCGCGGAGGGGAAGTGCAGCGCTTAGGGGCGCTAATGGGGGAGTTAAGAGAGGCGTCCAGCGGTGCCGAATGAGGGCCGACCACACAGGTGACGTTGACGGTTGAGACTTTTGGACATTGCAGGTGTGAAGAAGGGAAGGTGAGGCGCACTTTGCACACAGTGAGGTCTGGAGAAGATGAAAGATACTTGCTTTTCAACGGCAATTGCCTGCCCTCATCAAAGGCGTGTAATTTTAAACAATCTTGTCAGACGAAGTCATCGAATGTCAACGCAAAATGAAAGACAAATTTGTCCATTTGAACATTTTGATATTGTGACCAATATATGTTTGAGTCAGCATTTTGTGATTATTTTGGAGAAGGCACACTAAGTGAAAACAGTTTATTGTCGTTCGTTGGTTTGGATAATGTTTCTTTACACCAAATAGCCGTCGAATGTTGTAGCTTACTTAACACTTTGCTTTACGTTGAGATCCATAATTAAAACCCCATTTAACTAAATGATAAGGCCCAAAAGCTTTTTAAATTATCATTGTTATCGAACAATTGCATGACATTAACCACGACAACAACATTGACAACAACAGCAACCGCAAAGGTAGCAGCAACAACAACAGCAACAGCATCAACAGCAACAGCAGCAATAACAACGACAACGACAACAACTTAACAAACACGACAAGAACAAGAACAAGAACAAGAATAACAACACAAACAACAAGAACAACAACGACAGCAACAATTGCAGTAGCAACAACAACAACAACAACAACAGCAACAAGGACAAGGACAAGGACAAGGACAAGGACAAGGACAAGGACAAGGACAAGGACAAGGACAAGGACAAGGACAAGGACAAGGACAAGGACAAGGACAAGGACAAGGACAAGGACAAGGACAAGGGCAAGGACAAGGACAAGGACAAGGACAAGGACAAGGACAAGGACAAGGACAAGGACAAGGACAGGGACAAGGACAAGGACAAGGACAAGGACAAGGACAAGGACAAGGACAAGGACAATGACAAGGACAAGGACAAGGACAACGACAACGACAACGACAACGACAACGACAACAACAACAGCAACAACAAAAGACAACATCAACATCAACACACCAAAAGGCAGCATCAGCATCAACATAAACAAAACAACAACAGCAACAACAACAGCAGCAGCAGCAGCAGCATGTCGAACTTATTTTTGATTCGGCCATTTGAAATAAGACAAAAATACGGCAGTTTATTCCACATCAAGTTTATATTAAGTAAGGTTACCATTTTACTTGTTCATTGACTTTTCTCAATTTACCAAAGCATACACCTTTAAGCTAGACTGTCCTTTCCTTTTTCTTGCGACCAAGCACGTGTGGCAGCCAAGCTGTCTCCGACCGCCAAATTAATCCCAATATTGTGATAACCCCTTCCCGTAAGAAGAAAAGCCGCCGAAAAAAAAAATACATATCCAAATATCATAACATTAATTTTTAATAACCGCTTGGAGGATAGGTTCTGCCTGCGGTGTTGTTTTTCCTGGGGGTTACACGCACAGGTGAGGTATAGTGTATGTACACGGATTTCCGAGGCTAGCGGTGGGGTTGAGTGTGGATTGGGCTCGAGAGAGCGGCTACCCAGTGGGACGGGAAGATCACATTTCAACTTGACCGACTATTATTAGCCCGTTGAGTCGGTAGATGTTACTTTTTTTTCGGGCTACTTCGAAATAAATAGAAAAGTCACTGGGTTGTCTACTGACTGAAAGTTTACAGCCCTGAAAATTATGATTTGTTTTCCTTCATATGATGTCCCCAGGTAAAATTAAGGCCTACTTAAGTGTACTACGTTTCTGTATATAAAATAAGGATTAATTTCAAACAACAGCCATATTGAAGGCAAGATACAATGATCATAATTTGAAAACAATATCGCATTTAAATAATGAGTTTTTTTTTTCATCTGAAGTAACTTTTAAAACTTGTAATTGCAAATGACAAATCTATATTTCTTAGTGAAGAATGATGAAATAGTTGCTAAAAACGTCAGAGAACATAACCTAACCAAAAAAGGAAATTGGATCGAAGCATCCTAATTGGGATTTGCCGTGGGTGCTAGAGCACCGTTCCACCCGGTCAGGTGTGCTCGGTTGAACGGCATGGGGTCCCGTAAAGAGCCCGTGGTCTCACCGGGCCGGGGCGAGTTATCACACCGTAGTCCTGCGGCCGTTGGGAGGTGTGACTGAAACGGTTTAACCGGAGTGAAAAATGTGGCAATGTGGTCAACTTGTGGGCTCATTAAATCGTGATATGTGATTAGAAGTAACCAATTGGCTTAAACTGCGTCTTGACAACATTATTGTCAGATTGTTAATTGGCCACCGTGTGATGTGTTACTTGAATGAATATTCATATTAGTACGCGGATCATAATTCGTGTTGTCTAAAATGATTGGTCGAGCTGTGGCGACATAACGATATATATATGCAATTATGTGTTTTTAGAAAATCTTTACCATGGAATGCGGTGAACATTAATAGTCGGGTTCCCTGAACACACACATGAAATTGTTGATGCATTTTGTTAGCCAACTCTCACTTTGATTACATTGATTTGGTCGTGTCTATGCTAACGACCTCGGCCGGCATTGGCTGGCTATGGCTGAAATGCTGCAAAGGTTTATTCTACAACGCTGTCGTTGCACGCTGCAAACGGCCGTAGCGACAGCCAAAGCCGCTTGATCCGAGCGTGGTCACAAAAGTTGCAATTTCAATTAAAAAAATAAAATAATAATACCATCGAATGCTGTTATAAGCTTTCAATATTTACGGTATCTAAACTATGCGAAATATATAATAACAAAGACCAAACGTGAAAAGAAAAATTAGAATTAAAATTACTCCGGTCATTCCAACAATTATCAATTAAAACCAGATTAAGTTATCAATTAAAAAGGCAAACCAATTTGACAAATTGAGCCCAACCGGGTGACAGGAAACGCTCATTAATCAGTCACAATTAACTTGGAAATCACTTGACCTAATTCTTAATGCCAGGCATATTCGTCGGGTTTTCGTCATTTGAAATGTCATATGAAAGAGGCAGATCGTGGCGTCCCCACTTAAAGTGAAAGTGTGACTTGGGTTCTGAAAAAAAAAATCAATGTAAACACCCCCATGTAACCGTTCTTCTAGATGATTACTTGAAAAGATTGTAACAGTTTCATCAATTAGCCCATAGCTTCACTCTGAAAACTTCCGAGTCAGACGTAACCCCCCCCAAAAAAAAAAAAAAAAACCAAAACGCCACCGCCCAAATTAAGGACAATGTGTTTCACACGCTGAAAATTATGCATGTTTTTTCACTATGTTCTCCCGACTCACACGACGGATTAAGCCCAAATTTTCACAGACTACTTAATTAATGTATGGTTGATGGCTCAAAACATAAACTTAGTCTGCGACTATTTTTTCAGCTCAACTAATCCTGTACAACACCTTTAAACCAACCTTCGATGAGAGTATGAGAGTATGGTACCAGGTTTGTGCGAGGTTTGACTTCATTTTACTCCATCTCAAATTTTCCCTTTAAACCAGAAGAGAGGAGTTACCTACGCCTTGTATTAAAACTCAGGTCTCTTCTTGATAACTGTTTCCAAGCCAGGTACCTCCCCCGCGGTGCTTACCGGGCAGTGATACGGGTCTACCCTACAGAGTATGGTCTTTAACGGGGCCGCTTCGTACGCTTACACCCGGCCCGCCACCGCTTGACGTATCCCACCTGTAAAAACACGCTGCTCGATTGCTGTATTCTTTGAAGAAGTATTTCAAATAGGAATCGAGTGTCATGGTTAATGCTTGTGGCTTGTCTTATCGAGCGGCACTGGTGAAGTAAAAGCCGCTACAGTAGGGTAGCCAAAGCCGCTATTGATAAGCCTTATGGTTCATTTCGACTGGATAAAGCTGATCGTTGGATTTTCGAAAGGAAAAATGGCGGGAAGGGCAGACGCATTTGCAGTCAGCTATTACAACTGAAAGTTGCTAAAGTCAAAATGGGTGTATAGAGGGCTTACAATTTGCATGCTGCGGTTGGTTACATTCGTCGTTCAATTCCCTGTGTACAATGCTGGTTCTATCAGGCTGATACTGAAACACAAATGGCACCGGACTAATTCCCGTTTTCAGTCTCGCTTTGAGCACGATGCCGCCAAAATGGCCGTATCGCACGATTAAAAGCAGACAGTGCTAAACGTGGAGACAAAATTAGCTCAACATGTGAAAAAGAGAAATTAAACATACTGTAAGCTCCACGTGTAGTCAAGAAGAAACGGAGCATTTTTAATTGAAGTTTAATGTTGGAAACTGTAAATTGTATCAGTTTTATTACGTGACACCAAAATGGTTTGGGTAAAAACGCCATCAACGTTAACCGCGTTAAATATGACACACTGTTGGGCTCAAACTGTAATCAGAGTGTTGATAAGTAGCTGATTACGAATCGGGCACATGTGATACGTTGACCACTGATAGGGTATTGAATTACAAATTGGGAAATATGTTGGCCCAAGTAAGATTTTGTTGACTGGCTTCTCACAGCATTCATACGCAGTAAAGCCCCACTAAGCATAAAACGGGAGGCCATTTCATTACTGGATTGCAACACACGTGCATTGCTTAGCAGAAGACAGCATCACTAGTTACCGATACTTGTCCATCGTGCTTTTGCATGCAACTTCGCTGATAAAGTTCCCCCTCGTGCTTAGCAAATGCACGTGGCCAGGTTCAGTGACTGGGTATATCTCCACAGATGTGTCAATACAGCAGGCGGCGCTTGAGGCTGATGTGAGTGACAAGCTACTCACAGACCGTACCTACGTGCTTAGCAGATAGCTTGCGCTCGAGTTCACTGACTGCTTACCCACAAAAACGTCCACATTACGTGCTTAGCGGAAAACCTGAGGCTGACTGTGCTCTCATTAGCGGTTTACTGGTGCGTGGGTGATCCTGGAAGTCAACTAACGGGGTCTTTGAGAATCCAGCTCCAACACTGCTTGTTGGTGTATCAGATGAGTGGATGTACTCGAGTGTTGACTGGTATCCGACCACGAGGTCTTCACGCTCTGGAGTTTACCACGGTTGAAGCTGTACGCAGTGTGTCAAATAAGCAATTGGGCTGCACATCAGCTGCATTCAAGTACAGGACAGACCTGAACATCTCTAGTCTGTTTGCAATCCCTCTTTTAGTTCATTTTAAAAGTGAACACTGAAAGTGTTTTTGTATGTAATTAAACCACACGAAGTTTTATTTTAAGACTGGCACAATCCAGTGAACAAACAACTCGTAATCGTAACTTACATCTGTCGTGTTTGCAGGAGGTGCCGTTTTTATCCGCCGATATTCTCCAAATGGTAATTTATTGGAATCGGGAAGAGGTGTTTTCTGTGAAGCTATAACGCTGTTAAGACAGCATTTTCGGTTTGTTGACGATTTGTGCGGTGGACAAATTAGACTGTGCTATGAACGCTGTAGCCAACATGTACGACTTGGCCAGCCGTGCCGGACCGTTTGGCATCGCACTCATGGACACGGCACGGGTGAATCCGCTCCTCTACCCCGCAGCCTATCCGGCTTCACTCCCCGTCAGCCTTTCATCCGCGGCAGTGCTCAGGCCGCCGACATCCACTTTCATCTTTCCTCCCGTGGTAGCAACCAAAAAGACTGGATTCTCGATTGAGGACATTTTGCACCCCTCACCCTCCGGGGAGAACGAGGAGAGCCGCGAGGACAGTCGATGTGGTCGCGGGGCGACCGCGTCGAATCACGGCAGCGTGGAAGAAGCGAAGTGTATCTTTTCGTCAAGGTTGCTTCAAACATCGGCAGCTAGAACTTTCTTTCGGCTAAATGGTAATTCATCATCTTAATTGCTTCCTTTATAATTGTCCTTAAGTCTTAGGTATACAATAAGCGGAAAATTTAGATTCTGTGTATACTTCAGGCATTGTAATACGAATCGGAAATTGTCACCTACAATTCGGAGGCACTGCATCCAAAAATAACACCCCATCAGTAGCGCTAGAGACAAACATGTTAAAAGTTTCTGACTTCCCAAGAAATCGTTTTGAAAACTGTGAGTTATACTTCTTTTTTGATCATTTTGAAATTACCTGGAAGTGGTCGCATTTAAATTGCCCCGTTTGACGTCGACAAAAACGAACTCTTATAATGTTGAAAATGTTCTTTGGGGTCACCATACACTGGCGAGTTGAAAACATTTTTACAACAAATCTACAGCTTGAAATTTTCCCAAGCTAAAAGTTGTTCTCTAGATAACCAGTTTTTAATTACAAATCCGCACAAAAAATTAACGATTGCTCCAAACTATTGCCGTTAGGAAATCCCAGTAAACTGAGGAATATAAAAACACATAAAAAATAAGTAAAAAAAATAGGCCTATGTGAATATCTTCGAATTAATAGACATTATCGACTTACATACCATTCTTGTTACAGATACACACGTGTTCAAAGACAGATTTGAACTTTAGTATGGTGGATATCTTTTTGTGTAAATTTTTACAATTGTCTTTACACGTGTGTTTTTACACTGCGATGCCTCTAAATAAAATAGGCCCTAGTGTATTTCTTCTTCTTAACACTTGCAATAACCAGGTATCATTAAACAAAATAGTATTACTTTAAATGGTAGATGAAGCGACAATAGAAATCCAATAACTCATTTCAAATTTTTATCTTTGAACAGGTCAGGTCATGTTTATGTGTTCTGCTGCATTTTGTAAAAAAATAATCTCTGCCTTTGTTTCAAAGAATAAACTGCAAAAAACATTGTTTTTAAGTAGGCCTATATGAAAAAAAAAACAAAAAAAAAAAAAACGGAGAGAGAGAGAAAAAAAAAAGTAGAAGAAAAATGTAAACATGAATTTTCCATGAATTCGAGTAAAATTAATTATTCATTATCATACTTAACTGATTCAAGATACAAATTTCGAATGCATTTGTTAGATTTGTAAAGTCTCACAAAATAAAAGCAAATCCTTTACAGGAAACGAGACGAATTTTTTTTCTTCTAAAGGTTGTAAAAAAAAAAAAATCCCTGTGATGTTCACAAACAAAACAAATGAGAATCTAACCGTCTAGGTGCATTATTGTCAAATGACCGTAACAGTAAACATTACGTGAGACAAACACTCGGCTCAGTCCATAATTGAACCAAGATCAAACAGTCATTGCTTTCGGTTTGTGAACGTTAACTTCGTGTCAAACGTTTCACGGGGGAAAATGTACCACTAGGGCCCACTATCATAGAGCTGCTTAAGCACAGACAATAGTTCAGTACGGAAAGACTTTGCTTAATCCCAAGGTAAAGTTACCAACCAACATATAATGCCACATGTACCGGCTGTGACTGAATTCCTGCTTATTGTTGCAAGCAGAGCATTTTTTAGCAATTGTTTTTCTACGTAAGCAGCTATATGAATGTAGGCCCAGTTCAGACTTGGTGAATGTTTTAACTTTACAATAGAACGTTTTCATATTTATTGCTATATACTGTTAACTTCGTGTGATACGTTTTGCGAAAAATAAAAGTACCACCAGTTTAGACTTGCTGTGACGTTTCAATTAGACGATAAACAGTTTTCATATTTTTTGCTTACTGGTTAGCAACTCTGTTAAAGTAAAGTTCTAGTAAAAACGGCCAACAAGAACAGGTGTTTGAAGTCATCAACCCCTGACAAGAGTCTTAAAATATTGATTAATTAATCTCATTAGCGCATGGAGCACGCAGAACAATAGAATCTTGAAACAATACACTGCGCATGTGATTAGCTTCAATTAGGGTCACTTTCCATGGTATAACATCCCCAGGGTAGCTCGTGCCGGGCGAGGTGATGGCGGGGCGGTGGGGCTTTGTAGTCCGGTGACGGCTAGGGGCAACGCAGTCGAAATCCTGCTAAATGGCCCAGGTACTTCCGCAGCTTGCTTGAAATCAAAATAAGGTGGAACACGACGCACCTGATGATGAAATGATAATTATTTATCACGTGATTTCAATTTCTACCGATCAAAACTATCCTTGGAAAACTTTTGTCAAACATAGTCACGTGACATCAGCTTGAACCAATTGGATTCATTCAAAGATAACGTTTTAACACTATGATCATGCGCAATTTGTACCAACCATACCAGCAATTATTACTAGTTTTGTGACCTACCGTAGTTCAGTATGTAATGACAAAACATAGTTTTTGACGCCTGTCAGCTTTTCGACAAATTTGATTGTTTGATAATTAGGTTATTTGGTATTAATTAACAAAGGCACACTGACTCTCTAAATTAACAAGTCACACCTGTTTATCTAAGCTAACAGTTTCTGCAGAACTGCCTCATATATAGGTTACGAGCTTTTTAAATTTTGTAAAGGAGTTTTTGAGTTATTTACTTTGGTAAATAAGTGAACAGATACGTAAAGCTGAAGAAGGAGTTTTTGAAATATTTTCATGGACAAACTAACACACTGAAAGACACAAAGACACACGAACTAAAAGCCGAAAACTTGTCACTTTCGGTCTATTTTGGTCAACCATGGAGATTTATTGACGACTAAGGCATTTTGAGATTTAAAAACATTATTCGTACACTCTGACATAAAATACATTTCGTTCGAAATAACTTTGAATATTTGGTCTTGCTAAATTCTAACTTTAAGATTTTCCTTTAAGTAGAATAAAGCAACATACATGTTAATATCATGTTTTTCCATGAGCGTCAACCATCCACTGTTTAGATTTTTGTCTACACGTCCTGCATGGCATTTGATAGACTGTTCCGGTCATGGAAGGCTATCTGAGAGAAGAAGTTGTTCTTCTTGGCGGTTGTTTATACAGCTTAAAAGAGTGACCCCTTGTGCTGGTGCTTCATCTTGAAAAATATTCCCGTTGTCTACTTAACTTGTTTTAATCCCTAGACGTTCAGATATTTTAATCAAGGCTTTTTCCAAACCTTGGCTTGGGCTCCGTCTTTAGCTTGGGCTCCGTCATCATTTATGGAGCAGTGCACATTTTTTGCACGGCGTTTCCAACATCAAACAAAGACCAGAGATTGAGCCGGAGCCCAAGCTGAGGTTTGGCAAAGCCAAAGTCTCAAATTAGTGTCTTTGTTCTAGTGGGTACAAATGTAAAGCTGATACAGTCTTTCCGTATCTGCTTACTTTACCCCCAAATCGATTGGGAATCACATAGTAATTGGTTACCCAAAGCCTACTGCAAAAACTGGGGTGTTGAAGTTGACACCATGGGTTTTGTCACATATAAATATCCAAAGAGAGAATCAAAACTAACATCAAAATGGTGTTGAAATAACACAGATTTAATTGTTTTGGAAGAAATTAGTTTTATTTTAATACCCTTATGGTGTAAATTTTGATTATTATTTGGTATCTAAATGTGACAACACCAACGGTGTAAATTTTAACACTCCACTTTTGCAGTGTACCCGCTTTTGTATTTCATACCTCATGTAAAACTTCAAATAATTAATCTCTGGTTATATTTCAAAATAAGGGATGCACGTGACGCGTGTTTCACAAATCAAATGACAAGAATGTGTGCGGTATATAACCACTATCTGTCCTTATGCACGTAGTTGCATTAGAACAAACCATAGTGTCACAAACTCTATAGGCCAAAATACATTGGTGCGATCGAACTATGATGTGTGAATTACTGTGTTAACACCGCGACCTCTGCGGAATTTACTGATATTTAATGCATTATAGCGATGGTATTTTAACCTTTGTAGATTAATTTGAGAAATTGGGTACCTTTGGTGATGATGTTTGGCTACCGATCACCGGAAAATAAACCCCACAGATAGTCACAATGGCGGAACAACAATCTTATTAATCTGATCACAAGCAGTAAAAACTAAATCTTAAAAAAATGTTCAAGCTGTTTCCATTTCATATTTTGTATTATTCCATGCAATTATTATGGCTATGGAAACAAATCATCTGTGATCAAAGCTACCCCAGACTATTGTGAGATAATTATTTAAAGAAGAGGATAAAACATAAAATTAGAAATAAAAAGAGAAGTATTTTCAAAGACGATCGTTTTTATTTTCATTGCAAAATCAACCAACAATTTTGCTATCTGCGCAGTGTAGTATAATGTTCTTACGAGAAATGCTACCACGATAGGGATCAGGCTATTTAAACCTTTCAGTCTCGGTTTGGCTGCACTTATTTAGAATAGACCCTATAATTTATGCACAATCATGACGTCATTTGAGTAGGGCGCCCTCCGCGACAGGTGAAAAGAAGGAAGGGTAAAAATAATAATAACAGGCAGTTATAGAATGCTTTTATACTCGCGTACATCGCTTAAAATAAAATTTAAACAATAATTAAACAGTACATTAAGGGAAGCAAATAAATCAAGGCACAAATTATGGGAAAGACAGTTGGTTCTTCAATTTACCATTGATCAAGAAAGTGTTGAGGTGCTCAGGTGGCGCTGGGCGTATATTATAAACGTTTCCCATTGTTCCATCGTCGTTTTACATCCAAAATGGCGGCGTGATGACGTCATTGCATTGCGGATAAAACAAGATGGCCGCGCTACAATCAATTAAATATCATCAAAGGTGCGAATTATCGCAAAGTGAACCTGATCGACCCAGTGCTTTCACAGAGACCTATCCAAACAACCTTACACGATGTAACAATCCCTCGGGGTGCTGAAACTTTCCCAAAATAACTATAAATAGACCGACTTTTGTTTTATTATTTTGCTGTAGAGTAAGCTCACATTTGCAGAGCGAAGATATATTTCTTGCCTATGGCTAATGTGTGGTGTATGGAAAATATATCGTTTTTCCGGTCTGCGGGTAGTCGACAAGGCGAATTCGGAGAAGTTCTTTTTAAGTAAACTTTTATGTATGACCTATTTTTACTTCATAACCCTACCACAACGGGGATTTAGATAATTTTATATAAAAAAAATAAAATAATTTTTTTTTAAATAAATAAATCAAAAACAATGTAAATTTAGTTGTTTTTTCTAAACAAATCTGTCTCAGAAACTGCCTTGTGCAAGAAAAGTTATGCGAATATTTTAAGTTAGTATACAACAGTAGTCACAGGCACTAGTTCATGTTTTGTGTGATCAACTATTACACATGAAATAACAAGCCTGTGAAAATTTGGGCTTAAACCATTGTGCAAATCACGAGAACAGTGAAAAAACAAGCACAATTTTCAGCATTTAAACATTGTCCTTAATTTTGGTTGTAAAATCCGAAATCAGCTGTTGCGGGGTTTGTGTTTTTTTTAGTTTTGAGAAACAGTTTTCTCGAGTATGACTTCATTTCAGAGGGAAATATTTCACAGAAAAAATGTTTCTATGAATTTCAAATTCAGTAAGCTTTTAAACTAAAATTGTACAATGATGTTTTTATCCTTACCAATTCTGTATAGGCCTAACCCCTTTTAATTTAGCACACTGGAATAAGGACACTAGCGAGCAATAAAATAAACACCAAAGCAACAACAAGAGTGTCTTTGATTTCCCGAAAACAATCAAAACGATGTGGACATTTTCACAGGTTGGCTAAAGTGGATGAATAATCAAAGACGGCAGAAATGAGTGTACTCTTTATACCATTAAAAATAAGGAGCGATACAGCTATACCGGTTGAAAAGAGGATCATTCATTTTTAAGAATGTCGACAAATAATGTATTATAGGTTCATTGGCGAAAACCATTTTCACAGTTATGGCAGTTTATGTTGAGATATTAACATGAATAATTTCCTTCCTATACAAAAGAGAGACGTGCATTATTTGATACTCTATCAATTTTCAAAGCAAGCGGGAGATTCATTTTCTAGCAATTTTAATGGAGTGCCTTTGGTATGGGACGCCCTGCTTCTCAACACAGCACGGGTGAAAAGAGCTAAGTACACGGTCGAGCTTTCCCGCTCTGCACGGTACCGCTTCGGGTTCTCTGGGACGACTCGTTGCCAATGGGACTTAAACGGTTTCATCATGCATTTGCTTTCACTTCTGGGTCGGCATTTGTTCTCCAAGTAAATAATATTCGCTTGGCACTTAAGAAAAACAGTTACCCCCTCGGAATGTTCTTTGTGTGACGTGGCTGTACGCGCCAGTACATTAGGAAACAGTTTTATAAGCTAAGTATGTGTAATGGTTATTGTGCATGTATCATCATTACATTTCACGCTGTTTTTGCTGGCAAGTGACAGAAGACATTTCAGCGCCCTTCACTCTGTTTCTTCCCCAGCGATGTTCTTCACCGTCTCTGCATGAGGGACCAATTATTTCTTTCCCAATGATTTCTTTTTCGGTTGGCGATAATTTGGCCCAGCCCTCCCCTCGCGGGTCGCCCGAGACTGTCTGTCCTTCACCCCGGTCGGCCGAGCGGGGCAGAGCCTCGCGTATACGCCGTTTGCCTCCCACACCCCCTGTAACTTCCAGATAGCTTACAATTTCATGATCCACAATGTTACGTCGAGTTCTTTGTTTTAACCTAAAAACCCAACCTCTTCAAGAAACGTACGTGATGAGGCAAATAAGCATTAAAGTTTCACTTGGGATTCAAGTGCAGAAAATCATCAGACTTTTGTGTGAATATCAACCTTAGAAAACTGCTCAATGCGACATTAACAAATATTCTCTTCATAAAACAGCCGTTAACGCAAACAAAATGCCCCTTAGGCTGTCAAGTTAGTGTAGCGTCGCGCTGTTAGACTATTTTATTTGCTTGAAATTATTCAACGTGCTGATAGGTTTGGCCTTTACGCCCCGATTTGAAACTGATCAATTCGCATGATATTGGGGATCGCAGTTACATCTGAGGTTATCGGTGGTCCAAGTCATCACAAGTCAAATAAAATGTCTATACTCTCAGGGCAGTGTGAATGTTCAGCGTGAATGTTCAGATATTGAATAATATATAACTACATGTTCTGACGATCAGTGTTGCATAGTTGAATACTTCATTGCCCACTTCAATTTAAGGGCCGTGTTACAGGGGGCAATATTTACAAGCATGTTTCAGGCATAAGCAACCAGTTTCAAGAAGAAAAGAAAACCCATTTATATTTTAGTCTTCACATAGTTTGGCTTCTTGGGGGTGAAGACACTGTTCGACAAATTAACTCATAGAGTACGGAAGTGTTCATTTTGCATGCCCAGTGCAATTTCTTGCCTCGTTACTGGTTAATACCCAGCAAGTCTCTACGCTCTAAAAAAAACTCCCCGGTCAGGACTGAAATTTAAGACACTTCTGAAAGCCCACTTGTTTCATAAGGCCTACCAAATGACTTATTTATTGCTTCAGTACCTCAGCCGCTATGAGTACATCTTTGATTTAGGTGCTTTCATAAAATAATATAATGGATATTACTTTCATAAGTAATATATTGGATGAATGCACCAATTTTTGGATAATCGGATTGGATTCCTTGACCCGTTCAACGAAGCCAATTCCTACGTTACTGACTTTGTCTCTGGAATGCCGTGTGGTTCATTTCGTTTGAAACCAGCAAGCAACCTGGCAAACTTGACAAGGCACTGTCGACCAAGGAGACGCGTTTCTTCGCACCCTCACACCGCTGCTAATTCGGTCTTCATGTTCTTACATAAAACTCACTAACGAGCGACAGATCTGGCCAAATCTACACCAAATGTTACAAATACTCCGAAGTTCTTGACCTTAAAAAATATATTCCGGTGGGCCTAGGTCACGCGTACTCTAAAAACCACAGCTTTACATATATGAAGACAAACAAGAAACTCGCCTTACTCTGCGAGAGGTTGGGCTGCTCGCGTTCTTTACCGTCTCCGCACTGGACCGCAACGCCGGGACTCGATGCGTTTTCCCCCGGTGGTCCGTGGACTCAATTCGCTGTCAAGTCAGCGTGTAACCCGTGGGTCGGGGTTCGTCAGCGGGTCGCACTTATTGTTTTCTAATGATTTTTGGATGGGTTTTAGCTGAATCGGTCTTGACAATAATGCGTTCGGAGGAGCCAGGTTAACCGTTTGGGGTCTAACTTGGATAAACACTGTTTGAGTTTATGCGAACTCCATGCAGGCAAGGGGGGGGGGTAGGGCATAGTAATTTTGTTTTGACTAACGCGCTTATTTGGGGATGTCTGTTTTCAGACGCATGTGTCAGCAATAAAGTCCGCATGCAATATACTTCACCTATATGTAGTGTTACGTTGACTATGTTAATTCATCGTACATACACACTGTTAATGTTGTATTTCCTGATACTATGGGTACCAGCCTTCTATGTAAAATTGTGTCTAAAACAAGTCACACGGCGGCCTAGGCCTATCAAATGATTACATGATTCACAGTTAAAGAGTAATTTAAAACCTAACTCGAGAAAGGTATACATGTACAGGAGAGCAAACATTGTTAACGTTTTCATACTCGGTCACACAACATATTCCCCCCAAAACATACAAAAACCAACGAAAGAAACAGACAAAAAACAAACAAACAAACACCCCAACGAACATCATATTGAAGGAGGTGAAAATCAGTTTTATGTTAATTGACGCTAAATTAAATTTATATGTATAAGCGCACCGACTTTGAATATAAAGTTAATTTCTGTTGTTCAAAATTATTGTAAAGTTATGGTGAAAGTTTCAGTGTTTTGAGGCAAGCACGATTGCAGTTATGTTTACCAAGCAATGGCCTTTTTACTACCTACAGATCCGCTTCGTCACCATTTCAACCCAGGCCCCTACCACCACTCGGTCAGTACCGGGAGCGGCTACGGAACCACGCAGTGCACATCTACTCTATCCCCCGCCTCCATCAGCGTGCCGATCCCGGTGCCTGTGTACCTGAGGGGGAAGTCTCCGAGCGGCTCACCCCACGATGCCGCACGCTCGGCCAAGAAATGCCGGCGGAGTCGCACCGTGTTCACTGAGCTGCAGCTCATGGGTCTTGAGAAGCGATTCGAACGGCAGAAGTACTTGTCCACGCCGGACCGACTGGAGTTAGCGGACACGTTGGGGTTGAGTCAGTTGCAAGTGAAGACGTGGTATCAGAATCGGAGAATGAAGTGGAAAAAACAGGTGCGGACTTTCTAAAATCTAATTATACGTTGCACATTCTAGATTCTTCAAATACTTTAATCAACTTTGACATCAAAGTTTGGTTCATGGAATCATAATGTTGTTATTAGCATTGTCAGACTTCCGGAGGAGCAGTTTTATAAATAAAAAGTTCGTGTCAACAACCCTAATTGGTCCGTGACATGTTGCTATGACTTAAGCTCATAACCTCCTGATCCTAGTTATCTTTGATCTTTCAATATCTCATTATCTGACCTTTGACCCCAAGTACACTGATCCCGCTAAAAAAATAAAAAATAGAATTGCAATCACGCCCCAGGCAATACAGTACATTAAAACACGAAAGTCATTGTTTTTTCTTTGTTTAGTCATGGTCTCATATGTAGATTTATGAGACAGAGAAATAATAGTTTGATGACCTTTTTCAGATGACTGATAAGACAAAACGTGATCTAAATCTTACCACTATCTTCTTTGACGTCATGGTCATATTTTGCAGCAAGTCTCTCTATTGAAAATGCAAACATTAAGGAGTAGCACTTTCCTGAAAACCAGAGGTGCATGTGCTCAAAACGTCGCCACTTCTATGTAAAAAAGTATTATGCCTTTGTTTGATTGTCAGTCGAGTCAGTTTGATTTACTTAGGGTGGCTAAGCGTTGAAAATCAAAATATGATAAAACTGCCTCAGTTCTTAGCGTGACAGTTAATACAAGTTCTAAATTTGACAAATTTTTCGGCTGTGTTTATAGGTTCTGCAAGGCGGTAGTCAAGAGGCACCCACTAAGCCAAAAGGCCGACCAAAGAAGTGCGAATTTCACGAATCCGTGACGTCACCGTCTCCACTGGCGTCACCGTCAGCGATGACGTCACCTCCTGCGTCACCAGCTTCATCTTGCTACAGCGATTTGTCATCGGAACTTCACAGTGAGCAACAGCAATGTAACGTGGACACATGAGAGAAAATGACAGAGCATGAACTTTTCGAATAAAGATCTGTTTTATAGACAATAGCACGAACCAATTCATCAACAACAACACAATTTTTAAGCCCCATAGGCACGTGACTGATATGCAAATGAACCAACGATGTTTACCACCGAACGATACTGCATCATCGTCTACTCCAAGAAATCTCAGGAAAAGTGAACCTAGCACAAGGCAGTTGACATTCAGTTCCTAAATAATGACTATCCGTTGGTAGCCAAGTTGGTAGTTTTGCGGGATCCTGTGATAGCTGTGACAAGGAAACAAAAGATGTCCACACAATACAGAATCTTGCAAGTTCACAATATTTATGACCAAGGGCTGACTGGAGAACAAAAGTCGTCCACACTTTGTAGAACCTTTGATACTTCTCGTCGACACATCCACAAAGCATTTGAACCCAGAAACATATGTCCACGCATTGTAGAATGTTGAACAATTCTGTGGACACAATATCCACATCACATGCGATTACTAACATTGAACCTGGGAACAAAAGATGTCCACACTTTGTGGAATATCTCAGACTTCTTGTCAACACACATCCACAATGCCTGGAAGTTGAACACAGAAACATAGTATTCACGCATTGTATACTTTTTTGAAATTCTGTGGACACAGTTATGTCCACATCAACTCAGAACAACATATGCCCACAATTAATCCCTGACACAACTGTGCAGACACACGTCCACATTGATTTGAACATGGACACAGATGATATCCACAAATTGTAGAATTTTTAGAAACTCACTGGACACAAGTGTGAACCTGGGGTAGAACAATGCCGATCAAATGTAATTTGATTTTGGCTAATTCGGAGTTGAACAAAAAAGTGAATTGAAATTAAATGTGTAAATAATTAATTTAATCTTTAACATCGCTCCAGTTCTGACAACTGTTATAATTGTATATTTAGATGTCAACAAATTCTTGCCCATTGTTAATATTAATTGCCGTTGTTATTATTATATCAATATTTCATACAAAATTGCGGACCATAACTTGGACCATACGGCTGTTTCACGCTAGTCCTTTGAACAGAACATGAAACTGTTGATACCAGCTATTGTAAATTTTGTCTAGTTGTTGTAGTTGAAAGTATTTTCCTTTGGTAACACACTATGGAAAGTATACACCCTACAACCCCAGCTTATAATTGACCCGGATCTATCGCAGATTTTGCGTCAGTTTGATCAATTTCTTTGTCATTTTGACAGAGATTCCAGGTCACACTGACCCGAAATAGGTCATACCTTTGGGACCCGGAACTTGGTCAATTCTGAAACAGGAGTTTTTAGAGTGTAGACATATATATTAAATAGGTGCTGAAATGGTTTGAAATTCAAACTTAAGGTTTGACAAAATTCTATGTGATACACAAACACATTTGGGCCATTGGCAAGAATACACCAGTAGGGCCCGCAGGTGTAAATTTGTTCTTCAATAACATTTCCCCCTTATATTTATTTTTTTGAATGACCTCCAATCAAAAACTATGTCAGGTATAATTTATTAGATTAAATTCGTTGGAGCCTTACATGGGATCACAGAATTGAATTATTCTGTTTGTCTTTTGATGATTTATTGGCTTTATTAATATTGTCTACATCCAGCCGCTGGCTCTTATAAACGAAAATGTCAAACTCACCAAAGAAGTTACTTTGTGATTGTGTGGGTCTGATGAATGAGCATGCACAATTTGTCCCTCTAGAGGTGAGCATGCGCACTATGGCCTAAGGCTGAAGCAATGTGTGCTAACTTTATAACTGTCACAATGTTTTTGTATTATAATCACTGGAATTATATTCCCTATTTGAAGGTGAGGATAGTGACAGTGAACTATCACTTTCTCATCTGAAATATGCTAATTATATTCACGCATGCGTACATACACTACTGGTTAGCAAACGCCATAGAGTTGTGCACTAGGCAGACCATTGATCTCTATTGAGATCAATGGGGCAGACGCATAAAAGCGTATGCGTCACGCCACTTTTAGGTCCATACAAAATGGCGCGATGTTCCTTCATTTTCTTTGCCCTCAAGTAGTGTTAGTACGCACGCGCAATGTGCAATTTACTCATTTTCATGGGAAGGGTCTATCGATGTAAACGAAAGGAGAGCACCGCGGGACGCCATTTTTTTTCCTGAACCTTTCAGGCAGTGTACGTGGAGTTTAAGCCAATCAGAGCGAGGAACGTCACATAATACCGCTTTCTGGCCAACGTACATATGTACACTGTACTGCCCGAAAGGTTCAGAAAAAAAAAATTCGCCCACGGGACGCCTTGCACGGAGCGGATGTAGCAACATGCCGCAAAGACCCCTTAAGTTGTTCAATAAATGATCGTATAATAACTAACTATTGTTAGATAAAGGGAACTAGTTCTACGATGTTTGACATAGTTGACAACTTTAATTTTAAGTTTGTTTTTATGATTAATGTAGAATGTAAATAAATTTATTCGTATTTTTTTCTCTCGAATTACCAAAAAAATAATTGATCCCTTTTGTTGGCAACGCAGCAAAATAAAAAAAGTTACTAAAAGTATTTCAATCCACATATGCCTAACAAGAATACCAAAGAAATACCAAAGTCTTCAAAAAGAAGTTTAAACAAGTTTACTCCGTTGTTCAACCCTTTTTTCAATCTCTTTAAATTTCTCAAAACTTTTCTCCACGTTTTTAATGGTAATAATAAAAACGAGTCTTTTGTACATAGTAACTTTATTAAAAACAGACATTGTTATTATTATAAATATTTTCTCCTGACCCAGCTAAATTGCACCGAATAAAAATCTACAATTATGTTTCCTGACATGTTTATCTGTGTTGTTACCTGTAAAGTTCACGCGTTCTAGTAGCGCAAGTGTTGATGTTTTGAGTGAATTCAACATCATTTTTATAGTACTTTTTTTTTTTTTATTCCTTAAACTATAAATCAGTTTTAAAAGCTAGTGAAATGATGTGCTGCACGGAGAGCAGGTTTTTATGATGCACAAAGGCAACCGAGACAACAGAACGTTCGGCTGATGGAAACATCTCACGCCCCGCGGGGCAATTTAGTCAAACGTTTACAATTTCCCCTTCGAGTGGGGACGAATTAGTGGGGGCGGGACATTTTTAGCCAATCGAAATTCCAGGTCAACGCGCTGTGAATTTGCACTGACACAACATCAAGTTCAATGGTATCTTTTGGTATGGTTGACAAGAACCAGTGTGACGTCGCGACCTCGAGACCAACTCGACAACAATTTCACACAAGTTAAATTGAATGATACTATGTAAAGCTACATCATTTAGTTTTCTGAAGAGGAGAAATTATTAATGCAAACCTTATTACATGTATTTTATAATAATCTCACCTGTACAATACATGGAAGAGTCATGTACATTACAGGGAAGAGTAAATGCTGACAAACTGGTCTAAAACTAACAAAAATGGTAGAAATTGCGTCTTATTCTGAAGACAATACCAGCTACCCTTTTTTTCAACAGGCAGAATAAAAGCCTGACTAAATTCAGCTAAAAGTCTGATCATAAACTCTGAACATAGCAGTTCATTTGGTGTTCACCAAAGATTAAAGAGCGCCGAAGTCACAAGATGGTGAACTGGAGCTCATTGTTTACACGGCGGGGCGTCATTTCAGCAAGCAATTGTTGATTATCTTTGATAGCCTTGGTAATTGTCTGCACTGATCTATTCCTGCATCAAAATAGTTGCTTACTGAAATGGCGTCCAGTGAGCGTTTTCACATTCAGTCCGAGTTCCCCATGCTGCGCTCAATAATCTTCGGTTTTCACGTTAGTCCCAAATAAAAGACAAAGAATAATATTTGTTCTATCTATCCAATGAAACTCTATCCTCTGGAAAAAAAGAAATACCACTGTACAGTGAAATGAAATGTAGATTTCACGTCTACATTATAAACAATGTAATAATATCCGATTCCGGAAGCCGTTTTTATTTAAAGTGGGTCGTTGTAAACAGCTGGCCAAATAGTTCCCATTGCCAGCTAACAATGTATCACAACACATGATCCACGGAGCGAATGGGGTGGAGGTGGAGTTGGGGGAGGAGAGGGGGGGGGTTTAGTAAAGATCATGGAAGAGATCAAACCTTGTTGCATGAGCGTGAGATGGCCGGAGGAGCGTTAGCCCAGCCTGGCAGCTGAAACGATTCAGCCTGGTGACATGGTTGCAATTCGATTCGGAACAGGTTCAGAGACAAAGCTGTGCGCTTAACGGCTGTTTGGTACCCGTGGATACAAAAAATAAGGTCAGTCTAGAACACAAATGGGCGTTCAGCAGAAACTGGCTTCGTGCTCAATTGTTGATGGCAAATTTTGTGCAAAACAAAAATATGTTTGATGTGTGTCAAATTAAAAACAAAACAACAATATTTACATTAAAATGTATTTTATTTTTATGTTACCCACGTAACAAAATATAATGTCACCATTTACTTTAACAGTCTTTTCTTTCAGGCCATCGGCCATTTCGATTCTTTGTGCCAGAAGCGAAATTTTCCAAAGCTATGATCAGCTGAATCAAACAACAAATTAAATAACAAACATTTATGTAATTCCCTGGACAAGTAATTTTCACTATTTTCTCCAGCTCAGTGTCTCATTTTCTTCCCACGTGTGTGTAGCCCAAGTGAGACTAAAGACAACACGTTGAATTTAGCACGGACACTCTCAAATCATAATGGAAAAAGAAAATTCTTTGCGTCACGTAAAAGCCGTCGGATAGTTTTCAAGTACCGCCAACGAAGCCCAGTCACTGATTGGCCCTTCTCGGATGTCACACACTGCTCTTATTGGTGACTAATTTCCAATCACCGTAGCACCTGGATATGTCAGGACCAATAAGCAAGGGGGAGGGCCAGGTTGGCCTGGTGCCGGCCGTTTGGCGGTAGGGGGTCCGCCTCTCTCATCTCAATTAACACCTTATCGAATTATGGCGGCATCTTTCGCCGCATCCAGTAACAACTTCGTCAATAACAAGCTCAGTTATTGGCCACATCTTTATTTAGGGGGAGCGACCCCGCCTCTCATGACAACGTAATATCTTCCTATTACATGAATGATATAAACCGACGTCATGGGGGATCAGCATCCAGACTTGTATTTCTGACGAATGTTTGGCGGATACTTTCGATTCCATCCGTCATCAGTTTCAGTATGACGAACTAGATCAGGTGATAGCCTACGTCACGCTGTGGTCGGCCATTGTAATCTGCTTGTCGCTACTGTTTCAAAAAAGTCTATCGTCTTTTGGAATACATCGGGGTCTCTGGGGACAAAACGCGAGAAGTTTCACACATTCTTCTTATTTGTGCAGTCGTGGCAGGAGATTCTGTCCCCCTACGGCGACTTGTGCAGAAATTTTTTTCTGATAGCGCCCTCTTTTGAATCAACTTTCTTCAGCCTGTGTGGGTGCACCCCATCTAAACCCTCATAACAGAGTAAAATGATTAATTAAAAAAAAAAAAAAAAATAACAAAATAAATAAAAGTCTAAAAGAATTTTACAGTAAAGGAAAAACTATCCATTGACTCTTGAACTTTTATCCTCTCTGCTCAATTTGATATGGGGAGTCCAAAGGCATGTTGGGTTATTTTCCTTATCCCCCCCCCCCCCGCCCCAAATCCGGTTATCTACCCGTATAAATTTTCGAACGTCCGATCATCACTTCTTGAAAACCCTACACCTCTCTAGGAAAAATAGGGCGACTTTATTTCAGGGCCTATATGTCAACCAAAAATACCTCATGTTGGAAGTCAACAACACCCCCTCCAGGTCACAATATTGGGCAAAATGTTTACACGGAACCCTTTCGTGTGGCTCTCAAAATGAGTCTAATATAGAACATTTTAGGGCATACGCCCCACGCTCTATTTTTTCTTACTTAGTGGAGTGCACCCGGCCCATGTGATTATTATGAGGGACACCCACTTGGAAAAAAAAATCTCCAATGACTGGTCGGATTGAACATTCTACCATAAATCAAATTTGAGGTGGGGATGGGGGAGGGGCACCTTAAGCAGTCTTTTGCCGTAATGGTGGTGGAGCGGGGTTTTTCAGAAGCAGTCAGCAAACTTTCGAGGGAGAGGTGCCAAGGTCGTCACCAGTTTAAGTGACCGCCACCCCGCTATTTGCATAGGCTCGTTTTTCACCCGTTCATGGATTTCGGAAGCCCACCGACAGGCCGTTACTAATGACACCATGCAATGTTCATCCTACATAGATGTGTTATGGGGTAGTTATACATGTAGGCAGCAAGATTTACCTGGCCCCAGCGTTTCTTCGGAAGACTGGTTCCCGTTTGGAAACACTGCAGGCAATTCAAACACACACATTTCACTGTTTTTGCTAAAGGGTTTATTCATCCAAATCTCTTAAAATTGGATACGTCGATGTCTGATTTACACAACATCAAGAGAGGGCGCGCTTTTCGTTGTTTGTTGACAACAAATCTCAAACTTCCGATTGCAGCATAATTCAAGGGCCTAAACCTGGCGCCCTCAATTGTAATTGCTGCACTGAGGAAAGAAAGAAGAAGAAGAAGAAGAAGAAGAAGAAAAAAAAAAAACCCAAAACAACGCAACAATTAAATTAATTAAAAAGCAAAATAAAGACATGTTTCGATAAAACCCTTAACAGTTGGTCCAAGCATATTAGTGTTAAGAACTGTGAAGTCTCAGTCTTCAAAGTTCACACACGGTGCTGACCAGACCACAACATATTCGATCTGGGTTTTGGGTTAGGTTGGAGGGGAGACAGCGCGAAATTGAAGTCGAAATATTGTCGATACATGTTCTTTTACATGTACATATACATGTACATGTATTCGAGTTGAACTAATTCCGGCTGTGAGCGACATGTGTTCGTATTTTGCACGAGTTTTTCCACCAGCAACCTCTCTGTGGTATTCCAAGACTAAACAACAGACAATAACTTAACATTGATATGGTTTTTTATTTGTATTCAAACATACAATTATTGTTATCTAAGAATATTAATAAAATTTCAAACGGAGGTTATGTTTTACATTTCAAGTAAGTTGCAAATCAGAACAAAGAGTATTGTCTTTTGGGGTTTGCACATTCTTTGTTTTTCTTTTAAAACCGTTCCAGAAATGCTACCTTTTGTCTTTTAAGTTGGTGTAACAGAAAAAGGTGAATAACTCAATAAACTATTTTGGAACAATCTCATAATGAACTTTCTACCTGACAGATCAGTTTTTAAAATGATTTTATACCACGCTCATGCAATCTCTTTGAAACACAGAAATCTTCAACATCTTGTAAAACATAAATCAAAACAATAAATCACTCCTAAACTTATGAATCCCCCAGAATCTTAAACTTCTCCTTTAAATGTTTCCTTTGAGGAGTGTGCCTTAAACTGATGAATTAATTTGTTGCCTTCTTGAGGGTTTGTACCCTTGTTTACCACCCCTTGCAACTGAAACCAAGACAAGGGAGGTAGACTGTCTTTACCAGAATGACCTCTGGTGAGGTCACATTCATTTATGCGAAGGTAACAACAATGACCTCTTGATGACCTCATAAATTTGAAACCTTTTCAAACAAAGAAGGTACCAGAGCAAAGGACAGCTTTGCTTATCATAAGGCTGTGTCTTGACTAACAGCTACAGCTATTCCCACGTCATCATGCGTTGAAGTACAGTACATCCTTAGAAACAGTAGCTGTAGCCGCCATTTCAGATACAACCTTAGTATAAACAAGTCAGCCCAACAGTAGCTAAACGATTCATGCTTAGTGTAACAAGTAGTTCGCAGGTTGTACATGTGATAGCGTACATGTGATTTTCACTCTTTGCTTACTGATCTAGCTCATAAACTTGCTGCTAGCCCTAAGTGTAGATTGGTCACCAAAGGACTCCTCACAGTTTAAAGGGTATTGTCCAGGGTAGCAAGGAATTTTAGATTGTGTGCTTACATACTTCACTTAGCAATCTTTCCTTACAAGGCTACAGCAGAAGTTTTGCAGTAAAACTGTAAGCAGAGAATGGTGACCCTGGCGAACGACTCCACAAAAAGAAGAGTCATGAAATTGCTCCCAGTTGTACCCCGCCTCCTCTAGTCGAAGTACGGTACATGTTGCCCAAGTAAGCAATCCCCTTACATGGGGAAAGATACGATCTTGAGAAAGATCATGGTGGATTCAAAAGTCATAAAAACTGAAGAAATTCTGGCATTTGATGAGGTTAGATGTAATTGGGTTCCTCGAAATCCGACTTGACGTTGTAGCCGATGATGCTTCGTCGACCAATCTGTTCCCCAATAAAGAACCAGAAAGCCACCTCCACACAGACTAAGGTGTTCAGCCACGCCTCCTGTCAATGGTAACAAGAGTACAAATTGGAAACGATAAAATACCAATAAAAATACAAAGAAGAAGAACAAGTCAACATTTGAACATAAGTTGTTTTTGTTCACGTATTATTACAGAGTGAGGTATTATCATTCAATTAAAAAACGCAAAACTATTGGTCACAAACTAAGCATTAATCACACATGTAAACAACAAATAAATAAAAAATCATGAAATTAAAATATTTCTTTATAACAAACTTTTGGTATTCACATTTATACTAAGTTATCTCTATCTTTCTGTGCAAATCTGTCTGTATTCAATTGCCAAAGTGAAGGAATCAGAAGGACTAGCGCCAGAAGGGCCAAACAACAAATGATTATAACTGGATCCGGAATACCACTATTATCCGAGTCAAAACAATTGCAGTTACATGTAGGAGAAAAGAACATGGGAGGAAATACATCACACACTAGCCAAACTGCCAAGTATGTAGGGGTTAACAAGGCAAACATGGCAGAAAAAGGATGAAATTGCTTACTCCATATGCACATGTACAGTACAACCAATTAAACAGTAAATTGAAAAGATCAGTTTGTGCAAGTTCAATCTAAATAAATAAAGTAATAAACCCAAACTATTATTTACATAATTGTAAATCTTGAATAGGTTAGGTTTGCAAAAATACTACACCGTAGGACTTGTTCAGCTTGATGGCAAAATGCTATGTTTCTAGCTTTTGGCCCAATTTCATTACACGGTCTACCATGTCTACCGGTAAGCAACATTTTGTTCTGATTATGCAAAATAATATGCGTAAGCAAAAGTGCACGTCATAAACCATCGAGAGAATCAGCGCAGATGCGTGTTCACTTTGCTTTGTTATGTCATCTGTTTACAAGAACCACCGGCAAGTTAGCGTACATTCTCCTATGCTGCGGTTAGCAGTGTTAGAGTTTATAGAAACAATGCTAAGGGTTGCTCCAGCCACAGATAACATTTTGCTTACAACATGAATGAAATTAGCCTTGTCCTTAATGTGATTTCAGCGTAAGACAAATAAGACACATAAAGTGTTTACCTTTGTTGTAATCTGTTTCCACTTTCCTGTCCGAGCGCTAGCCACAATGTTACTGAAGCCCTTCTGTATTGCAGGTATCTCTGATGGACTGGGGGGAGTTAGTTCTACTCGTGCATAATACCAGAATTTAGAGAGCCTTGGCTTCGACCACTGCAGGGCATCTGAAACATTAAATAGGTCATTAGTGAACAAAACTTCCAAGTTTCACTCCTTTAAAACCCTATCCACCATCGGGTGTGTTCTAGGCACCTTGCTAAATGCATCAAAATCCAACCCAGTTGAGATGAAACCCTGCCCTGCTACATGTTCAACCTGTACATGTACACGCTAACTGCAACAAAAAGCAACAGAGGACTCTCTTGCATTATGAAGTGAACTTATTTACACCAGCTTTGGCAGTGGGTATTTACCCCTGGGCAGACAGATGCATTGTTGAAGTTAATGGTGACTGGGATTGCCAGGCCTCGAAATAACCCATGGCACCCACGGCAATTGCCGTGGTGCCCTGTGTTTTTGCTGTGGTGCCCTTTGCAAAGTTCCAATACAGATTTACATTTTCCTCATAGAGTGCCCCTTACCAGAGGAAAATTGCCGTGCCCCTTCAAGAGCGAAGTTCAATGTCCATGTGCAATCCAAGGCTTGGATTGCACATGGACATTGTCAAGGCCATGTACAACCCTGCTAAATGCAGATCAGTGGCAACATGGGGCTGACGTTTTTGCAACCATTTACTTTTGTATTTTAAAGTCTCTTGAACCTAAGTTTTATTTTCACATTAACAAAAAGTTAAAAAGCAATTAATTACACCAACAAACACTAATCAGCAGCAGGAATAAATTTAACATCACAAACTTAGTTTGTTGTTAGTAAATTAAAAAGTTACATTGTGACTGAATTTCTTGACGTAAACAACCCACAAACAATCATTTAACAAATCTTAACCTCTCACTCTCAGTTTCAACGATCAAACTTTGAATTGATCCTAATAATTAGTAATATTAACCCCTCACTTTATTTAGATAAGTACCCATAACCCTGGCATGGCCGGGTATCTGCGGCTCTAAAAATGTGTGAGAACATGGTATGGGACGAATTCAATGTGAATTCGATATAATTAGAATAGAAAAGTAACGTGATAAATAGAAACAGAAGTACATGTACAGTGAACTTTTCGCAGCAAGTTGTCCGCAAACTGGGCAAACAAAAACGACGAAAAATACCATCAAAGTTACACACTATAATTACTTTTTAGCACACATTTCAACGCGTCCTATAATAAAAGACAAACTTGACAATACCTCCTGCTACTTTAGGTCCCTGAGTGACCACCGTAGTCCCGAGTCTTTGGCCCATGCCAACCATCTTTTGCAGAGCCTTCGCCATGTTGGATGCCGGTAATACTCATAGCAGTTTGTTTTCCCACTGCGGTAGGTCCCTCGCCTAAACCTGCCCGCAAGGTAAGCAGCTTTGGCGAGTTTTTCCCGATAAGCTTTCCGCTGGTGCTTGTTTGAATAGACGTTTATTGGTGCATAACGGGTAACTGGTATCCGTTAACATAAACTTGCCTCTAGTCCTTGAGTTTTCCCTACAGTGGCAATGGAAGGGGGGGGGGGGGGGGTTAATCCGGAATGAATTCATCCATCAGCACACAACTGTGAGAGCAAAACAAAACCGACTAATAGTACAGAGGTGAACCCGTGATCAAGTCAACTCGTACACCGAATTAAGTTTGCAAGTTAATAATACACAAATAACATCTCAGTTCCAACAAAAATAAATTGAAAACATTGTGATTAACTTAAACGCCAAAGAGTGCTAAATTGTTAATAACATAACGATTACATTACACAGTGTTAAGATTAAAAATTTTAACTTAAAGTACACTAAAGAGGAAAAACCTTAACATATTTCGGGGAATTTTCAGCTTAGAAACGTGGCCAAATACTTTACATTCAAATAGTTAAATAGTTTTCGCAGGTTGCGCGCGGTTAACTATTAAGTGCTGGGCTCGCGAGACATACCATCACATAGAACAATATTAGAGACTTTTAAGCCTATATATATACAGTTCTAATTTGTTTACGACTATACATTAATTTAAAAATGATTGTCCAAAGATAGTATTTACCCAACATGTTCCCGTTACAAATGAAGTTTCGAGGAGACAGGGCTGCAAGGTAAATTTCAGTACGGTTTTGTGAATCACCCATTTCCCAAAAGATGCAACACGGACATTCAAAAGGTGAAATTTTGCGTCAGTCAAAGGTCAAAATTCAATACAGATCCATTTGAAATGTGACGGTATCGAACGAAATGACAATCACACTCTATAAATTGGAAAAAGAGTGCGTCATAAAACTGCAGAAACTGATCTTAAAGTCACTCTTTAGACCTTGTACTTTGAAAACAATTTATTTACTACCAATCAATAAAGTTGTAATTAGTCGATGAATTCTAAATTTATATCATAACGTGTCGGTTGGGATTATGTCTACCCAAACTACATTTTAGAAACGGTTTTCTAAAAACACTTACAACTATGCACCATGCTACGCCCTTTCTGTATAGTAACTTTTCGTAACGTCGTAAACGTAAACCATAACATTCGATCCTTACTAAGTTTTCTACTGATTTATGAACTCAATTTCTAAACTCGTCAAAAAACCCAAAGCACTAACCGAATCTATTCTTAGTGATCGATTTTGTCAGTGAGGCTAAGCTGCCGCATTGAAAGGTTCGTATTTTAACTACACATGTGGTTTTTAATTTCTGACTTGTTTTTGTAATAATAAAAATGTATCAACTTTTCTTTAACTTGTTTTCGAATGTTAAAAACCATTATGTTTTTCTGCATACAATTTTGCTGCAAGTTCAAAGTAAGAAATCAGTGTAACTTTAAAACATATTAATTAAGTAACTTAATTGAACTTAATTAAGTAACTTAAGTAAATTATACCCTTTTGTTAAACAAAGCAATTTGTCACATTTTATACTCCAAATTATGATTGGACCGTTTGTCACAAACACGACAAAATATGCATTTCACTGCCAATAAATAACTGAAGTTCATTCATGTACAAAATGTTAACCTTACAAAAGTGACCCATTTGTAAAATTTGGAGCATGTTTTTTTTACAATTTGGGGGAGAAAATGGCAAACGAAAAATTTGGTGCTTTATCATCCTGTTTTGATAGCCATTTTTGGACTATAATAAATTAGGTTTTTACATTTGAAAAATAACCCTAAAATAAAATGTTCAATTAAAACTAAATCCTGTTCATATCGCTGTTTGTGATTATTCTAGAATTTAGGTGAAGCACATCAAAAAGATAAGATAATAATGTCATACAAATTCCAGTTTGCTTTGCAGGCAGTAGGCCTAATATGTCATAATATGATCTCTCAAGCGTATACCTCATTATTATGCACAGAGCACGTTAAAAAAAATAATAATAAATAGAAATTGCAATTTATTTTTGTTCCCTCAAAATTTCTGTTTCGTTTCCTTAAATAAGTAATTAGACCAAATTCTCTCAAATGTATTTTTCGTTCGATTAAAATACTATTTCGTTCCCTCGAAATAATATTTTATTCCATTTCGAGGGAATGACATTTCGAGGGGACGAAACAAAATTTTGAGTCAACGAAAAGAAAGAAACTTTACATTACGGGCTCATGTTTTCTTTAACGCTCTGCAGGCAGAACGCACGGATCGTAAACATTCCAATCGGCTTTACCGAAGCTTCCAAAACGGACGGTCCAAATGTTGTCGGTAAGCGGCGCTGTGGACTGAAGGCCCACTACACCATCGTCTAATGATGTAAGGGAAAGCTGGCCACCACCAAGTGTTACGACAACAGGCTTGCCCATAACGCCGAAGTCTTCTCTCTCTGGTGCCAGTCGGAAATAGGTCTCAGTTGTGGCGTTGTATAAGTGGAAGTCTATATTCGGTAGGACTGCAACGATAAAAACACAAGTGAATGACTGAGGAAGACGTGCAGAGTACTCCACAGAGCAAGGGCAATTGTCTACTGTTCGAAACGTCGAGACCACATTGACTCTTTCCACAGCTTACACTTGTTCCAAAAGAGATTTTACACATTGTTGTTCCCCCTAGTTGATTAGTTTTAACTACTTCCTATTTTCCACAACACGCTTCAAACATCACTTACATTTGACTGAGATGATTGTTCATATGCAAAAAAAAAAAAAACCCGAATTACCTCGATCAACCTTACTTGCCATAACTTTATTTTAAAGTCTTAATAAGAATGTGAACAATACTACAGTGATTACATGAGAACTCAGTGAAAGAGAAATAGTTCCCTTTGAAATACTCTCAAGTCATCGTTGCTTTTTCGTCTTGAACTGAGCAAACGAAGTAAGGCAGGCATGAAAGTTCACACAACCATATCGTATTTTGTACCGATAGCGGGCGCCCCGCCCCTACTCACCTACGGTCCCGGTGTTGCTCGGTGGACCACACTAATAGGCCTAAATTGTATGCGCCAAGCTAATTACCATGATTTGTTAACCCACAGAATCGTTTTAATTATAAGGTTTTGGGGGTCTTGCAATTATTAGATTGTGTAATGGTAAGAATCTATCACAACCTGGGGGTTGTGTGTTTGAACTGTTGGGGAGATTTGATAAATTTAGGCTTTAGTCCTATTTGGCTTGTGACTTGGAGGAGTGCCTGATGAAAACTGGTAGCGAGTCAGTTTGGGAAAAAGCACATTTTTTTCCAGGGTAACTAGCCAAAATTCCAAACGGCTGACCTACCAAAAATCGAAAAGAAATCTGAAGTTTATTTGTCTGAAAATATATCAGATTAGTTTTCAAGAGGCTGGAGACTTTAAATATTTTTTGAGTATTTAAAAAAAATATTTAGCATTGGTTACTAAGGGAGTTTATTTAGTGTGGTGCACCTACGCTGGAACCGATGGAAAATTTATTATACAAACATTGTTTTTCCTCATTGAATGTACCGCCGAGTTTTGCTGTATTCTCTGCTCGTATTGATAATTGGAGGACGGGAAGAAGTTTCACTTTGAATTGTAAATTGACCATGCAGTGAGCAATATTTTCATTGTCTTAAAGCACATTCTACACACTGGTCCGCTCGTAAATAAGCCGTGTTTTCCTAGTTTGGATGGACCATACCTCACGTCAATCAAAAGGGGTCATGATTCGACAACAACCTGCAAGCGTCATTTGTGTACAAAATCGGCATGTCAGTTGTCATTGGTGAACGAAACCAAAATGTACAACTTAATAAACTTGCTAAAGTGCGCTTTTTCCCCATGCACAATGCAAGAAATGATAATGCCAAATTGTTTAAAATGGCTGCTGGTAAGATGATGAACAATTTAATTTGATTCTTTTCATTATCCATGACGGTTTTTTGGGGGAGTCCGTTCAGAGTTTACTCACAATTCCCCGACAAAAGGAAAGGAACAATTTTACAAACACTTTCTCTTAAAATCATCAATCTGACGAACGATCGAGCGATCCTTCGCTAAAATGATTCAAACAATAGAAAAAGAGGCTGGAGGTGAACTTACTTTCCAGTGAATAGGAATGTGGACCGTTTAAACGAACAAATTGCAGGTAAACCTCCTTCGTATCATACGAAACTGCGCTGAATGATAGACTCAGTGGCTCGGTTACCCAGGTCAGAATATTAACCTCGTCGTCATCGGAAATGACGGTATGACAGCCCGGTTTGGCGGTAAATGAGGTGGATGACAAGAAGTTCTCATCTATTGTTAGAAAACTCATGTTAAAAAAAGTTTGTAATGTTGTTTTCGACAGCCTCTGTTCCAGAAACTTGTTTTGCTAAAAAGGGAATTCCTGAAGTGTTTTCTGCATGACCATTCAAACCACTTACCTACCTTTTCAAAATGGCCGACAACTAGGAAAAACACTTTAATAAACCAATTCTGTAATAAAACGATATCGTTCAAAAGATTTGATTTGCTATCCGATTGCTTATTACGTCGTAATTTGAAATAAACTTAACCGAACCTAATTTGTTATCTTAAGGACAGCTCACAATAAATTTGTTTGGTTAAAAATAATCTTACCTTGATTTTGTTGTGTTGAAGTCGGAACGCACGGATCGTATACAAACCATTCGGCTTCATCGCCGTAGCTTCCAAAACGGACGGTCCAAATTTTGTTAGCAAGTGGTGCTGAGGACTTTATTTCACCATCGTCTGATGCAATGGAGAACTGCCCATCACCAAGTGTTACAACAACACGTTTGCCCATGACGTCGAAGTCTTCCCTCTCACCCAGATGGGAATATGTCTTAGTTGTACCGTTGTATGAATAGAATTTTACACTCGGTATCACTGCAGCGATAAAAACACATTTTGAACGACTGAAGACGAGCAAGAGTGTACATACAGCTAGGACATTATTAGTAAACACGTACTGCTCGAAACGTCGAGACCACAACGGCTCTTTTCAGTGTCTACTCACAATTCCCCAGCTAAAGAAGCATATCAATTTAACAAACACATTTGTTTAAAACCATTACATCTGACGAAAGATTGGGCGTTCCACCTCTAGAATGATTCAAACAATAGAAAACAGAGAGAGAGAGATAGAGAAAAAAAAAACTTACATGCAAGTACATATGAATCTCGACCGTTTAAGGGAATAAAGTTCAGGTAAACCTCAGTAGGATCACGCGAAACTGCTCTGAACGATAGACTTAGTGGCTCCTTTTCCTTGGTCAGAATCCTAACCTCACTGCCCTCTGTAACGATGGACTGACAGACAAGTTCGGCGGTAGAAGATGTAGATGACACGAAGTTCTTATCTATTGTTAAGAAATAATGTTGTTATTGTGAGCCTCGGTTGCGAAAACCACGTTGTTTTGCTAAAAAGGGAATTCCTGAAGTGTTTTTTCAGGACCTTTATGCAAGCCTACTTTTAAAAAAATGCCGACAAAACTAGGAACATACTTTACTAAATCAATTCTGCGATAAAACATTTGAATATTGCTTATCAAATTGCTTATTTATGTCGTACTTTGTGGCAACTTTGAAAAAAACTTAACCGAACCTTATTATTTATTTTATGTGAACATATTGACACGTGACAATAAATTTGTTTGGTTAAAAATAACTCTTACTATCATTTTGTTGTTCATGAAACGAAGCGTCAAAGTACATGCAGCTACTGGATTCCTGCAGCGCAGTCTCGTTTGTAGAATACATTGCCGAGTTGAGCTGACAAAGTTTGCTTTCCATTCAGAAGTTGAAGGACTTGCAGGCGCCATCGAGCAGACAGAAAGTGGCACATATTACGTATGTACGACATGAGAAGTTGCGAAAGGTTGCTCCTGTAAGCACAAGATCTTGCAGTGGGCCAGGGTAGAATTGATGAGGGACGCCCGAACGAAGGAGGTTCTCACGAGATATTGGTGGGCACGTGAGATTGGCATGACACACAGAAGCTGTCATGAATGCCGCCCACCCAACGATACATAATATTGCACCCTGCATCCTACATGAACTATAAGACGATACTTTTCTTTTGCAGCTTTTTCGTACGACCTAAGGGAAACAATGAAAAACTAGACATTAAGCGTTTGTGAACAAACGCTAAGCTGTTCCGATTTTATTTGTCTTTGACTAATGCTCAAAATGTAAGCCTGATCTGAGATAGAAGACACCTGACCTTTCACAAGCGTTGAATTTGACTTAAAATGTGCCTCAAAACGGTTCACCAGGAAGTTAAGGTCAATTTAGGATCACGATAGCCCTCGCATAATTTTCAAAGCCGAAGGAGTCTATAGCTGAAAAAATGGGTATGTACTTTTTGAGATATGGTTTAACTTCCGGTTGAACCGGAGAATACCGTCAACTTAAGGTCACGATGACCCAAGGCTAATCTTCAATGCCCTATGAGTCTGTAACTGAAAAAAGTTTGAAAATTGGATGTTTGCTTCTTGAGACACGCTTCATTTTCCGGTCAATCCGGAAGCTAAGGTCACCTTGGGGTCACAATATGTCAAACCTAATCTTTATTACCCAAGGAGTCTATAGCTGAAAAAAGTTCGAAAAATTAATTTGCTTATTCTGAATCATTTTGCTGATTCGTAACCATTGCGCTTATTCATAACGATTTCGCTCATTCGTAACCATTGTGCTTGTTGATGTAAATTGTGAAACACTTAACACTACATTATTCAATATTTCACCACAAGAGCACGAATGATAGTACCATTTAGATGTTCACTCATAAAATGTGAATGAATCAATACGCTTATTCAGAATCACTTCGCTGATTTGGAATGAATTTTGCTTATTCGGAATCAATTCGCTTATTCAGAATCAATACGCTCATTCGGAATTCGCTTATTCGAAAGTAATTCGCTTATTCTGATTTTGCTGATTCGTAACCATTTTGCTTATTCGTAACGATTTCGCTCATTCATAACCATTACGCTTGTTGATGTAGATTGTGAAGTTAAATACACTTAACACTACATCATTTAATGATTCACCACAAGACACAGGGATGATATAGTACCATTTCAATGTTCATTCATAAAATGTGAATGAATCATTACGCTTATTCAGAATCAATTCACTTATTCAGAATTAATTTGCTTATTCTGAATCATTGGCTCATTCGTAACCATTTCGCTTATTTGTAACGATTTCGCTCATTCGTAATCATTACGCTTGTTGATAAAGATTGTGAAGTTCCTTTAATTAAACTTAACACTACATCATCATGATTCACCACAAGACGCATACATGATAGTACCATTTCGATGTTCATTCATAAAATGTGTATGCCGTGTAAACTTCCAAATCTCCGGCAGGTATTCGTCCGTGCACGGTCCGCTTTTACAAACACGGAGTGTTAGGATGCCTAGATCGGGCCAAATAAATAAGTAAAGAAACAAGTTTTTATGTTCCACACAGGTTTGTCTTCTCTGATGATAAGTTTCAGAAAGAAAATGCTGGCACTCTGTGGTGATTGACAACACACGTAAAGCGAAAAACTGCAAAAATAGCGCTACTCAAAGAAGTTTTTGTCGCCTGTGTCTGCCTAAGGCTATGAGAATGAAAGTTATAGATTTGCGTCCGGGCAGTTTTCAAATGACATGAGGCTTTTTTTCATTTTTCATTATTCATTATTTTCTCGTAGTTTCAGGTTTGCACACGGTACTTTTCTTGCTATATTGGGTACACAAACTCCTGAGATTTCCCTACATATTTGTCTCACATACAACGTACATACCATGCGTACTAAAAAACAGCATCCGTCCAAAATTCTCAAAATACCAAATGCGCCCGTTCAAAAAATGTAGCGCCCGGGACAAAATCGTCGAGCACCCGCGCAACAGAATCACGACGTACATGTACACATGCAGAAGCTACCGTTTCAATACGCTATAGATCGATCTTTTTGTATAAATAGTGTGCAGCGACTGGTACCCAGAAGTCGGCTATTTCGTTAGGGCATTTCGCGTGCATTTTTCTCTGTGTCGCAGGGCATCCTGACCACATTTTCAGTCGATGAACGGAACCTTGTCTCCAAGACTCAATAATTAAGTCACTAAATAATTCTCGTTTTATTTTCCGGGAAAACGAAGTTCTGAGGAGCCAAAAATTAGATAAAGAATATGTGGTACGGTTCGTTTTAATGTAGGTGCAAGTTTTTTATTGTAAAAAAAAAGTAAAATGTATATTTAATTATATTGAAATCGTCGGGATCCCCGAGGGCCCGAACTGCGGATCCTTAGCTTGGGAAGTTTAACGCGGTAAACCGCGGTGCCATCGTCAGATCAGCATGACAATTTGGATGATTTGATACCTTATATTATTACTGTATACATTGAATAGACTTGTTCAAAGTCTGCCATTGTTGCAGTCTCATGTCAACAGTACAAAGGATACGATAGCATCGGGTGCACACGGCCTCAGGACTTAGTACGAGTTTACACTGTTCTTCATTACTTTGTACACGGATACGAAACACGCTATAAATGATGTCACGATGACGTGACATTTAATATTACTTCATGGTGCACAACTTCAATACCCAGAGAGTCAAGAACTGAAGAAAATTTGAAAATCGGACGTTTAATTTTGTGAGATATGGTGGTAACAAGATTGCCTAATTAAATATTCATGTCATTATAACTCAGCTAATTGATTAAGAAATTGAACAGTATAATATTTAGCGATAACTTCATGTACTAAGCTACTGTTTCTAAGATTACGAATTAACAAAAATCGTGTGTTAAACCTATGGCGTTTTGGCAGAAACAAATAACAACGTTTGTAAAACGTTTTGAAAAATCTTGACAAAAACAATAGCTGTTCCGACTGCTTAGTCGGAACAGCTAACAAACTGTTGGCCGGCGCGAATATGAAACCTATAGTAAAGAACAATTATCGTGTGGCATATTGTTAAAACAAATAGTCATGTGAGTTTGAAAACAATGCTTTGCAGCGATTATTTTCTCAATTGCAGAATGCGTTTTGAGGTAAAAAAAAAAACCCAAATGGTGTATGAACGAGAAAGAAAGTGGTTAGAAAAGTATATGGCACAGTACCATGCCTTACCTTGCTAAATATTGAGTAGATGTTCCAGTTTGTAGATCAGTGTATCTCTTTAAAGTTCAATACAAGATGATTGTTCAGTTTAGTTTATTGGGGCCACTATAGGTAAATATTGCAGAAGAAAATACAACACATCTACGAGTCACGAATAGGCTAGAACTGAATAGCGTGAGACATAGCGTAGTTTATATAAAACCCTTACTGAATTCAACGTTCATTGTTTACTGTTTACACATTCTGAAACCATAGTAAAAATTTGGGGTTTGAAAACCTTAATTTATAGCTAGTCGTGGATAAACAATGAGGAAGCATGGTCCTATTAGGCCTATTGTAATTATAAAAGCATGGCAAGTTTGGAGGGTAAATTTTTTGTCATTAATTAACGCGTCGCTTAAGGTATACATGGCGTACCCAACATTACTACCGAGCGCGGTCAAGTTTGCGGTAATTATTGACGCTTTGTTATGTCAAGGTAAATGTAGCTAATACACTTTCATAATATTTTCAAAATTTTTGGATTTTTAAATTTCTAAACATTGCTTCTACGCACAATTTATTTTAGCTAGGGCTTTTTGGTGCAATTGGTTTTACACCGATCACAAATATTACGCAAGGAACATTGTCAGCATATCAGTATTATCATAAGTTAACATTTTTTTGATACATATTCTTTATTCAGCCTGTTGAAGTGTGAATTAGACCGTACACAAATTTAATTAGACTGTTACTTTTGCGTGACAGGTGCTAAGTTAAAGAATTAACTATTTAACTAATCCTTGACTGAAATTTTTTCTGCAAACAACAGTACGGCAGATTGGTGGTGGGCTGCATTATAATATACAATCGTGGACTTTTTTACCTATTTATTTACTTACTAATATTTACTATTTTTTCACATTTATTATTTATTATTTGTTATATAGGGCCTACTTACTTATTTGTTTGTTTATCAACAATTTTCGGTTTGGCCTTCATACAACTACCGTAATCTGAAACGTGTTGATATTAAAAGCAGGTCGCGGTGAGTTCGTAATTGTGACAACAACGACTGTACAGCACGACGCGTATACTTGCAGCGAGTAGTCAACACGATGCAAACGTAGACTTAGGGAGCGAGATCACAGCGGGCTAGGCTCAATTTCATAACTCTGCTTACCGCCGATTTCTGCGCTAGCTGTGTAAGCGAATATTGCCCAGTAACGCGGAGAGCGCACGCGCACAAGCAAACGTTCTCTGCTAACCCGTGAAATACGCTTGACGTAAGCAAATGATTCCCTGGTTCCGTAAGCGCCAATTTTTTGCTTACGGTAAGCAGAGCCATGAAATTGGGCCCATTAATCCATTGTTTTCATAAGTGTGCGCAAGCTCAGGATCACGTAGACAATGGTAAGTAACCAGGGCCAAGTTGCTAACTGTAGAAAAAAATAAATGAATAAATAAATAAATAAGTAAAAAGAACAAAATAAATACAAATAAAATCCACACTCATAAAACACACTCATAAAACGACCGTAAGTTTGATCTACTTCTATGCAACCAAAAATGTCTTCTTATAGGTAACATCTTCATAAAACACTCTCTTAATTTCCTAGTTAACAAACTATTTTGTTGTGCAATGTCTAAAACCAAACGAATGTTCTTTTTCGAACAAATTGTTTTTATTTGAAGGGACAAATGTCGTAAATCAAGTATTGTGCGCAAACATTACTAAAATGGTTTTGTGCCCGGAAGCATTTCTAGTAACCGTCGCATTGCATCGTTTTACCCACTCGCCCTAACAGATTAAAACATGTGGTTTTCTTTGTCTAACTTACATTACTCAAACTTCATATTCAAGTCGCGCAAAATTATTATGATTGTTTTCCCATGATGATCTACTGTTAATAGTATGGCATCTCCAGGTTATCCAATTGGTGGCGCCCTACATTGTAAGTCACCAAGTGGTTTGTATTAACCAACAAGACAACGTATGCCTGTGTCTTTAAAATGTTATACAAGGCTCGTTTGAAATCCACTCTGCATGTCCATCGCTTCTGAAGAGGATCTTCCAATCATTGTTATTCATTGGAGAATGGTCAGTATAGACTTTTCCAGACTCGTTTATCTCCTGTAGTCCAATGGTTAGACGTCCGTCTAATAACGTAACCACAATAGGTTTACCTAAGAAGGTTTCAACACCATCTCCAGCATTGTAGACTTGACCGTTGGAATTTACCTTCTTGAATCTGTACCCAGAAGGACCTATAACTGCAATATTCAGAGCCAAATTGTGTAATTCTTTAAACATCGCATTGAAGGGAAGAAGGTAGCTGTTTGGGCATCCCATCTAAGTTAGAATGTCGATGTTTTTAGATGTTTGAAAATGTTGTAAGTCACTACAAATCGTAACGGGCTTGAAACGAAATCGATGTTTCGATCGGTCAGCCTGGTTTCCTTTAGAGAATAGTTTGGTCATGTTTTACTAGGGAATCATTATTTCACGTATTAATTTCTTTATTTATTTTCAGCTTACCATGTCCGATCGTCATTTACTTTGGTTATAATCTTTAGTTAATATTGACAAAAATGTTGTTTAAACAAATCAATACATAGGTAACTATTAATTTTAACTTTCGATTAATCAGTGTGGAGTAAAATCATTTCTCTTCATAAAAAGAAATTTGGATTAACTAAACAGAAAATTTTAACTTTTGGTTCTTTAAGGAAACAAAAGCAATAAAACCAAATACAGAAATAAAGAACAACAGAGCTACTTACAAACTGCGTAGCCTTCAGGACTTCTCTGAGGTGGACCAAACTTGACGTTTACCGATCCAGCGCTAAACACTGTGAACTCAAGCCGTATCGGCTCTATCACATCGCCTCGGATTGATAGTTGATGTGTCTTGTTTGTATGTTGCCTTCGGCAGCCAGTTGCGGCTGCCCCTGTGAGGGGTAAGTCTTTCGTATCTACACAAAAAACACAAATCTGAATGACAATTCAAGCACAGTGTACAGCTTATGATTTAAGCGGAACAGTTCTGGTTATATTAAAAAAAAACCAAAAAAACACTTATCTATTGTAAACAGACGCAATCACTTTTAAGATACATTGAAATTTTTGTTTTGTTTTACATCAGTCCAAAACTTCCTTAAATTGAAAATATCTTTGTTGTTACAAACAAGATTGTTTGGCTGATAGTTACGTCAAATGAATTGAATATATTGGAATGCGTTTAATCGTTGAGAAGATGCTTTGCTTGTGCAATTTCAGTTTGTTTTTCAATCACTGTGTTAACAAAAACCAATGTAGAGCGAGATTAAAAAAAGGTGGTTTCAGACATTCTTACACTTCAAATCTAGTACCAAAGACTATGGAAGCAATCGTCTCAAACGTGTTTCTTAATTACTTTGTATTTTTTATGACATCCAAAATATAGGCTACCTTCTTTTTCATGAATCTCCTCGTCAAAATAAAGGCAGCCGCTTATTGGCAGCAATGCGGTATTGTTCCCAGAGTACACTGCCGAGTTGAGCTGACAAAGCCTCCCACCCATGCAGTAGTTGAATGACTTGCACGCGTCATCTTGAAGGCAGTGCGCAGCACACGTTGCCTGCGAACTACATGAAATATCGCGATAAGCTGCTCCGTCCAAACGATGATCCAGAATCGGTCCACTGTTAAATTGATGGACAATCCCAACACGCAGGCGATAGGCCCTGGACGTGGGAGGACATGTGTCGTTCTGATTGACACACATCACAGATGCAAACGTAATAGCTGTGAACTGTATGACCAGGCTCAGGAATTTTGCCATTTCCCTAAAAAAAAAAAGAACACATAATAACACTATTTACACTTAATTTTTGCGCAAATAGGTTTAATTATAATTATCAGACTCATTTCTGAGCTAAACTGGGTAATACAAAACTTTCAAATAAAGGTAGCAGTTCAATAGCGTAATTCTACAGTAAACCACACGCATGTCGCACAAAGTGGCTCAAACGAGAGGCGCAAAGAAAACAATGAAATGGTACTGCGTTGTTAAAAATACACATAAACTTAGTAGATGCACATTGGCAAGTAGGCTGTTGACTTACCAGCGGGATTATTATTACACCTTTCGCTGAGCAGATGGTTTGATAATCGCAACTTGTTGTCTTTCAAGCACACAACACTGGAGTGATGGTACATCTTTTTGTCAGATACCTCCTAGAAGCCACGTATTCTAACAGCTCTAGCGAGACTTCATGTGACTTCTTTGGTGCATCAATTAGCTCTCCTATGGCACGACCTTCTCCCGATGGCCGCTGCTGACGTTTTCCAGCTTGTTTCACCGTGGTAACGCTATTAAATAACTCGGACGTAGCCTCATGAGTAATAAAAACAAAACAAAAAAACAAAACAAACAAAACCCCGATCAATGACTTGCAGACGCTTGTTAGTCAAGGAAAGTATTTTAACGATTAGTGTCCTGTCTGAATAAAAGGCTTGCCTCCAGGATATATTAATCAATATTACTCTTATTATGGCTGCATCTAGAACAATGGTAGCAGTTACGGGTATTGTGAGCTTGACTACATTCTAGTTTTGCACGGAGGGCTCAACAATCGATTTGCACCGTACAAGATCGTGCCAATGTCATCATGCTTGGAGGTCATGGCTGTGACTATTGAGCCGGAAAGCCAAACCAAGTACGCGGAGAGGCTCACTGTAAACAGCGCTCTCTCACGCCTATTTGAAGGTTCACTGCAGTAATAGAGATAGGCCGATGGGTCAAACACACCTTGTATGCTAAGTAAAAAATTGGAGTAAGGTTTCATCAATTGACCCCTTGAACTGATGTGAAAAAAAGGTATATTTTTAAGTAGTTATAAAGGCTGTAGTACAAGTACAAATGCTTTCCCAGAGTACTATTTTAACTTGTTTAAAATGCGTCTGTTTATCATTTGGACCTAATAATATTGTTTGTACATTTCCAAAACTAGCTACACATCTGCCGTTGATGGCGTGCGTCAAAGTTACAATACCTTGACGTCATCTGTTGGATTTTTCTTCAATTGCTATTACAGCAAAGCGGCTATACATAATTCAGGGCTCCCATAAATAACGTAACATGAGTGATAACGTAATTTATGGGAGCCCTGTAATGTATAGCCGCTTTGCTGTAATATCAATTGAAGAAACATCTCACAGATGACGGGGTTTTTTGCTTATCTTTCTGAAAAGCACCGGAGACAAGTTTTCAAGAATGATTTTTTAATTTTTTTTTTTTTTTTAATTTAACCAAAATATGTTTATTCACATGTGAGCTCAACTTCCTTATTCATTGAACATAATTATTTCAAATTAATTTGAGCAAAGATCGATTATTGCCGCTTTTTTAATCCAAAACCTCATCCTAAATTACCAAAGAGATCGACAAGCTGTTTTTGCTTGATAGAAAACAAAGTCTCACACAGCTAATTTAGATCTTATCTCCTCTTTGCTAATACAAATTCAAAATTGCACACAAAAAAAGTTAAAATATTTTTAAAACATGTATTAAACAAAGGTCAACAAGTAAAGTAAACACTACCCAATATTTCTTTAATTTTTAAAAGTAACATTACCGATTTATAATGATGAATGACTGATTTAATATACTTTTTCAAGTTAGCTTATTGCCTTAAGTCAGGGATGTTTACTTTCTTTAAGGCACTGAACGAGAAACAAGAAACTCAATTTACTGGCATCCATGCA